>CM038633.1:36926739-36931739 GCA_021554675.1 Leuciscus idus | reverse complement strand
CCGACGCCTATTTTTCACGCGACTTGGAAGCGTTTCCTGGCAAAATAGAATAGGAAAAGATGTTTATATGTCATTTTGACACGAATACATATTAATAAATGACATTTTGATGTTTGAATGTCTCTAGGTTTTGACATAAATGCAGATATAAATGTAATACCATTTTTTTTATTGATTTTTTTTATATTGTACCTCTCAATACATAACAAAATATTCTGTAGCCTATTTTGCCGTCAATACTGCCAACATTGTCTTTGCTGCTATATATTTATGTTTAACATGAAGTATAGGCCTTCCACAACTCTCTCCCCATATGTCGAATATATCACCAATATGTCACCTCGCAGCAGCAGCGCCGCGTCAGACACGTTTCTGGTGTGCAAAGACATAGAAAACGCCACGCAGCCGCCACACAGCTGACACGCCTGGTGCGCTTGTCTGTGAATCTCCTGTCTGTGTGACACACACACACTCGTCCCCACAGAAAGTCACTTCAGACAGCACTTGAACAGACAAAAACGCACGCAATTATGCCAAGATGCTTGTTTTGTCGAGTATCCTCACAAGCACAGTTAAATGAGTTAAATGAAGTCTTGGGGCCCTTTCACACCTACCTTGTTTGGTCTGGATTTTCAGACTTTTCAGTTTGATCCGAATCAAAATAAGTGATGTGAAACCTCTTTGAATGACCAAACAGACGAAATTTGGTCAGACGAAAAGAGGTAATGTCTCGGTCCGGATCAAACTGAACAAAGGTTTGGTTCGTTTCTAGTGTGAACGCATGTTCTGTATGGTTCGGACTTTCAGACCGTTTACAGGAAGTTCCGGTGGTTCCCGCAGGATTGATTGCTCGCTCTTCTCCTCCTCCCTGCCGGCGACGATAAAATGTTCGCATAACGAGGGTGTTCATTTGGCGAATTTGAACTAGCCTCGAGTATAGTCAGTGCTGCAGGTCGTAATGCCGTAATAATAACAGTTTAGTGGCAACGATATGCGTCTGTTCATTCATTCTTGTCACAGTTACCCGCCGAACTGACAACACGCTGACGTCAGACGCACGTCCGTTTACAAACCTGATTAATCAGATTAATCTATATTTAATGTAAACTTTATGCAGTGAAGACTGTGAAGTGTTGGATAACTTTATTAAATTTCTGCAGGCTATATATCCTACCTGTTAGACCTACCTCAAAATCCTAAAGCACTGTTTACAAGGTTACATAGCTCGAAAACAATAACTTTTTGAGCATTTTGGCAGGGCAGTCAGGAGGAAAGTGATAGCTTGTAGGATAAGTGTGTGTAAAGCGTGAGTACCAAGCAACATCTCCAGGTATTCCCTTGAGAGCCAGATCAGAATTGTTATGTGCACCCCTGACCATATCAACGTTTCAACTTTGATTAATTCGTTCCCTCGTTTTGGTTAAGTAGTGGTGAGGATTTAACTAAATTAAAACGTTATTCCCTTCTCATAGGCAGCGTTAGATAGTAACTTCTGCTCTCCGCTGTGAAGCAACAAGCCTCGCTGTTATTGATTCTCTCAAGCTTTGACCGAGATAAAGACGAGGCTTCAAACAAAAGGCTGTTCTCGGTCAATATTGAGTCTTCTGTGTGTGGGTGAACGTGAGCGTCTTAGGCATTGTCCACAATAATACGTTTTTGTTTGAAAACAATCAAACGCATCTTTTTCTCTCTGTTTTGTCCTTCCCTTCACACTGAGACGGCGTTTTTATTCATGAAAATAAGGTTTTTGAAAACGCTCTCCAAAGTGGAGACATTTGAAATGCCATTTTCGAGTTATAAAGTGGAGTGTCAAAACGGAGGGATTTAAAAACGATGATGTAAGTTTAGTCATGTGACGCATATTGTACCAATAGATATTCATGGTTATACCGGTATTGTGCCTGTTATGTGCTTTTCACTTTCACACAGTCACTAAAATATGTTACTTTGCATACTCTTCATATCACAGTCCTGCAAAGATGATAGAATTTCCTCACATTTGCTTTCCTGCGGTAAAACATGAGAGAAGTTGCGTTTAGACCAAACATATAATAGTGAGTGAGTGTGACCTGGATGATCAATGAATGCTGAGATATTTTGCTAAATAAAATTATCCTGTCAGAAGAATTGTGCGATAACTTTATTATTTATTTTTCCATCTGTATCATCTCAGTGAACTTTTGTGAGGTTTTACCTGGAAGTCTACCTGGGTCGTCTCCAATCGACGTTCCCTATGTAGTCTACCTGGGTCGTCTCCAATCGACGTTCCCTGGGTCGTCTCCAATCGACGTTCCCTAACATCTCCAATCGACGTTCCCTATACGTCTCCAATCGACGTTCCCTAACATCTCCAATCGACGTTCCCTATATAGTCTACCTGGGTCGTCTCCAATCGACGTTCCCTGGGTCGTCTCCAATCGACGTTCCCTAACATCTCCAATTGACGTTCCCTATATAGTCTACCTGGTTCGTCTCCAATCGACGTTCCCGATACAGTCTACCTGGGTCGTCTCCAATCGACGTTCCCTGGGTCGTCTCCAATCGACGTTTCCTATACAGTCTACCTGGGTCGTCTCCAATTGACGTTCCCTGGGTCGTCTCCAATCAACGTTCCCTATATAGTCTACCTGGGTCATCTCCAATCGACGTTCCCTTGGTCGTCTCCAATCGACGTTCCCTGGGTCGTCTCCAATCGACGTTCCCTGGGTCGTCTCCAATCGACGTTCCCTAACATCTCCAATCGACGTTCCCTATATAGTCTACCTGGGTCGTCTCCAATCGACGTTTCCTATACAGTCTACCTGGGTCGTCTCCAATCGACGTTCCCTGGGTCGTCTCCAATCGACGTTCCCTATATAGTCTTCCTGGGTCGTCTCCAATTGACGTTCCCTGGGTCGTCTCCAATCAACGTTCCCTATATAGTCTACCTGGGTCATCTCCAATCGACGTTCCCTTGGTCGTCTCCAATCGACGTTCCCTGGGTCGTCTCCAATCGACGTTCCCTGGGTCGTCTCCAATCGACGTTCCCTAACATCTCCAATCGACGTTCCCTATATAGTCTACCTGGGTCGTCTCCAATCGACGTTCCCTGGGTCGTCTCCAATCGACGTTCCCTAACATCTCCAATCGACGTTCCCTATATAGTCTACCTGGGTCGTCTCCAATCGACGTTCCCTATACAGTCTACCTGGGTCGTCTCCAATTGACGTTCCCTGGGTCGTCTCCAATCGACGTTCCCTATAGTCTACCTGGGTCGTCTCCAATCGCCGTTCCCTGGGTCGTCTCCAATCGACATTCCCTATACAGTCTACCTGGGTCGTCTCCAATCGACGTTCCCTATATAGTCTACCTGGGTCGTCTCCAATCGACGTTCCCTGGGTCGTCTCCAATCGACGTTCCCTATATAGTCTTCCTGGGTCGTCTCCAATTGACGTTCCCTGGGTCGTCTCCAATCAACGTTCCCTATATAGTCTACCTGGGTCATCTCCAATCGACGTTCCCTTGGTGGTCTCCAATCGACGTTCCCTAACGTCTCCAATCGACGCTTAATATATAGTCTACCTAACTAACTTGCTTCCCTATCTAGCTTTCTTCCTGTGCAGGAATAATCGACAAACAGACTTCAGCAAATGTCCTTCAAATGCTTTAATCACGGCCGGGAGATCTTCCCGAGCAGTTCTCAGGGAATCTCTCCTAAGAAGAAGCAAGGCTGGAGGATCTCAGACAAATTCCATTGAGAATCCCACCAGCTAACACGAATACAACAGTTTTTATAGAATAGGGAGGTATTGTACAAAATGATATGAATTTGATTGGTTCTTCATATGCAAACCCTTCTGTTACTAGGTAAAGCAAACTTTGTTTGAATGATTACTTCATTGTTAATCACAAGGTTCAAATTTAGTCATCTGTCTAGTTTCAATTCCAATATTTGTTATTTTTACACTCACACAACCAAAGTAAAAGGGTATCGCAACACAACATACAACATTCAAAAACAGGACAGAACGTTTTGTGTTTCAAAGTGTTATCATGTTAGGCCTAAAAAGAGAAATAAGGTTAGATGTAAGAAACATGGTTAGTTTAACTTACAGTTTACTATTTTATCTATTAAAAATCCACCACACAGGCTTTTTCCAAAAGTTTCTCATCCACACTGAAACATCTGAAAACGCTAGTGGGGACGGAGAGGCCTAAGATGAGCCTCTAATCCAGAATCTCTCTCTTTCAGGGGAACCGTGGAGGCTCGATTCGTCTACGTCTTCGTCCTGGGCATCTTGTTCACGGGCGTGAAGGACCTGTTGCGCTCGCAGCTGATGTCGTCAGCGGGGGACAGTGGGCGGCTGAAGAGCAGGGGATTGTGGGAAGTGTACAGCGGCGTGGTGTTATTGGTGGCTCTGCTCTTCAGGGCTCATAACTTGCCCACGCTGGCCTGTTGTCTGCTCATCCAGACCATCATGGCCCAGTTCATCTGGAAGAAGATGCACTACGATGCCGCTCAGACCACCATCATGCACTACTGGTTCGGGCAGGCGTTCTTCTACTTCCAGGTAATTATGGAGAGGAGAAGGTCTTTTTTTTTTTTTTGCTAGTAATATGCATGATAATAAGCAACTAGTTAATAGTGAGAACTAAACCCTGAACTAAAGCGTTACAGAAAAATTATATAAATGTTAGTTGAATTTTTTTTAGATGTTACTAAAATGACCAAAACTGGTAAAATGTTTTTATTATATTCAAATAGGAAACAGTTATTTTAAATTGCAATAATATTTCATAAAGTCCCCTGTAGTCAATCATTTTATCCCTTAAAACTCATCACCAAAATTACCTATCTAAGTGTTTTTTCCTTGAGATGCCTTCATGCCTTAAAATATCTTGAATGTAACTCGACACCCTTGCCTCATTTAGTATGCGCGGCTCTATAAATATGCAAATGAGCCCCGCCTCCACTCACTCACTCAGCTCAGAGATCCACTGGTTGACGATCACACGTTGAT
>CM038633.1:36901739-36921739 GCA_021554675.1 Leuciscus idus | reverse complement strand
TCTGTCTATATCTATCTATCTGTCTCTATATATCTGTCTGTCTGTCTATCCGTCTATCTATCTATCTATCTATCTATCTATCTATCGATCTATATGTCTATCTATCTATCTATCCATCTATCTGTCTGTCTGTCTGTCTATCTATCTATCTGTCTCTCTAATCTATCTATCTGTCTGTCTGTCTATCTATCTCTCTGTCTGTCTGTCTGTCTGTCTGTCTGTCTATCTGTCTGTCTGTTTATCTGTCTATCTATCTATCTGTCTATCTGTCTGTCTGTCTATGTCTATCTATCTGTCTATTTATCTGTCTGTCTATCTGTCTGTCTGTCTATCTATCTATCTATCTATCTGTCTGTCTGTCTATGTCTATCTATCTATCTGTCTATCTATCTGTCTGTCTATCTATCTATCTATCTATCTGTCTATCTATCTATCTATCTGTCTGTCTATCTGTCTGTCTATCTATCTATCTATCTGTCTGTCTGTCTATGTCTATCTATCTGTCTATCTGTCTATCTATCTATCTATCTATCTATCTATCTATCTATCTGTCTGTCTGTCTGTATGTCTATCTATCTATCTGTCTGTCTGTCTATCTATCTATCTGTCTGTCTGTCTGTCTGTCTATGTCTATCTATCTATCTGTCTGTCTATCTGTCTATCTATCTATCTGTCTGTCTGTCTGTCTGTCTGTCTGTCTGTCTATGTCTATCTATCTATCTGTCTCTATATATCTGTCTGTCTGTCTATCTATCTATCTATCTGTCTATCTATATGTCTATATGTCTTTGTCTATCTATCCCAAAATTCCAAATAAATGCAAAGTATGTGGACCACCCACTCTTTATTTATCTCATCATAAAGTCTGTCCCTGTGAGTCTAGAAGATTTCCCCTAAAGTGCTGTCCAACTAGTGCCTGATAAATGACCGTCTTAAGTGGCCAGACGTTCAGTCTGACATATATAATTCAGCATGCTCAGTCAGCAGTGTCACTACAGCACACACACACACACACACACACACACACACACACACACACAGGATCCAGGAAATGCGCTTTGATCAATACTCCTCTTTCAGGAATCCCAGCAGGCACGACTGGCCCGTCCCTCATCCTGGCCGAACGTTTACACAATCCATTTGAGAGAGAGAAATACGGAGGCTTGTTAGGAGATATTTCATTTCCTCCGAGGCAACAGGTGCTTTGTGTTCAGGGATATTGAACCCTGCAAACAATCTACTACCCCGAGTGTCTGAGGTGTGGATTTGAATTGCAAATGCCTTCATCCGCCGGCAAAATCCCCGTTCTGTTCAGAGATATTTCTGACAGTCGCAGGAAAATGATTTTAGGCAGTGCTGTTGTTGGGAATCAGCCGCGGAGGCTGTGCGGTTTACAGATGATTTGCTGTAAGTATGAGGTCTAGGAATCAGCCGGTGGACTGTTACGTCTGCTGGGACAAGCAACCTGTCAGTCAAAATGATGGGGCAGTCAAAACTGGACTGAGAAATGTGTCATTTCTCAGTTGATTTAGTGTTAAATGTGGAAAGACCGTGGTTTGCTGTTGTCTTGTGTTGAGCTTGACATGTTTCACAGGAAAAGCCTGTGTTTGGTGCAAACGCCACAAATTAGATAAAGCCTATTTAAAATGGGCTGAAATTCTTCATGACATGCCAGCTAAGGCTAATTTCCCCCAGATAATATAACTAATTTGCACCAGTACATATTCCAAAGCCATGAGTTAGGGTTCCTACATCATTTCCATCATTTGATCTAAAATAGAGTTAAACATTCAGAATTTAAAGGGATAGTTCACACAGATATTAAAGGTCTGTTATTTGCTTACTCTCATGTCGTTCCAAACCTGTATGACTTTCTTTCTTATGCAGAACACAATAGAATATAAAAATTAAGGAAAAGGCACTATTGACTTATATAAGTAGTCCATTTAATACACGTTTTAAACCACATAATTTTTGGGTGAACTGTCCCTTTAAATGTGTTGTCTTGATTGTAGTGATATCTCCTTTCAGTCTTCAACTTTTGCTTGTGTATCTCATAACACTCTCATAATGTAAGTCACATTCACTGATTAGTTTCCAGGTTGAGCCCTGCGTGGCTATCTCGCTGATCCTTTTCCTCTTTCGCTGTCACGTAAAATCAGCGTAATTACAGAAAGTGTGTCTCTGTCCCTGTGAGAGGGTTTTTTACAGGCCAGCCTCGACAATCCCTGTCGATGGAAGAATTAAGGAGTTTAAACTCTCGACAAAACATGCTCATCCGGAGAGCATCTTCAGCTGGCTCCAACTAGCTCACGCAGTCACGCTGTTTGTGAAGGATGGGCGCTGCATGCGTGATTATTTTCTCCTAATATTTTGCTTGTCATATCAGTATTGACAAAGCACTGTGTTTACCACTTTGGGGGATTGGACTATCAATATTTGTGTCTCCACAACAATAAACTTCCATTTTTAATGCAAGGCTGATGCCAGAATGCCTTTGACTCATATCTGCAGACAGTGGAGGGTTTTGCTGGTTGCCGCTGTAGAAACGGCCCTACATCCAAATGCATGCGAAGAAGGAATGAGGGCATTTGTTCCTTGGAGAAGCTGAACTCTCATGGTGGGAGTCATACAGGCTGCTCACACATTGATTTGCCCAGGGCTGGAGAGAAGATGTCTCATACAACAGCCTGAAATCCAGGAGTCTGGGTTCTATCGTATGAATAATACTTGTTCTTCAGGCTGAGACACTAGGCATTCAAAACAAGAATTGTAATGGCAGAGAAGAGTTATTTATAGGTTGGGCCAGCCTAGCCCACTTCAGTCCATTCTGGACCAGTCCTGCCAATTCTGAAACAGTCCAATCAAATTCACCAAATGATTCTTGTCTAGTCCAGTGCACTTTAGCCTAACCTACTTTAGTCCATACTAGTCCAGTCCTGCCAATTCTGATCCATTTCAGTCCAGTCTAGCCCACTCCATTCTGTCATCAACTCCGGTCCGGTTCAGTGCAAGGTAGTCCAGTCCTGTTTTGTATGTTGAGGTCATCTATTCTAGCCTAGCCCATTTCAGCTCTTTCTAGTCCAGTCCAGTCCAATCCAATTCAGTCTATAATCAACTCCAATCCAGTTCAGTTCATTATAGTCCAGTCCAATTCAATTCAGTCTATAATCAACTCCAATCCAGTCCAGTTCATTATAGTCCTGTCCAATTCCATTCAGTCTATAATCAACTCCAATCCAGTTCAGTTCATTATAGTCCAGTCCAATTCAATTCAGTCTATAATCAACTCAATCCAGTTCAGTTCATTATAGTCCAGTCCAATTTAATTCAGTCTATAATCAACTCCAATCCAGTTCAGTTCATTATAGTCCAGCCCAATTCAATTCAGTCTATAATCAACTCCAATCCAGTTCAGTTCATTATAGTCCAGTCCATTTCCATTCAGTCTATAATCAACTCCAATCCAGTTCAGTTCATTATAGTCCAGTCCAATTCAATTCAGTCTATAATCAACTCTAATCCAATTCAGTTCATTATAGTCCAGTCCAATTTAATTCAGTCTATAATCAACTCCAATCCAGTTCAGTTCATTATAGTCCAGTCCAATTCAATTCAGTCTATAATCAACTCCAATCCAGTTCAGTTCATTATAGTCCAGTCCAATTTAATTCAGTCTATAATCAACTCCAATCCAGTTCAGTTCATTATAGTCCAGTCCAATTCCATTCAGTCTATAATCAACTCCAATCCAGTTCAGTTCATTATAGTCCAGTCCAATCCAATTCAGTCTATAATCAACTCCAATCCAGTTCAGTTCATTGTAGTCCAGTCCTGCCCATTCTAGACCAGTTCAGTCAATTATTGAACAGTCCAATCAAATTTATTCCAAAGTAGTCTAGTCTAGTCCAGTGCAGTTTAGCCTAACCTACTTCAGTCCATACTAGCCCAGTTAATTCAAATTCAGTCCAAAGTAGTCTAGTCCAGTCCAGTTTTTAGGTTGAGGTCATCTAATTTAGCCTAGCCCACTCGAGTCCATACTAGTCCAGTCCAATCCAATTCAGTTTAAAGTAGTCTAGTCCAGTCTAGTCTATAATCCACTCAATCAGTTCAGTCTAATTTAGTCTTGTCAAGTCCAGTGAAATCCACTCAAATCCGGTTCAGTCTAGTCCATTCCAGTCCTTATTATCTGGTCTAGTCAAGTGCGTGTCAGTCTAATGCGGTCTAGGCCAGCCTGATTCAGTCTAGGCCTCAATATCTCTGCGACTAGACTTGCTGATAGCTGTGGCATCAGCCCATGACGGGTGACATTTGTCTTAATGAATGTATCATAGACGTTTGTCGTAATACATAATCAAAGCTTAGTAGAGGAAGTAATAGCTTTTCCATTAGCTTTAAATGAGGAATGAACCACAGTCGATGAGACCTAACAGTTTTATGACTACAGTATTATATAATGACACACATCATAGACTGAATGTCTTTCTTCTGCTGTCTTTCAGGGCTGTAATGGGTCTCGGTCATGGCAGCTATTGCTTCGCGCTCCTGCGCTCCATCCCAGTCGTGTTCTACGTGGTTCTGGTCACCAGTCTCCGATACCACCTCTTCATCTGGAGTGTGTTTTCTCCCAAACTCTTGTACGAGGCCATGCACACCCTCATCACCACCGCCGTGTGTCTGTTCTTCACCTTTATGGATCAGGAACGCTCAGCTAGACCTTGAATACAAAGCCAGAACCAAAAGCCAGAACCAAAGCCAAACTCAGGTACAGAACAAATGGTGGAGTTGGAGTTTTAGCCACCAAAAGAAGTTCGTGTGGACGGAAAAAGTGATTTAAATGTAATTCTACTACTGTGAAATAGATTACATGGAGATTTGGCTCGCTCTACTGACTCATTTCTGTGTACGTGATTAAATTATTTTGTGTATATTTTGTTTGGGAGGTCATCAGCGATAACATGACGATGACGTACGGCGAGACTTATGGGTTTACATATGATAATCCTTCCTAAAGCTAAAGGAGAGTGTAATTTTTTTAGTATTTTGCCATTTCTGTCCCTGACCGCTAGTTCACCTCTGGATTAATTGAGATAAGTTACATCATTAATAACTCTCCCCTCGCCGAGATCACAGGAGATGTAAACTCCTCACGCGCTTGAAAGCTTTAAGGGATCTTTACAAGTCTTTTAAATCACATCTAAACACAGCTGCGCGTGACGTGTCAGTTTAATCCGCCTGTTGGGAATGTGACTTGTAAACTGATTTATCTTGGCAAGTGTTTTTTCTTTATCTCAGCGCTTAGATCTGGTTAATAATAAAACAAGCCCTTTTTTTGTGTGATTGCGAGTAGTTCATTTCTAAATGCTTTTTCATGTGTTTTGCTTCCCTGTTAGACTGTTGAAAAGTTTTTCTCCAATAAGAGGGTCTGATCAAGTTACTTTAATCATTTAATCAGTGACACTAACAGCGAGAGAAGATGTTTTGTCTGTCGCTTGGTTTCTATCTTCGTCACAATGTGCCGAGTAAATCTCATTGGTTGACAGTTTTGCTCAGCATAGCTGTATATTAAACGAATATTCTCTGATTGGCTGTGATTTTGATGTTTCAAACAGTGTTTAAGTTCAGAACCCGTTCAGTTTAAAATAATCTGCAACCAAATTAATTTGAACTTATTTCTGATTATTATCAATATTTAGGGTCGAATTGGATCAATGTAATGCATTTTTGCTGAAAAAAAAGTACAAATTTATTTAAAAAAAAAATCTTACTAATCCCAAACTTTTGTATGATATAGTGTAAAGGCTATCAGAACATCTGTTACATCATCTTTACCTCTGTCATGACAATCAGTGCGAGTTTGTATTAAAATCAAAGAATATTTAATCAAATATTTCAAAACATCTTTTCTTTTGGATCTCTTTGAGATATTTTGGGAGTGAAGACACGTTTAGACGAAGGGGTTATAACCTTTTATTCAGAGGTGTAAAATGCTTGAGTAATTTTACTTGATTACTGTACTTAAGTATTATTTTGGGGGATTTTGACTTTACTTGAGTACAATTAAAAATCAATACTTTTACTTAATTACATTTTTTAAGAAACCTTTTACTCCTTACAATTTTATTTATAGTAAAAAAGTACTTATTTTTTGGAGATCCCTTCATTCTATTTTCCCTTGCTATTACCAAAACCAATTGAATTGCGCTCATGCCCAGTTTAATTTAAATGTAATTTATTCTGCCAATGAGATTCGTTTTCACATTCTATGAAATTGGTCAGACATGTTCATTGGTCCTTTGGAAGTGACCCTTAATGTCGCATCTATTACCACAATGCACAGCACCTTAACCTGGAGATTAGAGACATTATAACAGTCAGTCAGTGGAAGAAAATGGAGGAAGAACGTGATTCAGCTGCGAACACAGTCCAGAATCAGCCACATGAATTATTTTCTTTTAGTGGTAAAAGCATGTTTAGTGGATTGTTTAAAGCATGTTGCATACTGGCATTAGATAGTTGTCTTATAGTTTGATAATTAAATACAATTAAATACAAACCGTTCTAAAGCAGGATAAAACCTTGTATGTGGTTCATTCACTTCATGTTTTTAGAGGTTAAAAGCTTAAACAAGAATCTCGAGTTTTCATTCTTACTGTTACTTTTACTTCTTTAATACTCAAGTACAGTTTTAATGTGGTACTTTTTTTACTTTTACTCAAGTACGATTCTGGCCAGATACTTCTACTTTTAATTGAGTAAAATCTTCCCTCAGTACTTGTACTTGCACTTGAGTAACATTTTTGAGTACTTTTTACACCTCCGCTTTCATTTATTTATTAAGGATATAATTACTTTACCAGGTATTGTCCATTCTTCCTCAAAATTTGTAGACTTCATTCATTAGAATTATTAAGTTCTGTAAGGACCACCCATTGGCCCAACGACGGAATCCAACGGCCTGGCGAAGGTTTAATACGTGTATGTCTTTTCAGCGCTCCAGTGAAGTTCACTTAATTTATTGGAATTTAGTTTTAGTATTACTTTAGCTCTATGCGTAATCTGACTCCAATTTCAATGATAATCAAATTTAGATTGTGTTTCTGAATAAATAAATATTGAAATATAAATATTGATTATGAATTAATTTAGATCTTTGATTATTCTGGGTATCTCATAATTTCAAATATTCATTCATTACGGACCTAGTGTCGCTTTGAGACGTCATGTCGCGAATGTGCGCTCACGATCACAAACTAGCCAGTCCTGAAATAGTCAGAGGATGCAGTGCAAGTATTTTACCCTATGCAGCCGCTCACTGCTGACCCAGTCTTCCTAAGATGTGCCCCATGCTCCATTCATAGTGCCTTCAGTGTGATCTATCCTGGACAAAGATTTGCGGAAACACCAGACTACACATTAATCTACTAAATGAATGATTTCTGAAACTTCTGAATAAATCAAGATGTAACATTTATTTGTCAGGTAAAAATTTGTCATGCCAATTACAGAAGTAAATGATTAAAAGCCAATTCAGAGAAATACATGACATAATTTACTCAAAGATGACTCTAAAAGTAAGTAATGTTTTCCTGACAGAGACACACAGTGATGTGTCAGGGCCTTCCAACAGGAAAACACTGAAACATCACTATGGGGGATGATCCTGGTAAAGAGTCCCAAAGACTGCTCTGTCACCTCGCCTTAAATACCCAGATGAGAACAAAAAGGGTTATACCAATATTGTTTAGAGTTGTTTGGGCCAATCCATGTACCCCAGGGGGTAGCACCTGGTTTCAGGAGATATCATAAAGAGATATCAGCCAGAGAGGAGAAACAGGATTCTCCTAAGTTCTCAATCTTTCTCATTAAACCAGTGACTGCAATGAAATTAAGATCATTTTACCAATCGCACTGAGACACTTAAAATGATACCAAACATGGAAAGGAAAAAAAAACATATCCACCAGATACACCATATGTGATATATAGACATTCTTAATGAACTTTCAGTGACTTGAGGAGGGAGAGAGAAGGGGATGCAGAGATAAGGAAGAAGGACAGTTTGGACAGGCGATGTCCTGTGCTCTGTCTTTGCTATCTTCTGTCCAGGGTGCATTTTATGGCTTTATTGCAGGGTGAGTTTTTGTCTTAGCAGGAAAATCAGTTCTTACAGTTCTGTATGATTCCCATCCCTTACAGAGACTGTTACAGTGAAGGCATCTGAGATGTTTGCTTTCCTCCTCTGTTCACGCTCGGCTTTGACCTTTTTATTGGCTGGAGAAGTGAATTTTGTGACCTAATGCCTTTTAGATAAAGAGAGAGGAGAGCGTCGAGTCTCTCCCATCGGACCGAGCGCAGTCTGGAGGTTCAGACAGTGTTTAACTGTGTATTTATATCACTTTTTTTTACATAACATTTACTTATTTATTAATAATGAAAAGTAAATAAATAAACATAAAAGGTGAGGAAAAAAAATAAATGCAAAAGTCCCTGACAGCGCTTCAGTAAATACACCACATACCAGTACATTATCTTCCTTCAAGTGAATGTTTCAATAAGTGCCCACTTCTGTTGAAAAAAAGACTAATAAATTAAATCTGTTTCAGTCTTTGTGTCCATTCAGATTCAGTTCTCACTATACGTGACCCTGGACCACAAAACATGGGTCACATGGGTCAATTTTGTTAAATTGAGATTTATAGATCTTATGAAAGCTGAATAAATAAGCTTTCCATTGATGTATGGTTTGTTATGATGGGACAATATTTGGTCGAGATACAACTATTGTAAATCTGGAATCTGAGGCAAAAAAATCGAATCATTGAGAAAATCTCCTTTAAAGTTGTTCATTTATGTTCACGATTGTGCAGCATTCACTCACACAAATACATGTTTTATATATTTACGGTAGGAAATTTACCAAATATCTTCATGGAACATGATCTTAATATCCTAATGATTTTTGGCATAAAAGAAAAATCGATAATTTTGACCCATACAATGTATTGTTGGCTATTGCCACAGATATACCCGTGCGACTCGAGACTGGTCACGTGATCCAGGGTCACACTACAAGGGTTCACTGGGGTTCTATATAGAGTTCTAGGGTTCTGACTCAATTCTAAAGAACGCTTTATGTCAGAAAGGTTCTATATAAGGAGAAATGTCTTGATGATTGCACAATACTTTCATGTTTAACAGGATATTTATATATTTTTTTGGAGTGATAAAGTATGCTTGATTCATAAATTTGATCAAAATAGAAATGAATTTGTAACACTAATTAGTTAACGTATTAACTAACTTGAACTAACCATGAGCAATGCATTTGTTACTGTATTTATTAATCTTTGTTAACCTGTTCATTGTTAGTTCATTGTCATGTTAGTTCACAGTGCATTAACTAATGTTAACAAGATTTTAATAAAGTATTAGTAAATGTTGAAATTAACATTAACAAAGGTTAATTAATGATGTATACGTGCAAGTTCATTATTAGTTCATGTTAACTAATGTAGTTAACTAATGTTAACCAATGAACCTCATTGTAAAGTGTTACCAGTGAATTATGTTTATATATGAAGCGCTTGACAGAAAAAAACACTTTAGGGTTCATATAGAAGCTTTACACTGTGATCATGTTATATGAGGGATAATGTACATCCAGCCGGTCATTATCACAAATGAAATCCCGACAATTCCTGCATCATCCTGAGGGTGTTTGTGTTTATTAATGACTGTATTATTCTGCTTATTGCACGGCTGCTTACCAAATAAATAAATAAATCTGTATTAAATGTTAATTTGATTTCAAATTATGAGAAAAAACAGGGCATGGAGTGATTAGTGTCATTATATAAAAATCATTTTGTTGCATAATACGGATTGACCAATCAGAATCGAGTATCAAGAAAGCCGTGTTAAAGTATTAATTAATTAATTATGTGAGATTTACTGTGGTTATGAGATGTTTGGGGGTTCATGTGAGAAATTTTAGGTCATGTTTTTTCTTATTTTTAAAATATTTTGTTACATTTTCTCCTTTTTTTCCATCTTCATCTGTCTTCAGTGTGTAATGTTGCTGTTTGATCATGAAAACTCTCTGCAAAGTCACACAGTTCTTCTCTATATCAGTGTCAGTGTTTCTGAACTCCTGAAACGCCTCCATTGTAGTCTTGAGTTTCTTCCGGGAACGAACACGTCACAATATTCCTCGTTATAATAATTTATGCGCAGAATAAAGGGGCGGGGCCTGGTTGAGTTAGTAAGTAGTGTGTTAAACTGGCAGTTATGGGAAGGGGCGGGACATTTCCCAAACACACTCGAAGCGCTCGACCAATCACAACACACTGATCTAGCCGACCAATCAGAGCACAGTGTGCTTTTCAGAAGGAGGGGCTTCATAGAGACAGGAACTAAACAGTGTTACTGACAGACTGGGAAGAGAGGAGCCGCAACAATGGAGAATATGAGGAAAATAATCAACATTCAAGCAGGAAAACCTGTTCTAGTAGAGCCTGAAACAACATCAAGACCACTTCCGGTCTCTCTCTTGATTCAACACTGAAGAGACTTAAACTGCAGTTCATCCACTGGCCACTAGAGACCGGCTGCAGAAGAGAGTCAATCCCATAAACCCCCATGTTAAAATGCCCATCTTTACAGCAGAAATAAACATGTTTACAGTCTGGTACAAAAAGTGGTTTTGGTCTATAAAGCTAATGTTGCCCTTCATGACGACTGTGAGGGGGGTGAATTTTTTTATAACTCATCCGTTTAAATGATATTAAGCCTTAAAGTTGTGCATAATTAAGGGCGTGGCCACTTGAGTGACAGGTGGATTGCCGCTGATGTCACTACTAGCCGTTTGTCTGTTAGCGTCACGTCACCTCAGCTAATCCGCCTCGCTGCACATTTTCGTTTATTCGGGAGTGACGCTGCCAAGATGGCGACAGCCGGCTCCGCCCACTTTAGGCTTCAGAAACACTCTTCAGAAACACTACGGGTGACGTCACACACACATTTCCTCACAGTCTATGGTGATAACCAGCTTTCACTAACTCTCTCAGTACTTGCTTTGAAGCAGTCGTGGGTCGGCGGGTGAAAGAGCGGTCAAGGACGACCAGCGTCTGGTGACAGTATGAAAGCCTCTCGATTTAAAGCGAGTCTCTGTTACCTGTCCATCATCATCATCTCTCTGTGTCGGTGAGGAGAGTTGGTGTGTTTTTAATGGGGTTTTAGTGTCCATCTGTTCCCCGCTGGTGTCCTGCTCTCTGAGCTCTTATCAGTCATTGAGCAGAACTCAGACCTCATGTGTTCATTCCTTTATTTTCTTCTTCTCTCCGTTCCTCTCTTGAGCCGAGACAGACAGCTGACGTCAGGGTGTTTTATATTATTATGATCATCTTTAAAGGGTTAGTTCACCCAAACATGAAGATTCTGTCAGTAATTACTCTCCCTCATGTTGTTCAACCCCGTAAGACTTTCGTTCATCTTCAGAACACAAATTAAGATATTTCTGATGAAATCTGAGAGCTGTCTCACTCCTCCATAGGCTTCTAGGTAATCGAGATCTGCCATCCCAGAAAAGTTAGTAAAGACGTCGTTAAAATAGTCCAAGTGACTACAGTGACTCAACCTTAAGTTTATCAGCGCCAGAACGGAGGCTCACTATTGGCCGACGCTGGTCATGTGATGCGTGTGATGCTGGCCAATAGTGAGCCTCCGTTCTGACGTACAACCCAGAAGTGCTGCGCTGTTACACTACGTGAACTCACTCAGAGAAACACAGAAGAACATGAAGAGTTGAATAAAGTCGTTATTTTTGTTTTTGTTTTATCTTCTCAAGTAAATATATCTTCCTTTGAAAGATGTTTTTCCTGGAAAACAAGACAAAATAGTGATTAAGAGAATGATTTAATGCAGTGCTTCTCTTTCTGACTTTCACAGATGTTTATTTCACTCTCACACAGAGAGATATTCTCTTGCTGGAGTTGAAGCATCATGTGATGTATAGTGAACCTCTCTCTCTCTCTCTCTCTCTCTCTCTCCCTCCCTCTCTCTCTCTCTCTCTCTCTCTCTGTCTCTCCCTCTCTCTCTCTCTCTCTCTGTCTCTGTCTCTGTCTCTCTCTCTCTCTCTCTCTCTCTCTCTCTCTCTCTCTCTCTCCTCTCTCTCTCTCTCTCTGTGTGTGTCTCTCTCTCTCTCTCTCTCTCTCTCTGTCTCTCTATCTTTCTCTATGTGTGTGTGGATAAAGTTTTTCCATTTAAAGTCTGTCTTTTGAACTCTGTGTGTGTGTGTGTGTGTGTGTGTGTTTGTTTGTGTTTGTAGGTTTAAGCACCTGGAAAAGCGTTCATCGTTCTCAGCCTCAGCAGGATTGATGGGATACGTGTGTGTGTGTGTGTGTGGTGTGTGTTGCGACTGTAATAACGGGGCTGTCAAGGAGTCAAAGGATTGTGTTTACGAGGAGAGTGAAGCTCACAGAAGTGTGTATGGCAGGTAGAGATAGTGATTTCCCCTCATTTGAGGACGTCTCTGACCAGCCGTGACTTCATTTCAGATCCGTGAGAAGTGCGTCTGTAAACACACGGCCTAAAACACACTCGCCTGCCGTCCTGGACGCTTTCCATTCGCTCCGTTTCCATCCATTTGATTTTATTTGTGTTGTTGTTGTTTGTGTGTGTTGGACCGTGACTGGAAACTGTTGAACACAAACCAATCCTCCTGTTTTACTCGCAGCGACGGGATCAGACGCTCATTCATGATTAGCTTAGACATCTAACTGTGTTCTGCACCTCTATAGGGTTTATGGAAACACTTTACAATAAGGTTCATTAGTTGTTTGTTCATGTTAGTTCACAGTGCATTAACTAATGTTAAAGTGGTGGTATAATGCCCTTTTCACAAGATGTAAAATAAGTCTCTGATGTCCCCAGAGTGTGTGTGTGAAGTTTTACCTCAAAATACCCCACAGATATTTTTATATAACATGTTAAAATTGTCACTTTTTGAGGGTGAGCAAAAACACACCGTTTTTGTGTGTGTCCCTTTAAATGCAAATGAGCTGCTGCTCCCGGCACAGGGGGCGGAGCTTCAACAGCTCGTGTCCTTTTACCTCACACACACATGCACTGGAAATTTTAAAAACGTTTAGCCTTTTATGTTCAAACCAGAGTCAGAAAGATGGAGAGACTCAAGAAGAAGTGACAACATGTAGAAGCAACAGGACATTTCTGAATGGTTAGTTGATGAGTTTATGAAGCTGATGTGTAGTTATCTTCTAGTCATTGATTAGCATATTCTGTCATGATAATCTATAAATCGTGTTCAGGGGGCGGGGTTTATGTAAATTCTAGGGTTTGTGATGTCACTAACCCGGGAGGAATGTGGTGTAGTCTCTACCAGCCGTTTGTTGTAGTCCTTAAAAAGTGATTTCTTTAAAAGCAAATATCTCCCTTTGCTTTGAACTTTGAGCTTCGTAACTTTGCAGATGTTGTTTATGATCAAACAGCAACATTACACACTAACTAAAGTTAGAAAAGTCAAATCATATTCAACCACCCCTTAAACAAATACAACCTTTGATTTTAATAACGTATTAGCAAATGTTGAAATTAATCAAAAGTAAGATTAATACATTTTGTAGAAGTATAGTTCATTCTTAGTTCATGATAACTAAGGTAACTAATGTAAACTAATGAATCTTACTGTAAAGTGTTACTGGTTTTAGATGTGTTTTTGACTGGCACTGGGTGTAGACAGCTTTAAAATGAACATGAATATGCTTTTATTATTTAAACTTTCCTTTTCAGCTGACATTACTTTAATGTTGCAAATGATGCAACAGTTATTAATGATGATTAACATTATTGTAGTAAAAGTAATGGTAATAATTAGCCTGGGTTTCCCCATGCTGCCTTGAGCGCAGCGCGATTTTATTCACGCTGCTAGGCAGCCTGGACACCATGGACTAGATTTTCACCTCAGCGAGGGGACCAATCACAGAACGGGGAGGGAGCAGCAAGACGATGACGACGTCTATGCGACACACCGAAGCAGTTTGTTTATATCTATGGATCCAACATGACAGCAGACGCGAAGTTACCTTTCGATGCAGCCTTAGATAGTGTTCTAAGTAGTTTAGAACGCAAGTTTATTTCGTCTTCTTCCTCGTCGAATTTCTGTCGCTCTTCATACGTCATCTGGTATAATTGAAACGATTGGCTATGAGCTACGTACAGGCGCATTTGATAGACATTCATAGCACCCAATAAACGGCTCTGGCATTCGTAAACCACGCCTCAAATACAAGAAAATGAACATGTGGTTCCCAGACCACGTCTCAATGAGACGAGGTCTGACGTTAGCCAGGCTAGGTAATAATAGCAAATTACAACACATTTTGAAAAGCGGCGTTATTGTGTTTCATGAATCGAATCAAAGAAAATAATCCACAGTTGGGGGTTTTAATAATTGTATCCTTTGAATATGTTTTCACGCATTACCATTCAATCTTTTGCGTTAGTACAATAAAAAAAGAAAAGAAATTCATATTTTTTGTTTGGCAAGGTCACACTTAGTTGATCAGAAGTGACAATAAAGACATTTATAATGTTATAAAAGACTCTATTTCATCAAAGAATCATAAAAAATAAAATGTATCACAGTTTCCAGGAAAATATGAAGCTGTTTTGAACATTGATAATAACCATAAATGTTTCTTGAGCATCAAATCCTCATATAAGAATGATTTGTGAAGGATCATGTGACACTGAAGACTGGAGTAATGATGCTGAAAATTCAGCTTTGATCACAGGAATAAATTACACTTTACTATATATTCACATAGAAAACAGCTGATTTACATTATAATAATATTTCACAATTTTTACTGTATTATTGATCACATAAATGCAGCTTTGGTGAGCAGAAGAGACTTACTGAAACCAAACTTTCTAAAAATTCGAATAAATAAAGGCAGAAATGAGTGTAAACTTAATTCACGATAATTATTATTTTAATATACTATATTAACAATGACATTTTTGGTTGTTTTTATGTGTCAGTTCTTTCTCTTTTTCCTTTTTTGTTTTCATGAAGACGTTGTAATCTTTAGTTTTTCTCCTATAGGATGAATGTTTTTGAATGACAACCATCATTATACTATTCTGTCCGAGATCAATATTTATCCTGCTCCTGTTTTGTGATCCTTTCGTCGTCCTTCTGTCGTAAAGCAGAGCGTCTTTGAACCTTTCTCCCAAATAAAGGACCTGCTTTCCCGAGCGTGGCTTTCCTCTGTAATTACTGCGGGATGCGGGTCGATGAGAGATCGATGTGAGAGAGAGGGAGAGGGAGAGGGAGAGAGAGAGAGAGAGAGGAGAGGGGAGGGGGGAGGAGTGTGTGATAGAGAGAGAGAGAGGGCGTCTAATGTAAGAATCAGAGTTGTTTAAATCAGACGATGGATTGAGACTCTTCAGGCCTTTTGTTTAGAGCTACAGTTTATGAAACGTCCTGGACTTCTTCATAAGAGCCGAAACAAACCCTATTCCGTACAGGAGGAAAATAACTTCAGCCACACACACTCCATCCTACATTAAATGATGAAAGACAATTTGTGACCCTGGACCACAAAACCAGTCACATGGGTCAATTTTTTGGAAATTGAGAATTATACATAATCTGAAAGCTGGATAAATAAGCGTTCCATTGATGTATGGTTTGTTATGATAGGACAATATTTGGTCGAGATACGACTATTGACCATCTGAAATCTGAGGGTGCAAAAAAATCGAAACATTGAGAAAATCTCCTTTAAAGTTGTTCATTTATGTTCACGATTGTGCAGCATTCACTCACACAAATACATGTTTTATATATTTACGGTAGGAAATTTACAAAATATCTTCATGGAACATGATCTTTACTTAATATCCTCATGATTTTTGGCATAAAAGAAAAATGGATAATTTTGACCCATACAATGTATTGTTGGCTATTGCCACAGATATACCCGTGCGACTCGAGACTGGTGACGTGATCCAGGGTCACGTATAGGTCGAGTAAATGAGGACTGAACGGCTGAAGGAATGATGTTTGGCATTGAAAAGTTACGATACATTGCAGTAATAATGCAGTGTTGTTTTCTTTATTCCCTCCTGTAAGCACTTTTTAACTAGTTAACCATGTAAAAAGTGTTTAAATTGAATGTAATGATGGAATAGATCATGAAAAACACTATAAAAGTGGTCTCTCTGTACTTTTCCACCATCATATTTCAAGTCTTCTGAGGAACAGATCAAATTGTAAGTCAAACCTGACATGACTCGGCACAATTTTCAGGGAATAATGATTTAAAGTGTGTAATGTTGCAGTTTGATCATGAAAAAGCTCTGCAAAGTCACACAGTTCTTCTCTATATCAGTGTCAGTGTTTCTGAACTCCTGAAACGCCTCCATTGGAGTCTTGAGTTTCTTCCGGGAACGAACACGTCACAATATTCCTCATTATAATAATTAATGCGCAGAATAAAGGGGCGGGGCCTGGCTGAGTTAGTTAGTAGTGTGTTAAACTGGCGGTTATAGGAAGGGGCGGGACATTTCCCAAACACACTCAAAGCGCTTGACCAATCACAACACACTGCTCCAGCCGACCAATCAGAGCACAGTGTGCTTTTCAGAAGGAGGGGCTTCATAGAGACAGGAACTAAACAGAGCGTTACTGACAGACTGGAAAGAGAGGAGCCGCAACAATGGAGAATATGAGGAAAATAATCAGCGTATTCTAGTATTCAAGACTCAGTGAAAGGGTATAATACTGTAGCTCCCATTTAAACTTTGATAAAAAACTTTCCATCGAACAGCCCTGAAGGAAAGAACAAAACCTCTTTATTGATAGCATCCAGGATCCCTCGTGTGCCAGAGAAGGTTAAAAGAGACACTAAATATGAACACAGTACAAATTAAAGAAATATTTGACTGTATTCAACACAAACCGGGGCAGAGGATCTGGAGACGTGGGATACTTTAATTTCTGTTTGTTCTCTCAGACGGAGGATCTCCAGCTCCGCTGTGTTTCTGCACTCGCTTGAACTCACAGGAGGAAGTGAAAATAAGAAGCACTGCGGCTGAGAAGTGATCCCGCAGATCAACACGATGTTCTAGCCCTGTATGGCATCAGCAAACCCAGAAACGACATCGAGACTTTGTGGAAGGGCGTAATATGGGCTCTTTAAATCTCAGTCAAGCTTTAGTTTTGCTGACCTCTCCATTGTAAGCCAGTATGACAGTAAAATCCCAGGTCAAAGGTCAGTGCTGAGTCTGCTTCAGGACGGACAGCTAACTGGACTCCTGAGTGAAGCGAGTATTGATTTACAATCAGGTTTCCTCTTGATGGAGGAGTCTGGGATCTCAGATCAATTCTGCGTTTCTCAGACAATCCTGCTGAACTACTGGTGCCAGAATTATGATTTAAAATCAGTCAGAGCTGGAGACGTATCTTCATATTTACAGGTAAAGCTTCATATTATGGATAAACTGCTTTTACCCCCCCACCCCGATGATGTCCTTCAGGGGGATCAAGACTCCCAATCAACTATATTTAATATAAAATGATGTAGGGCTCGGGGTGCATTACATTTTATCTTAACTAATTAATTTGAGTTCCATGAAGAACCTTTTAAGATCCATGGAATCTTTCTATTGCACAAAAGGTTTTTTATTGAAAAAGGACACACACACACTCTCGCACACACACTCAAGCACACTCACTCAAGCACACTCACTCTCACACACACACACACACACTCTCTCTCTCTCTCTCTCTCTCTCTCTCTCTTTCTAACATCCGCATGCAGCCTCACACACACTCACACTCAAACACTCACTCTCGCACACACACACACACACACTCACTCACTCACTCACTCACTCACTCACCACACACACTCTCACACACACACAAACACTCACACACACTCTCTCTCTAACATTCGCATGCAGCCTCACACACACAAACACTCACACACACTCTCTCTCTAACATTCGCATGCAGCCTCACACACACACACACACACACTCAAACACTCACTCTCACACACACTCACACTCAAACACTCACTCTCACACACACACACAAACTCACACACTCTTTCTCTCTCTCTCTCTCTCTCTAACATTCGCATGCAGCCTCACACACACACACACACTCACACACTCACACTCACTCTCGCACACACACACACACACACACACACACACACACACACACACACACACACACACACACACACACACACACACACACACACTCACTCTCTCTCTCTCTCTCTCTCTCTCTCTCTCTCTCTAACATTCGCATGCAGCCTCACACACACACACACACACACACACACACACACACACACAGTCTCTCTCAATTCAATTCAATTCAATTCAAAATTGCTTTATTGGCATGACTGTACATATTACAATATTGCCAAAGCTTGTAAAAGACATCAAAATAATAAAATATTACAACATAACTTAAATCTAAATGTACTACTTAAATTAATTGTACAAATTAACAGTGTAACAAATTATAATATCTGTAAACATTTTACACCATAGTGTTTTAACATCCATCCATCCATCCATCTTCCTCCGCTTATCCGGGGCCGGGTCGCGGGGGCAGCAGTCTAAGCAGAGATGCCCAGACTTCCCTCTCCCCGGACACTTCCTCCAGCTCTTCCGGGGGGACACCGAGGCGTTCCCAGGCCAGCCGGGAGACATAGTCTCTCCAGCGTGACCTAGGTCTTCCCCGGGGTCTCCTCCCAGTGGGACGCGCCCGGAACACCTTCCCGGGAAGGCGTCCAGGAGGCATCCGAAACAGATGCCCGAGCCACCTCAGCTGACCCCTCTCGATGCGGAGGAGCAGCGGCTCTACTCTGAGCTCCTCCCGAGTGACCGAGCTTCTCACCCTATCTCTAAGGGATCGCCCAGCCACCCTGCGGAGAAAGCTCATTTCGGCCGCCTGTATCCGGGATCTTGTCCTTTCGGTCATGACCCAAAGCTCATGACCATAGGTGAGAGTAGGAACGTAGATTGACCGGTAAATCGAGAGCTTCACCTTGCGGCTCAGCTCTTTCTTCACCACGACAGACCGGTACATCGACCGCATTACTGCAGAAGCTGCACCGATCCGTCTGTCAATCTCCCGTTCCATCCTTCCCTCACTCGTGAACAAAACCCCAAGATACTTAAACTCCTCCACTTGAGGCAGGAACTCTCCACCAACCTGAAGTGAGCAAGCCACCCTTTTCCGACTGAGGACCATGGCCTCGGATTTGGAGGTGCTGATTCTCATCCCAGCCGCTTCACACTCAGCTGCAAACCGTCCCAGTGCATGCTGAAGGTCCTGATTTGATGAGGCCAACACGACAACATCATCCGCAAAAAGCAGAGATGAAATCGTGTTGTCACCAAACCTGACACCCTCCGGCCCCTGGCTGCGCCTAGAAATTCTGTCCATAAAAATTATGAACAGAACCGGCGACAAAGGGCAGCCCTGCCGGAGTCCAACATGCACCGGGAAGAAGTCTGACTTACTGCCGGCAATGCGAACCAAGCTCCTGCTTCGGTCGTACAGGGACCGGACAGCCCTTAGCAAAGGACCCCGGACCCCATACTCCCGGAGCACCCTCCACAGGCCGCCGCGAGGGACACAGTCGAATGCCTTCTCCAAATCCACAAAGCACATGTGGACTGGTTGGGCAAACTCCCATGAACCCTCCAGCACCCTGTAAAGGGTATAGAGCTGGTCCAGTGTTCCACGGCCCGGACGAAAACCACACTGTTCCTCCTGAATCCGAGGTTCTACTATCGGCCGTATTCTCCTCTCCAGTACCCTGGCATAGACTTTCCCAGGGAGGCTGAGAAGTGTGATCCCCCTGTAGTTGGAACACACCCTCCGGTCCCCCTTCTTAAAAAGAGGGACCACCACCCCGGTCTGCCATCCCAGAGGCACTGTC
>CM038633.1:36881739-36894239 GCA_021554675.1 Leuciscus idus | reverse complement strand
GAAGTCAAGTGGATTTTGATTATTTTTAATTGTCTCTTCAAGAGTTTGTAGATTTTTTTTGATCAGATTATAATTATCATTAAGTTGGTTTGATGGGATTTCTTTATATAAGTTTTCAAAATGATTTGTCCAAATTTCTCCATCTTGTATTGGCAGGTCTTGTGGTTTCGTTGTGCTCAGATTGTTCCACATATCCCAGAACTGATTCTGATTTATCGAATGCTCTAATTCTTCTATACTTTTGGTCAGATGGTGTTGCTTTTTCACTCTAATTGTGTCTTTATATATTTTTAGTTTAGAAAAGTATTCAGTTCTTATGTCAGTGTTGTTTGGTTCTTTATGTTTCAGATTTGATAATTTTCTAAGTTGTTTTCTTAATGTTTTGCATTCTGAGTCAAACCATTTTTCATCTTTTGGAGTATTTTTAGTGTATTTTTTGCCTTTCTTTTTCAATTCACTTTTATGTGCTGCTTTTTTAAATATGTAATTTATTTCGTTTGTAGCTGAATTAACACCATCTTTAGTTGTTTTGAATTTCTTATTAATAAATGTATTTATTAGATTTTTTAGTTCTTCAGAACTGAGGACTTGGACAAATTTGTCTGCGCTGTCTGGAGCCCATCTGTGTCTCTGCTGGACCGGAGACATTTGGCAGGTTTTGTTCTGGTGTGTGGTGTGTTTTTATATAGATGTTAGTTTGGTTATGGTCAGAAAGCGGAGTTTGCTGTTTGACAGTGAATGCATTGAAGGAGGAAGGGTCCATGTCAGTGATGGCATAGTCAACTACACTAGCTCCAAGACCTGAACAACACGTGAACCTCCCTAAAGAGTCCCCTCTGATCCGGCCGTTCAGTATGTACAGGCCTGAGGCTCGGCAGAGCTGCACCAACTCTCTACCACTTTTATTTACTGTTTGGTCAAGGTTGTTTCTCGGTGGAGGTTTTCTTGTGAGACTCGGGGGATTTTGGCCAAAGACATATTCATTGCCCTTTGGATCTGTGACATCAGGTTCAGATCCAGTTCTGGCATTAAAGTCTCCACACAGCAGCACGTTTCCCTGGGCCTGGAAACGGCTGATTTCTGTGTGGATGTTGTTGAGGTATTCCTCATCATGGTAAAGGGATTCTGCTGGGGGAATGTAGATGGCACAGAGATATGTGTCTGTAGCTGAAATGCCAATTTGGTTTAATTTTAACCAGCAATGAAATTTCCCAACTGTAATGGTGGAAATGTGTTTGGCCAGATCCTCCCTGTACCACACCAGGATTCCTCCTGAGTCTCGTCCACGATGGACTGTACTTATCTTGACTGAGGGCACAATTACTTCATAGTAGCCTGGGGGACAGTAGGTGAGCGCATCATTTCGACACCAGGTTTCAGTGAGGATTATAATATCAACATCTTCTATATTTTTTAGAAATTCAGGGTCTGTGCTTTTAGAACCAAATGTTGAAGAGTGAAGACCCTGAATATTCCAGCAACTTATTTGAAATGAACGCATTTGTATTCTAAAAGAAAAACCTATTTGGTGAGACAGAGAGAAGATAAGGTGAAGCTACATGTGAAAACATACATGTGAAACATTTTACATTAGTGCACTTTTTTTCTTTTTTCTTTTTTTCTTTTTTTTCTCAGTAGAGCACTGTGTGTGTTCTTATCTGTTCAGGAGCTGGTTACACAGTGTGTGCAGCATCTCTCGGATCTGGCTCAGTTCGCTGGCAGGTGTGGAGCTGGAGGTGGAGGGTGGAGCGGGGGGCCGGGCTAAAGCTTCAGCGTAGCTCTGTGCTCTCGGATGGAGGGGTTTATCCGGGTGTGGGGGGTTTCTTGGTTTCTTCTTGCTAATGGGGAATTGATGGCCAGCAGGTGGACGTGGAGTTGGTGACTGCAGGTTTACAGGTGTGTAGTGAGCCATAGGTGGGTGTGGATGTGGTGGATGATGTGAGAAGCTCGTCCAGTCAACGTCTCTCCTCGCTGGGGTCGGGGGGTTGTGTCTGGGCATGAAGGGGTGAACGGGCCGGTAGTGTTCTCTCTCTCTCTCTCTCTCTCACACACACACACACACACACACACACACACTCACACACACACACACAAAATGGTTGTTTTGAGAACCGTTGACTCAAAGGTTCTTTGGTGAACTATATGGTTCTCAAGGCATCGCAGCGAAACCTCTTCTGAATAACCTCAGTAAAGCAAACACTGACCCGTCTTCACCGGCACCGGCCCGTCGCTGTCCTCGGCGGGAGAGGATCGGGATAAATGAAGACAACAGGGTTCAAAACAAGTTCATGCAGAGCAGATCTGAGATCACAAACCCTCTCAGTGCTTCAGTCCACTCCAGAACACCAGCAAAACCTCTTCAGCCCGCTCGCTAATGCTCCTCCGAGTGTGTGTGTGTGTGTGTGTGTGTGTGTGTTCATCAGTGTTCAGACTTAATGGAGGCTGTTTCTGTCCCAAGATTCTGCCCTAAAAATAAATAATAAAGAAAGCGTCGGAGAAGAGAAAGTGTGTAGGAGGAACATGAATATTCATCCCAAGCGGTGGAATCTGGAGGGCTTTGGGTCGCGAAACACGTCTCAGGCCGGCGTTGTTATTCAGAGACAAACACTGAGAGATGAGGGAGAAACACACACACTCCTGAGAGTGTTTCACTGTCCTCTGGCTGCGGTCCAGTTTCCTCACACTGTGTTCTCAGTTTTGTCGATGACATGTGAGAACATATTTAAGGGTTGATGAAAATATTTCAGAGCTTGAAATAGAGCTAAATATGTGTATCTTGTTTGATCTTTATCTCATAACCTTCTGTCTTTTCACGTGTTCCTTGCCCTTTTCTCTCTTTTTTGTGTGTGTTCATCCTCATTCTTGTCTTGGTTGTTCCCCGTCTCGTAATAATGGTTTATATGCATTTTGTAAATGCATTTATGTTCACTAAAAATGTTAGTGAATGTTTCTTGCAGCAATAACATCCATATTTAGTGTTGCATCACTAAATGTGATGGTGGGAGAAATATATTTTTCAGTATTATTATTATTATTTCACTCTAAAACAATATATACAAATGTATAATGTTGTTGCTGTCTGGAGATTCTTGTAACCATATTTCATCATAAATCATTTCTGTTGGTCACCCGCCTTTGTGTCTGTGGGTTTTGCAAATATTTAACCAATGAAAAGTGTTGAAAAGAGCTTGTGACTAAGCCTCGTAACTTCATTGGCTCCTCAAACTGTCAGTCAAACCTCATAACTCCGCCCACCTCTGCACTGTTTGCAATGCAACAAGTGTAAATAAAGAACTGGTGTTTGAATAAGTAAAGTGCTTTATTTAGTCAAGAAACATTATATAAAGGCTAATGTTTTATGTTTTTGTCAATACTGTCTTAAATACCCTGTGTAAAACACTTCATCTTTAATAACATGAGATTTTTACTGTGGCCCACATTAAATTAATTTAGCCTTTGTTACAATATGAGGTAAATCCAGCTCTGTATATTGCTTATATTTAGGATTAATCCTAATGTTAATCTAGTGAGTTATTTTAATACTTAAATGGACAAAAAAATCTCATTGATTTGCATTAAAAGAGAGACTTGAGACTGACTGCCAGTTAGTAACATGATACAACACTGTTAAAAGTGATCGGTTTACTGAACTTAAAAAAAATGAGTAAACCCTGTTGCCTTAAAATTATTAAGTGAATTCATGCCTAATTGAAAAAATTAAGTAATGTGGAAATGTCATGTTCACACAACTTTCAATTAAGTATTAATTGTATTTACTTAATCATTTTAAAGGGGTGGTGTAATGCCATTTTCACAAGATGTAAAATAAGTCTCTGATGTCCCCAGAGTGTGTGTGTGAAGTTCTAGCTCAAAATACCCCACAGATATTTTTATATAGCATGTTAAAGTTGTCACTTTTTGAGAGTGAGCAAAAACGCACCGTTTTGTGTCTGTCCCTTTAAATGCAAATGAGCTGCTGCTCCCATCACAGGGGGCGGAGCTTCAAGAGCTCCTGTCCTTTTACCTCACACACATGCACTGAAAATGTCAAAACCTTTAGCCTTTTATGTTCAAACCAGAGTCAGAAAGATGGAGAGACTCAAGAAGAAGTGACAACATGTAGAAGCAACAGGACATTTCTGAATGGTTAGTTGATGCATTTATGTAGCTTATGTGTAGTTATCTTCTAGTCATTGATTAGCATATTCGGTCATGATAATCTATAAATCGTGTTCAGGGGGCGGGGTTTATGTAAATTTTAGGGTTGGTGATGTCACTAACCCGGGAGGAATGTCGTGTAGTCTCTACCAGCCGTTTGTTGTAGTCCTTAAAAAGCGATTTCTTTAAAAGCAAATCTCTCCCTTTGCTTTGAACTTTGAGCGTTGTAGCTTTTGCAGATGTTGTTAATGATCAAACATTAACATTACACACATAATCATAAAAAAAAAAATGATGGAATTATGGATTATGGAAATCATAATCAACCACCCCTTTAAGGCAACGGTTTTACTCAATTGTTTTTAAGTAAGTGAACTGAACACTTTTTACAGTGAACTGTTTCCTCTGTTGTGATTGGCAGACCTCTTGGCATGGCGAGACTGGGAAGGAAGTTTTGCGATCTGAAAGTCTATTTCTGTTCAAAAGTTCGGGGTTCGTGAGATTTTGAATGTTTTTAAAGAAGAACAGTTCTGAAGGTCCTCCACATGCCATCGGCTGCATGATAAACAGAACCAGCCAAGGCAGGGAAATATGTGTGCATATGTTAGAGAGATGACTGATAACTCTGAAGGGCAGGACATGCAAACGTGTGATAATTTCATGGTGAAAGAAATATGACTTTTTTCATCACAGGCGCTCTTTGTTATATATAGTTTACCAGACACAAACATGTGTAATTTTAGTTTAAGCTTAGCTAATATTTATATTTTATTTTATTTAACCTTTATTTCAATTAACAAATGTTTTTAATGGTTTCAGTTAACGATAATAATTAACTCATTCTGACTTAAAATTAAATGGCTGTTTTTACTGTAACTTTATATGTAAATAGCCTCTGTTATGATATGTAAAATAAGTAACATCACTTACATAATGTGGCATATATTTAAGTTAATTTGAACAGGCACTGACATAGAAATGCCACTCACATTTACATACGCAAATGACCTGCTAAACTCTTCCCATAAGTTAAGTTTTATATAGTAAAATAGTGTTGAGTTGAAAAAAAAACAGCATGTTAATATTCGTATATTAACTTATTGTATTGTTTCAGGGGGGCAAAAGTAAAATTGCAAGCATTAATAAGAACTAATAATAAGAATTAAGAAATAGAATTCGAATCAGAATGTGAATTAGAATAAGATTTAGAATCAGGTAATTGGAATCAAAATGGTCTAAGAATAAGAAGATCCTGTTGCGGTTGTTTTTAATTTAATTCATTACAGTTTTAATGACTGCTTTTGACAGACTTCTTTATTTGTCAGTTTTCTCTTCAACTGATTGTCTGTTCATTGAGTTTCTACTGGAATTGGGATTAGAGTTGAGGCCCGTTCACACCAAGAATGATAATTAAAATGATAATAATTAGCGTCCACACCAGCGGACGATATCATTCTGTTTATTATAAGTGCGCGTTGCAATTTCGTTGTTTGCTGCTTTATATGCTTGCGCTCTTTAAAGGATGGATTCTGATTGGCTGTCAGTGTTTTTAGCTTTCATCAGCTGTGATTCAAACAATATCATTCCTCTGTGTTGTTATCATTATAGTACACATATACTATATTTGTTGTCATCCTTGTTGCAGATCTTGGTTTACTGATGTGAATACAATGTGTGAGGAGAGCAAACACACTTTTCTAGGAGGCATGAAACTCGTTTCAAACATGTTGTTACAATACTGCATATTTGAAAACTTGCTAGCTTCAGAAGTTATTAAAATAAACAAAACCCTTCTTCCAAATATCTCTGAAACTGATTCAAATGTAGAATCTTGTGAACCGACCACTGAGAGCAAGTTAATGTGCCTCAACTTGACCATTTCAGTGTATTATGGCACTCAGAGAGGTGTGTTTTATGCAATTGTTTTGATAGAGGGAAACAAGATGTCTAGTTTCAACATTATTTATTCTTCAGACTTTCCCCTTTAAATACAATAAGCATCTGCTGCGTGCAAAGTGACCCATGTTTGGTTTGTGTCCATTGAAAATAGATAATATTCAACCATTTGGACATGGAGCCGCTTTGAGATCCCCATATCTGTGGGATTTAACCATTTAGGGCCTTAAAAATGTACATACGAAAAGAAAAATAAGCTAAGAACCAGATTGTAAAATCATATTGAGATATCTTTTATAATTCTTGAGTTACAGGCATGCAAACTTGGGAAAATGAATAATTTTGGCACTCAGACAGGAATGTTCAGTGCAACTGTATTCATAGAAAGAAACAAGATACATTTCTAGTTTTAACATTATTTGTTTTTCAGACATTCCTCTTTAAAAGAAAAAAGTATCCGTTGTATGCAAAGTGACTCGCGTTTGGTTTTTGACCAAACAATTTACTCTTGGAGCCATATTGAGATCCCAATATCTCTGGAATTAAACCACATAGGGCCTTCAAAACGAATACACCAATAGAAAGGTTTGTTAAGAACCTAAATCTAAAAGAATATTAAGATATCTTAAATACTTCATGAGTTACAGGTATGCAAACTTAGGAAAATTATCAATTTTGGCACTCAGACAGGAATGTTCAATGCAACGGTTTTCATAGAAAGAAACAAGATACATTTCTAGTTTTAACATTATTTGTTCTTCAGACATTTCTCTTTAAAATAAAAAAGTATCCGTTGTATGCAAAGTGACTCGCGTTTGGTTTTTGACCAAACTATTTATTCTTGGAGCCATATTGAGATCTCAATATCTCTGGAATTAAACCACATAGGGCCTTCAAAACGAATACACCTATAGAAAAGCTTGTGGAGAACCTAAATCTAAAAGAGTATTAAGATATCTTTAATACTTCTTGAGTTACAGGGATGCAAACTTTGGGGAAAACACTTGAAAACTGCTTTTTCCTCATTTTTGAACTCTCGCCATTGGAATATAATGCAGGAAATATTGCTAAAGTCAGCAGATTTTACTAACAGACCTAATAATCTCTGTGAAAAAAGAAAATAATGATGCTGCCATCTTTCTAAAGTCATTTTTTACCCCCTAAATCTCTGCTGAAAACTGTCATTTTGACAAAATAATGGTTTACTCAATAAATATTCATCCATGACATTTAATATTGTGGCTTTCTTCTTCAATTATGTATGTCTTTCACCAGAAAATCTAATTTGAGCTGGGGAATTTTCCAAAATGTGGTTGATTGGACAAAGAATGACCCAAGTGGAATCACAGCTATTTTTTAGCTTTCATTCAAGTTCATTATTCACGCAGATTTTGAATAGAATTAGTTTGGACAGTGAAAGACTGTGCTGTGGAAGTGTTTTGTGTCTCTTGCTTGTCGTTCTCCAGGCCTGTTGCTCTACATTATTCTGTTGTTTTTTGGGTGAGTTTTTACAAACACACACACACACACACACACACACACACACACACACACACACACACACACACACACACACACACACACACACACACACACACACACACACACACACACACACACACAGGACATGAACAGATCTGCTGCTGTCTCAGTGTTTCAGAGTCATATTAACTGTGATTTGTGTCTCTCTCTGGCAGATTCAGGGGTTGGGATCATCATGATATAAGGGACGACAGGAGGACAGTGTTGCTTTTTTAGTCCTGTTCCTTCTGGTTCCTGAGCTGGGAGAATGCAGACAGAGTCGATAAAGGCACTTTTTTTTTAGACGATGGTCAAATGTTATAGAGGCAAATGAAGACCGGCAGAGATCACACTCCAGAGTCCACTTCTGGATGACGAGTGTTGACCTGATGAAACTGAAAGCACCGCATTATTATTTCAGCTAGTTGCCAAGGCAACATTTCTCATTTTAGTTTAGTAATAACTAGAATCTATAAATAAACTAAAACTTCAAATCTATGTAGACGTATTTACAAAAATAAAGTGATTTTGACAAAAACACAACAAAATTAACTAAAACCTGATCTGAAATTAAAATGGAAACAAAATATAAAAATAAAGGAAATTAATTTGGCTTTTAAATTGCTTTTATGCAACAATAACAACACAAAAAAAACGTACAAAGAAATAATGCAAAATATGATATTGCCGTAATAAAACCCCTTTTTATGTCTCATGTTGCATTGTTTCCTGCAATGGTGATTTCTGTGTTATGCTGGATCAAAAAGTCAGGGAAAAACACCATTTTGTAACATATGCTATATGTAATTTCATGCAAATTATGCCATGGAAATAGACTCTTGACTACAGCAGAAAATCGCACTCACAATGTAAAACAGGCGTGCAAGCCGAGTCCACTGGAGGAAGATAAAGTTAACTCTTAACAAACTCAGTGTTTGCTCGGATATGAACCGCTTCACCTCCACTCAAAGGCTTGGGGTCAGTGGGAATTTGACAGGAATAAATCCTTTTATAAAGAATCGTGAAATTAATTTATCATGGTTTTTCCAAATTTATGAAGCAGCACATAATCGTTCGATTATGCATCGATAATAATAATCATAAATGTTTCTTGAGCATCAAATCATCATATTAGAATGATTTGTGAAGGATCATGTGACACTGAAGACTGGAGTAATGATGCTGAAAATTCAGCTTTCATCACAGGAATAAATTACATTTTAATATATATTCACATAGAAACAGTTTTAAACTGCAATAATATTTCATTACTGATTTTACTGTATTTTACCATTTTAAATGCAGCCTTGGTGAGCAGAAGAGACTTTAAAAACTGAACTGTGTGTTTTAGTTCAATACGGTTCCTGAACGGTCCATTGATGTGGACACAAAATGAGAGTTTACTGTTTGCAATCACCATCTTCTACAGTCACACACACACACACACACACACACACACACACACACACGTCTGCTTATCCGTTCACACGCTTGTCTTTGTTTTCCCTGCATATTGATTGAGTTTCCTTCCGTTTGAAGATTAAGACACTGCAGAGAGAGAGAGAAAGAAAGAGGGTTATATGTGTTCATCAGAAATCCCTGACACCTGAGGCAGCAAAGCTGTGTGTGTGTGTGTGTGTGTGTGTGTGTGTGTGTGTGTGTTATTTTTTTAAATTATTTTAAAAACCAAATAGCAGAGAGAGATTCTTTGCTGAACTTAAAGTGCTGAAAAATAACAATAGAAAAACTTTTATTTTTGTCTTCCCTCTTTCTCCTTCGCTCTTTAATTCACTCTTTGAAATGAAGTTCACAGGATTGCGTTTCAGCGACATCTTGGATTCTTAAAAGCGGACAGACATTCATTCCGCGGTTCGTCGTCTTCTTCGCTCTAATAAAGACCTCGCAGTGGCCATGGAAACTCACAAATGAGATATATACCATCAATACCCCCGGAGAACAAAACTTACACCCCACTCGCTGCAGTGAAAGAGTGTGAGAGTGAAAGAGAGATGAGATGAGATGCTCTTAAAGGCTTGCGCTTTATTAGCCGCCGCTTGTTGTGTTTTGCTGCAATTCTTTTGTGTTTGCTTTCAGAAGCTCTGACAAAAACTCCATCTCTAAACGGCAAAGACACAATCACTTTCCCCTCGACAGCGAATCCAGTCGCAGACGGGCCGTGTGTGTGTGTGTGTGTGTGTGTGTGTGTGTGATCAACGGACGGCAGCGCTTCTCGACTAGTGGGGTCACGACCTGTAAAACGGGTCACAGGTGTTTTGATAGACTCGACCGCAGGGGAAAACAGTGATAAATGAAAATAATACAATCAAAATAAACATGTATTATTATTATTTATTATAAAATATTATAATTATTATTTGCTATATGTATTATTTTCCTTTTTTTCTTTTATTTAATTTTATTTTATTTTCCAAACTAATTATTTATTATTTTTTTATCATTATTGTTTATCATTATATATATAGTCATATAGGCTAGGTTTCATCAGTATAATCGAAATGTATCCAATACAGCCATAATAATAATTTTTACCTTTTCATATGAGAAAGATTGCTTTGCGTTGTACGAGAGAGAGAGAGGTTTTCTGTTGCTCTGTTTGTGACTCTGATGCGTTTTGACTGACAGCGGTGAACTCTATAATGAAGCTGGCTGTCTCTCTCATCCACTCAGAACACACCTGTTGGTCTTGCCGTCTCTCTCGTCCAATCAGAACACACCTGTTGGCCTTGCCGTCTCTCTCGTCCAATCAGAACACATCTGCTGGGCTTGCCGTCTCTCTCGTCCAATCAGAACACACCTGCTGGGCTTGTCGTCTCTCTCATCCACTCAGAACACACCTGTTGGTCTTGCCGTCTCTCTCGTCCAATCAGAACACACCTGTTGGCCTTGCCGTCTCTCTCGTCCAATCAGAACACATCTGCTGGGCTTGCCGTCTCTCTCGTCCAATCAGAACACACCTGCTGGGCTTGTCGTCTCTCTCGTCCAATCAGAACACACCTGCTGGTCTTGCCGTCTCTCTCGTCTAATCAGAACACACCTGCTGGTCTTGCCGTCTCTCTCGTCTAATCAGAACACACCTGCTGGTCTTGCCGTCTCTCTCATCCAATCAGAGCACACCTGCTGGGCTTGCCGTCTCTCTCTCGTCGAATCAGAACACACCTGCTGGTCTTGCCGTCTCTCTCGTCCAATCAGAACACACCTGCTGGTCTTGTAGTCACTCTCGTCCAATCAGAACACACCTGCTGGTCATGTCGTCTCTCTCGTCCAATCAGAACACATCTGCTGGGCTTGCCGTCTCTCTCGTCCAATCAGTACACATCTGCTTTGCCATCTCTCTCGTCCAATCAGAACACACCTGCTGGGCTTGCTGTCTCTCACGTCCAATCAGTACACATCTGCTGGGCTTGTCGTCTCTCTCGTCCAATCAGAACACACCTGCTGTGCCTGAACTCAGAGGACACAACCTTCTGGAGTTTGTGTCATTTTCTGTGCTGACTTGATTCTCGAACTCGCTCTAGGATTTGGCCGTTACCCCAGTTTGGTCTTCAGTCTTTGATACTAGTCTTGCACAACTACACTTTTGACTATGTGTAAGTGTGGTCATCATTACAACCTGTTCTGGATGGACTGTTAAACCTAAAGGGATCGTTCACCCCCCAAAAATACAGTATACAGTATATTAGGGGTGTAAAGGTACATGTATTGTCCTGAACCCGTCACGGTTGGATCATGGATGCATACAATCAGACGCTGAATATAGTCTCAGGCGATCCACACTCCAGTCCAGAAGGGGGCGCGTGCGGTAATGCAATGCTGTTTGATAATCGCTACAACAGGGAATACGAGCAGAAGTAGTCGATCTCACCAACCCAACACAAGAGTTCAGATGCACACAAGAGCTCGCTATAGCCCATACGCTGAGTTTCATTCGTTTTTGTGACTCGATCCATTATCTTCACAGAAAGGAATCAGGGACAACAAAAACACCATCCTGTTTTTTGTGTGTTTTTTACAAAAGCACAATGTTGTTGTTTTTATGTGAGTTTACACAAATAAAAATAGACCCTTTACAGTTTCGAATGACGTCTTGACAATCATAAATAATGCAGTATTTTAAGTTGTTTACGCTGTTAAAAGGAGACAAAATCAGTTGGCATTGTGTCGGGAAGGACGATAGAGAATAACAATATTCATGATTCTGAAGCTGAAAACACAGGATTATTGTAGACGAATATGCTTGATATTGAGTCACTGACTAGATATATTTAACATAATGTCGGCCACTTTTTACTGGTAACATCAGACATTATCAGGACACACAAATATGCATTATTATACATTATATTCAACATTATATATAGTAGTTTAATGTAGTACTGACACTAAAAACTCTATCAGGTCAGATCGACTCTATTAGCTGTGCCACTTTTCCTGTGTTGATGGTCATGCTGTGATAAGTTTCTCCGTGCCATTCACAATGCAATATGAGAGATGAGGCACAGGTTCACTATTTCAGGAAAGTCCAGTCGCTGGTATTTCCGTCTTGATTGGAACAGGTAATGTTAGTCGTCTCTTGGCATGTTTGAGCGCTGCCCGTGTCAGGGGTCTGAGAACGGTCCAGGAACGAGCCCTCAGTGTCTGACATTAATCTGTGCTTCTGCTCCTTCCATTTCACCTCGTGTTTCTTTCTCATAATTCACATCCTTTTTTCGCCATTCTCTCTCTCTCTCTCTCTCTCTCTCTCTCTCTCTCTCTCTCTCTCTCTCTCTCTCTCTCTCTCTCACTCTCTCACACACTCTCTCCTCTCGCTCTTACTCTCTCTCTCTCTCTCTCTCTATCTCTCTCTCTTTCTCTCTCTCTCTCTCTCTCTCTCCACAGGAAGTAGGAAAGTAGGAAGTAGGAAAAAG
>CM038633.1:36823066-36870566 GCA_021554675.1 Leuciscus idus | reverse complement strand
GACACAAAACCCACAACGTGACATTACCCCCTCCCTACGGAGCGGCTACCAGACGCTCCATAAGACTAGGGCAGGACGGGAGGGACAGACCAGGGCGGGACGGGAGGGACTGGTAGAGGATCAGGGGGAGGGATGGAGGGCCAGGTCCATGGAGGGAAACGGGGACAGGGAGTGACAGTCCATCAGGCAGCCAGGGCGGAGATGACCATTCATCAGGCGGCCAGGGCGGAGACTCTCCCTCGGGCGGCCAGGGCGGAGCGGCCAGTCCATCTGGCAGCCAGGGCGGAGACTTTCCCTCGGGCGGCCAGGGCGGAGACTTTCCCTCGGGCGGCCAGGGCGGAGCGGCCAATCCATCGGGCGGAGACTTTCCCTCGGGCGGCCAGGGCGGAGCGGCCAATCCATCGGGCGGCCAGGGCGGGGCCGGCAGGGCGAGTCGCTTGGGCGGGGCTGGCAGGGCAGGGCGAGCCGCTTGGGCGGGGCCGGCAGGGCAGGGCGCCTGGGCGGCGCGTCAGTGATGGCAGTCACCTCCGGGATGGTCTCTGTGTTAGGAGCCACCAGACAGTCAGCTGAAGAGGCCCCTCTCCTCTTTCTCCGTCTCCGGACCACCGGACTCGAGACCACCGAACCCGGGACCACCGGAACTGGGACCACCGGACTCGGGACCACCGGACTCAGGACCACCGGAACAGTCACGGAGGGAGTCTTCCTTCTCCTCCTCTGTTTCGGGACCACCGGAACTGGGACCACCGGACTCGGGACCACCGGAACAGTCACGGAGGGAGTTTTCCTTCTCCTCCTCCGTTTCGGGACCACCGGAACTGGGACCACTGGACTCGGGACCATTGGACTCGGGATCACCGGAACTGGGACCACCAGACTCGAGACCACCGGGACTGGAACCACCGGCTCAGGCACTGGAACTGGTACCACCGGCTCAGGCACTGGAACTGTCACCACCGGCTCAGGCACTGGAACTGTCACCACCGGCTCAGGCACTGGAACTGTCACCACTGAAGAGGCCCCCTCAGGAACAGACTCCACCGGCTCAGACATCACCGGCTCAGACATCACCGGCTCAGACACCACCGGCTCAGGAACAGAGTCCACCGGCTCAGGAGACGTGATGTGAACAGGCTCGGCGGCGGCCATCTTGTCCGAAGATATAGGCTCGGCAGACGTGACGTGAACATTCCTGGGTGTTTCTAGGATCTTAAGTAGCGTTGAAAAATAATTAAACAATGTTCCAGTGGCCATCTCTTCAGGGGATACCAGCTCCGCGACGGCCATCTTGTCCGAAGACACAGGCTCGGCAGACGTGACGTGAACAGTCTCTGGATCGGCAGACTTGACATGAACAGTCTCTGGATCGGCAGACGTGACGTGAACAGTCTCTGGATCGGCAGACGTGTTCTTCCCTCTTCTCCGTCCGTGACGGCGAGATGGTGGTTCCGGTCCGTCCCTCACAAGCCCAGGGTCGAATGGGGGCCATGGTGGAGAGTGATTCTGGACCTCCACTCGACCACCTCCTGCTCTGCGACCTCCCCGGGTCCCACGAAAAATGACAAGGTGGGTTCCTTTAAAGTACTCTCTCCTCTCCAGTTCAGTGGCTGGGGAAAAAAGGCTCGAACTCACACTACTGGATCTCTGCATGACGGAGTCCTTCTGTCACGATCCACACAAGGAACAGGCAAGATCCAAATGCAGTGTAAGGGCGTTTTTCCACTGGGTTCGTTTACTGCGGTCCGAACCCGAGTGCGCTAGTTCCCGGCGCCCCCCGCAGCGTTGGTCTGGTTTCACACTCAATTACTTGTATCGAACCCAGGTGCGTTTGCAGTGATCTTACGTCATCGCAAACGCACACGGAAAATGCATGGATAATACAACTCGACTGAGCATAGCTGTAATTTGTCTGTTTTTTTGGTGCTATTATGCACAACATAGTGAGAGACATCACCTCTTCAGTGTCCCACAACGTTCCCCTGCCACTCATGGTTGTCGTGTGTGAGGAAACAATGATATCGACAGTGATACGCATGCGCGGGATACTATACTTCCTGAACAAGCGCGCACCCGAGTCCGTGTTGCTTGCACATTAACGCGAACCGCGCCACGGTTCGGGAGCAACCGAGCTCAGACCACCTCCTCCAGGTAGTCTCGGGTTCGGTACTCTAGTGCGCACCCGGGTCCGATGACAGCGTTCACATTAGCGATTTTTCATGCGAACCGTGCCCCGGTCCACACTAAACTGCCAGTGTGAAAGCGCCCTAAGTTCTTTATTATGGGTAATCCAAATCGTAGTCTTCCATGCAAAAAGGTCAAAATCCAAATATCAATCCAAGAACAGAAAACAAACTGGAATACAGGGAACTGAAGTGGTATGAACAAAACAAGGACTCCGTAACACATACTAAAACAGACAGGGTTATATACACAGGGAAAACAAGCTAAACAAGATAACAAGGGGGTGTGGTTAAACTGAAACACCTGGGAAGACTAATCAACATAACGGGGAACAGTTGAACATGGGACAAGAGACATGGCAGGATCACATGACAAGCAGGGAATTATATGACAGACAAGAACAAGGAACAAGACACAAAACCCACAACGTGACATTTTCTCACACAACGCTATTATACGACTTTTAAACGTTTGAAATATAGCGCTCACAAGTCTTATAGACTCATTTTATGGTATTTATTTTGGTTATTTTTGCATCTCAACTGCATCCATCCCACACTGAAAACAAAATATTGATGTATGATTTACTTTTTAACTCAGAAATTGCTATTTAATGTCGCAGATAAGTGCAAAGAAACAGTACCACATTGAATTAAACGTGATCGTTTTTTCTCCATTAGTCTTCAATTTATTTATTTTTTTTTCATTGCATAGAAAAGAGCAACGAGGACATTTCAGAGGGTTTGTGAAAGTCATCCAGGTTTGGAACATCATGAATCAACTGTGATGACTAAAGTGTAATTAACCCTTTAACCCCGGGTTCCTCCGGAGCGAATGTCTCTGTAATAAGTGTACGGTGAGTCACTTTAAATAAAAGCGTCTGCTAAATGAAGATTTCAGAGCGAATAAAACCATTCGATCTCAAAGCATTCAGGTCATCTGTGCTTTTAGAGAAACCTCACGTCTCCAGCGCTTTCTTAAACTCTTCCATAACTCTCATAAACCTCGCATGAAAAGACAAATGATGAAAGGTGCACATGGGCATGTACAGTTCCTCCTCCTCCTCCGGATCTTCCGGTGGTTATTCCAGAATCCTGTCACAAATTCCGCTTTAAATATCTTGTTTCCCGGCAGATGCTTCAGAGTTTCTCTTCTGCGCTCATATCAACAAGATAAGCATTTGCTGAGTTCGCTTGAGAGAGTTTGAGCCGTACTGTATCTCTGACAACACACACACTCAGAGCTCCTGTTTCCCAGAGATGCACGATTATATGCCAGTGTCCGGTTTAATAAAACACCTTAAGTGGGATTTTCCCCTTACCTAAGGGGGTGTTGCATATAATCCCTTAAAACTCGTTTGTGAAAGTACTGGCGTAATCCTAGTCATAAATCACCCCTGTTTAAAATGCGGTAACACTTTAGAATAATGCACCGCCATTAATAAGTAAATATGCAGGGACATTAACACTTCAGCTTATACTATTAACTTAGATAGAAACCAGCTTAACTAATCAGTAAGTTTGAAATGTTGAAGTTGTCAAGCTTGAATGTAACTCGACACCCTTGCCTCATTTAGTATGCTTGGCTCTATGAATATGCAAATGAGCCCCGCCTCCACTCACTCACTCACTCAGCTCAGAGATCCACTGGTTGACGATCACACGTTGATCTGATTGGTTACAAGGTAGTTTGTGACGTCAGAAACACCAGTGATTTCAAAGCGTGTTTTTGAGACTGTCTTTGGTTCAATGCAGTTTTAAGGAGGAAATATTCAGCAATGGTGTCGACTTATGAACTTACACATGGTTTGTCTTAAAGCGTATTAAAAACACCACATAGACACACAAACAACATTAAAGGTCCCATATTGTACACCTTTCTGAAGTTTTATTTTAGGTTTTGATGTCCTTACGAATATATATTTGCGGTTTAAGTACCAAAAACCATCCCAATATATATTTTTACAGCTCCTTTCTCAGGAGCTCTGCTAAGAACAGGTCGATTTTGGCCTTTCTAATTAATATTCATGAGCCTCTCTTCTGATTTGTTTTTGTTTTCTGAGTGACGCACGGCCAGGCAAACCACAGGTAACTCGGGTCATGTATGCTGTAGACTGCACTGGCTTGGTGATGCTCACGAGTAAGGTAAATTAAACACCTGTAATGATGGACATTGCTGAGGGAAATGTTATCTGGCCTTACATGTTCGAGCCGGACTCAGACCCCGAAGGAGACAAACAACCACCTCCTTACTTTCGGCGTTATTGTAAGAGTATTATAATTACCTTTACATCATATTCTCAATATATATGATGCCACTTGGAAATATTATAAGGAAACATGGAATTAGTTTCCATTGTTATGCTGATGACACTCAAATATATATTTCATCACGGCCGGATGAAAACGCTAAATTTTCCAAATTGACGGAGTGTGTTAAAGATATAAAAGATTGGATGACGCGTAATTTTCTTTTATTAAATCCAGACAAGACAGAGGTAATACTTATCGGTTCAAAAAAACGCCCACAAAACCTCGCACAATACAACTTTAACATAATAGGATGTCCTGTTACTTTATCCTCTACAGTAAAAGACCTGGGTGTTATACTCGATTGCAACCTGTCTTTTGAAAATCATATTTCATATGTTACAAAAACAGCCTTTTTCCACCTTAGAAACATTGCTAAGCTACGTAATATGCTATCAGTTTCTGATGCAGAAAAGTTAGTTCATGCATTCATGACCTCGAGACTGGATTACTGTAATGCTTTATTAGCTGGTTGTCCTGCATCCTCAATAAACAAGCTACAGTTAGTCCAAAATGCCGCCGCTAGAGTTCTTACGAGATCAAGAAAATATGATCATATAACACCGATTTTATCATCACTGCATTGGTTACCTATAAAGCTCCGTATTAATTATAAGATATTGCTACTGACTTATAAAGCCCTAAACGGCTTAGCTCCAGTCTATTTAACGGATCTTCTATCGCCCTATAATCCATCGCGCTCTTTAAGATCACTAAATTCAAGGCTTTTGGTCATACCTAGGATATCCAGAACCACCAAAGGAGGGAGAGCATTTTCACATTTGGCTCCAAAACTCTGGAATAGTCTTCCTGATACTGTTCGTTGCTCAGACTCGCTCTCCCAGTTTAAAACTAGATTAAAGTCGCATCTCTTCAGCCAGGCATTCATATAATCCTACAGTTCAAACTACAATCTGGCCTCTAGCTCATAAATGCCAGAGGAGAACTGGCCCCCGACTGAGCCTGGGTTCTCCCAAGGTTTTTTTTTTTCTCCATTAGGTCACCTGATGGAGTTTTAGGACACCATTAGATCACTTGATGGAGTTTTTCGGTTCCTTGCCACTGTTGCCTTTGGCTTGCTCAGTTGGGGATATTTTGGGGATATTTAATTTAATTTTATCAATCAATAAATTCCTTTTGAAACAAACTTTGTTGTATTATTTTAAATTTAATACTGTGAAGCTGCTTTGATACAATCTGTATTGTGAAAAGCGCTATACAAATAAACTTGACTTGACTTGACATCAATGCTACACGCAGATTTTACCTTAACGCTAATTTAAACTGTGTAAACAAACTCGGACTCTTTTTTTGTTGTCAAATTCGATTTAAAAGGAACCGTATGTAAGATTGTGGCCAAAACTGGTACTGCAATCACTTTCAAATTACTGTAGAGCGGTGTACCGAAGACACCGAATGCAGTGAGCTAACTATTGCTTTCCTACTGATACAGTAAGTTGACGTACAACAATTTCTTTTACAATGTTACTTTTTTCTGTAAAAGGTGTACTTGTGGTGAATCTGCAAGGATGCCCACAGAACGCGAGAACACATGCTGCAACTGACGCCCGAGGTAAACTTGTAAAACTATGAACTGTAGGGACTGCATCTTTGAGGAGAAGCTTCTTTAATAACCGGCATTGAGCTGAGCCAGAAGCTGTCTCTTCTGAAATATGCAGAACAGACGGTTAAGGTCGAACTAAATTGTTGTGGTATTTCTGAATAAATAAACATTAGTCTCAATATTAATGTTGTTCGGAAGCCTGTGCAATGTAGTTTCGTGACGGTGGGCATTGAGTACAGGGCTGCAAACCTTTGAGTTTAGCTTGGAGTGAGAATTATGATAGAATTATAAATAAAATAAAATGCACTCAGTAATAGATAAAAAAAAAAAAAAAACTCAAATATAATGCGTTTTTTATTATAATAACGACTTTATTTAATGATATAAGTAAAAAAATATAATAGGCCTAAATATGTGATATAGTACACATATTTAGCTAAATACTTTTCTAGCCAGCTAACGTGCCATAGCCTATATTATGTTCATTAAATGGCTTTCCTGAGGTAAATGTGTTCTCCAGCTGTTATTGTTATTGACCCCTTTCTGCGATTGAAAAACACTGATCGATATTATGTATGAGGAATATACATTTCGGTAAGTTGTACTGTATCTTTCAACAGTGTTCATTCGTGTTTATTTCAAGGGGGAAGCTTTCAGCCGGAAACAGAAGCTTCCCCGGGCGCCGCCATTGATTAGCGGACCATCACCTGCTGTTAGCACTCCATTGACTCCCATTCATTTTGGCGTCACTTTGACAGTGAATAACTTCACATCTGAGGCGTTTAAAGACTCCATTTGTCCATTATTTATTTCTAAAGAAACACGAAAATGTATTAAAGGCTCCATTACCTTGTATCTTACGTTATGGCCCCGTAGAAGCAGTTTTTGTAAAAATAGGCTAACGATTGCGTCATAACCATGCGACTCTCTGTCGCACAGTAGAGAGATTACCGTATGGACAGGAGGAGAAGCTCGCGGGCAATCGGGGGGACGTGGAGGCAAAATGACAAAATAATTAATCAGAATACTTAGCAAAAGTTCCTAGCTCATGAACACCTCCTACTCACACTCTCCGTCTCTGCAAGTTTCGGAAGGGAATGATTCAGATTTCTCTTGGCACAGCTACTAGAAGACAGACGGGTTGCTCACGTCACATCTACGTCGTCAAGCTCAGTTTGAGTCTGCGCAGTACGCTCGACCATCAGGAAGTGAGAGCTTCTAATTTACTTCACTTGTCTCCGTTGAATCCAATGGGGTCGCTGTGTCCATTTCTTTTACTGTCTATGGTTTATTTACTATTAGCTAGTAGAGATGATCGGGTCACGTGCCGCTCGGGATCTGTCACGTCACATTTACAAGCGCCAGAATGGTATTTTATTGTTTGAATTTCGTAATAAAATTGACAGAATCTGAGAGCTGAGATTGTTTTTTATATCATAAGTAACACCTGCTCTGACCTCTGCCTTTAATGAAGAGTGCCAGGACATTTCCGTTTTGACAATATGGGACCTTTAAAAGCTGGATTTTCACCACAGGGGGACTTTAAGTAACACTTAAGGGTTATTTTCGGCAACACCCTTAAGTTTAAAGGAAACCTAATCTCGATCTTAAAGGACAAGTTCGGTATTTTACACTTAAAGCCCTGCTTTCCTGTAGCTCAGTGGTAAGAGCATTGCGTTGTGGGTTCGATCCCAGGGGATTGCACATACCTATGTATAAATGTATAGGATAATGCAATGTAAGTCGCTGCCAAATGCATAAATGTAAATGTAAATGTAAAATGTTTTCAGATAGTTTCTGATGAAATACAATGGTTAAGATTGAAATTTGGACAAATGCTGCTGTTCCGAGAATTTTAGGTTTTTGTGGTAGCACCCCCCACCTATACAACGGTTGCATAGGTGCACTGGAAAAATCGTTCGTTTACAAAGACGTGAAACTCACCGAGTGGTCAGGGGTGTTCACTGATATGCTCACACAAAAATCGCTGCAAAAGATGCTTTCAAACAGGTGTTTTACCATTCGTTGTAAAACTGTGGATCTATTTTTCCAAACGCCTCACACCCGCACATTCTTCCGTTGAGAGCTTGAATAATAGACTCTCCAGCCCAGTTGGTGGTGATAATGCACCTTTGCCAATTGCAAGCAAACCACTGGCATTTCACTGAATACACAGAAGAAGCAGAAGAAGAAGCGGCGGAGTAATACCGTAAAGGTGCTGCGGGGGGGGGGGGGGGGGGGGGGGGGGGGGTGCTACCACAAAAACCTAAAATTCTCGGGACAGCAGCATTTGTCCAAAGTTCAATCTTAACCATTGTATTTCATCAGAAACGATATGAAAACAGGGCTTTAAGTGTAAAATACCGAACTTGTCCTTTAAAGGAAAATTACACTTGAGCTGCTTTATGCAAACCAGGCACATATTTTTTGCCCTTTTGAAAAACTTCTTATAGAACATTTAATCGCTTTCCTCCCAAGAACTACGATTTTACTGTCAGTACTAGAGTAATCTGAATTGCTGGAGTGAATGGGATGCATTTATAGATTATTTGAGTTGTGTTTGAATGTCAGCCTGACTTCTGCATGAAAGCTTTTGCTCGGGATTGGTGTATTAGGAGCAGTTGGGATGTAATCGGCCACTTCTGTGTGTCAGTCGGTGTGTGTCAGGTGTTCACATTCACACTTCTGTGAAGGACGCTGTGTTTTAACATATAGCTGATATACCGTAGGTGACGGAAATTAAATTACTCCATATAAAGGGTGCAAATTACTTAATTATTATCATTTATATACTGTAGATGAATCAGTTGTAGAGAGGGTCTGATGAACAGGTGCGGGACCGGTCAATGCAGAATCAAACATTTCAGTCAGTTTTTAGTTGAATATATTAGTTTAGTTGAATAAATAATTTTATAATCGATCTATTTTTTTTAATTCATAATAATTAAAAATAAATAAATAATATTTTTTTATTTATTTAATGTCTGAATGCACTAACATGCATACATATATTTCTTTTTTTTTATTTAGAATGGTTTGGCTCTAAAGTATTAACAAAATATTCTCACACTTTTCCACTTTTTATTTAATAGTTTTTATTTATTCTTTATAAATAACTTTTCATATTTATTTATTTATTGCATTAAGTTTAAGAACTCTAATATATACTATATTATATTAGATATAGGGTTCTAAACTCTATTTATATAAAAAAAACTTATTTATTTATTAATTACTTAATGTATCAATACACACACACACACACACACACACACACACACACACACACACACACACACAGTATATATAATTACATATATACACACATATATTATATAAATAAAAACTTATGTTAATGCGATTAATCGATTTGACAGCAATTTTTAAATAATATTTTGTCCAAAATTCCAAAATAAAAAATAGAAATATATGCATACTTACACATGTGTGTGTGTATATATATTTTTTTATATACTGTATATATATTGTTTTTAATTATTATTATTTTTTTATTTTTTTTTTCTTCTTCTGTGATGATGTATGTTTCCTCAGCATTATCGCTCAGAGTGAACACACACACCTGTAAAACACACACCTGTAAAACCCACACCTGTCAGCAGCAGCTCCAGTGAAGTAAAGACCTCCATCGTTCTCTTTCTCTCCTCCGTCTCCGGGGAAATGCCACTTTCTCCGCTGGTTCTGCTGGTTCTGGCCGGCGTGACACACCTGTCTGTTCCACATGCTGTCGCCTAGCAACCCATTGTCTCCTCGCAGCTGTCAATCATTATCAGGAACTGCTTCTCATCTCAAAGGCCTGAGTCCATCACGCTCTTTCACACACGGGTCATTCTGCACTTCTGACTCATATTTGGGTTTGCAGATCTGCGGCGTTAGACGCTGCACATTTAAAGCTGTGTGTAGAAACACGTCTGACATCTTCAGCTTGTGATTGAGTGTGAAACTCCAGAGGACGGAGGAATCGATCGGCTTCGCTTCTCAGAGAACAGAAGTGATCGATACCATTTAGATGTTTCTCTCTCAGCTCATAAAACTGGATGATTCTGACTTCACACGCCTTACTTTTGTTGTTTTGCCAAGCAGATGTCCAATAAATAGCTAAATAAAATCATTTTTAATTGTGCCATTAAGATTAATTGTGACATTATTGTCATGACAGTTCAGTCAAATTCTGAAATGTGTCTGTATGTTTAATTTTGTAACACTTATTATATAATTACTATTGCGATCTCAAAATGATAGACTAATCTAGACTGAAAACACATCTCTTTAACCTGGCATACTCATAACACATTATTCATTTCTATAATTCAAATCAGTGAAATGATTGTTAGGCTGTCTAGGTCATCTGGAACCGGGAACACTTCCTATAACACATGATGTACTCGGTCCATCAGGAAGAACGGCTTCTACAATACACCGGTGTGATGAATCGATCTGGATGAATATTTTAATACTCAGATTTCTGACCCTGTTTATTTTTTTATAATTTTATTTTATTTAGTTACTACTGGCACCATGTCAGCAGCCAATATTTGTAAAAGTTTATTAGAAGAACCTAATACAGTAACCGGTTGAACATATATTTTATTTTTTTATTATTACATTTCTTTCATTTCATTACTTTATTTTATTATTTCTCACTGGCACCATGTCAGCAGCCAATATTTGTAGAAGTTATTTAGAAAAACCTAAGAGAATAACTAGCTGAACATTTTATTTTATTTTATTTTATTTTATTTTATTTTATTTTATTTTATTTTATTTTATTTTATTTTATTTAGTTTAGTTTAGTTTAGTTTTATTTTATTTTATTATTTGTTTCTCACTGTCATCTTGTCAGCCAATATTTGTAGAAGTTAATCAGAAAATCTTGAGAGAATAACTAGCTGAACATTTAATTTATTTAATTTAATTTAATTTAATTTTATTCAATTAAATTGTTTTATTTTATTCAATTAAATTGTTTTATTTTATTATATTCAATTTATTTTATTTTATTCAATTTAGTTTAGTTCAGTTTTATTTTATTTTATTATTTGTTTCTCACTGTCATCTTGTCAGCCAATATTTGTAGAAGTTAATTAGAAAAGCTTGAGAGAAAAACTAGCTGAAACTTTATTTTATTTTTTATTTCTCACTGGCACCCTGTCAGGATGCGAATATGATTTTAAGAAAATAAAGCAGCCGCCACTGATGAAATTGTGTAAAGTTGGCTGAATATGTGTGTTGTTTAAAGCCGATGGAGTCTGAATGTGTCCAAACTGGCTTCTTCCCAAAGACTCCCGTCAGGATTCAGTAACGCCTGGGATGAGCTTCTCTCTTTATCATCATTAGAGTTTCTCTCCTGCGTTCGGCAGATTCAGAATAATGAACGTCAGTCAGACACACGACTCTTCAATTAGCACAACTTTCCCTGAAAAATCAACTATTCTAGTTTTTAAGGATGGATTATACTTTTAAAATGTTATTATTTAAACTTTTTATTGTCTCTTTAGTTACTTTTTCCACATTTTTAAGAATGTTAAAATGTTTAATTATTTTGGGCTTGTCCTTTTTTTTTTATATATAATATTTTTTATTATTTTTTTTATTATTATTTTTTATTTATTTTTATTTTATTTTATTCTGTTGTTGTTATGAAAACAAGAAATGACAGGCCTATTCCACAACATCAGAGTGACAGAAAATTATTTAGGACATTAATTTTTATTTATATATTTTTAATTTTTTATATTTAATAATTTTATTCTTTCATTAATCAAAATATTAACTCCATGCATTAAATTGAGCCGGAATATCTTGTTTTATATAAGCTGATAAGAAAGAGGAAACAATCACTAGTTGGAATATTTATTTATTTATTAATAATTTTTTTCTCCAGTATTTTATGCCCCGAGGCCGATTCCTGGTTCAGTCTTCGTCAGCTTCAGTCAGTCTGAGCTCAGCAGAAAGAGCTCACACACTCTCAGGCAAGAGTCGACCTACATCACGTTGAGTTTGATGGGCTGTTTCTCCTGTTGGGATTCAGATGAACTGCTGACTCAGTTATTGATCACAGATCTGTGATGTGCTTCAGGAAAAACAGCTGAAAAACTCTCATCCAACCCCGGCGCTTCTGCGAGAGCTCGTTTACTTCATTAATTAAGAGTCTGAAGAGTGTTCCCGCTGTGGGTCCAGAACATGGTGGCATTCACAACACATTTGTGTTCAGCTATGAGCACTTTTGGACCTGTGGAAATTAAACTCGCTGTAAACACACTTTTCACACTCTTACTAATGTGTGTGTTCGTAATGTTCAACAATGGACATGGTTCTGGTTAAGATAATATATTAACTCCAATAACATCATTAAATTAAGATGCAATAACCTGCTCGGTTTGTAGAAGTTGATGCTAAAAAACCAGAGAGGATCACTCGCTGAAATATTTTATTTTTAATTTATTTTTGCACTATGTACAGTATTAATGAAATTAATGAAGGTAATGAAGTTGATGCTAAAAACATTATATATATATATTTTTTTTTGTGCACTATATTTTAATGCAATACAATTACTTCATACCTCTGATTATGGTCATATATTAGATGATTTAAGGTTAACAGATTACATTTTTTTTATTAACTCCAATAAATTTTTTTAGCTGCAATAACCGGCTCAGTTTGTAGAAGCTGATGACAAAAACCTTTAATTTATTTAATTTAATTTAATTTATTTATTTATGCACAGTATTTTAATGAAGTACAGGACTTCTGATTATGGTCATATTTTGTATAAAGGTTAACAGACCAATTAATTTTTTTAACTATTATTTACTCCAATAACACTGTTAAATTGAGCTTTAATTAAATTTTATGTACTACAATTTAATTAAATGCAATTATTTTACACCTTAATTGTAAAATACCTTTATACCATAATATTTTGTATAATTTATTAATTTAATTTAATTATTTTTTTATTTTACTTATTTTATTGGCACCATGTCAGGGTGTGAATATGATTTTAAGAATATATATATAGATATATAAATAAATATATTTTTAAAAAATACTAAAAGTAGCATTTAAAAATGTATGGTAATTTGTTTTACTTTTTTTTTAATGCAGCCTTTTTATAAAAAAAGAAAAAGAAAAGCGTTGATAAGCATGATCAGCTGCAGTAGCTGAGGCTGGTGAACGGCTCTGAGTGATGATTATGTCAGACCCTGACGTCCATCAGAGGCAGAAGGCAAAGCTGACAGAGAGAAGACAGACATTATCAGTCCTTGCCTCTCAGTTCACACGTCCGTCACCATCGTGTCTCTCAGCCTTACGTAACAATGTGAGCGCTGTGGCGAAATCAAGACCCTTGACCTTGATGTGTATCTTTCAAAGAAGAACAAATCCATAAGTGACTTTATAAAATACCATCCTCACCTTCAAATCACGTGGCTGAAATGATGGAACGAGTCTAATGGCCCACTGGAGCACGTCGCCATGCTTTAATGTCACGGTAAACTCCATATATCATCTGGACTGGCTCCTAAAGTCCCTTGAAGCAAATGTTTTGCATTAGCGATGGCTACTGCAGCAGAAGTGATGCATTATGGGAACTCGGCCATTCCCCTCACCTGCCCCTTCATTCTCCCTGCAAATTCAATTTCCCTTGGATCATTTCCAATTTATCCAGTGCCGAGATATACACCAATCTTAGCCTGCCAATGCATCTTTTCAAGGACACACACACACACACACACGCGCGCGCCAGTAAACGAACCCTCAGATTAAAAAGACGCCTTAAAGTGGGTTGTTGGCTACTGAGAGTTAATTTAGTAAACTTTTAAAGAACATTAACATTTAGATGGCCTAACAGCCGTGGCCTAAAAGCCATGAAAGAGTGAACGGAGGCTGATAGCGTAAGCACACACACACACACACACACACACACACAGCTCTTGTCTTTCACACACTTTAGGCTACGTCTACATTAATCCGGATACATTTCGTTGGGACATTCTAAAACGCTTAACGTGGCTTACTGCGCGGGGCACTACGTAACGCGGGGCTAGTTGTAACACACTTGTTTTAAATACACATGCTAGCATGATGAAACTTGGTGTATTTACTAGTTGCCATATCAACACTATATAGAGAAAAAATTGCGCCAAAATAAAAAAAAAATTGGAAGATATTCATAGACATTTATTAAACCATAGCAAAAGTAAATTTCTTAAGTTAATTTTTCATCTCTATTTTTTGTGTTTATTTAAAATTAGACAAATCTGATATTATTTTAATCTCCAATATGTTATTTAACAGTTGAGATAGTTCTTTAATGCTTCACTAACTAGCAGAAGACACTAGCCGGGTTTAAATCCCAGTTGTGCAGGTGGGGGCATGTTGTCACACTGCGTTACAATGAGCCCCTATTAGAAATATGCTATTATATTCTATACTTTTATTAATTCTATTGAGAAAACATGAGAAAAAGGTGAATAAAGACTGAGGGCCCTATTTTGCACCCAGCGCAAGTGACTTTGTACACCGACGCATGTATCATTCCTATTTTGCACCGGCGCAAAGCGGACATTTCCCTCCACAGACGCACGTCGGTAAGTTAGGAAATACACTTGCGCTCCCTGGGCGGTTCAGCACAAAGAGGAGGCGTGTTCCGGCGCAAACGTTCCTTCATGCTATTTTGCAGGTTTAGAAAACAATTGCGCCACTAACCAGGAAAAAATAGTTTAAAGTCAGTGGCGCGTTGCGCATGTTATTCAGATGCTATTTTAAGGGCGCATGCTTGGCCATAATCAATGTAGCGTGTGCACAACGCGCATACACTTTGATTCTCTCATCTACACAGAAGCAGCAGTTTTCATTTTTGCAAATCATACATTATTACGATAGATAGATAGATAGATAGATAGATAGATAGATAGATAGATAGATAGATAGATAGATAGACAGACAATTTATTATAAAAGCATACATCTAGCTTACACATTTACCCAAATTATCATACGCCTGTTTAACCGAAGTTAATTTGGGTGGGTTTCTCCATCCCCAATGTCCCTGACGAGAACGTCGGTCTCTTCGGCTGTGAACCGCTCCTGGCGCGCGCCTGGCAAATCCGCCGTTATAATAGGAATCCGCTTTAGAACAAGCGCGCCTGCTCTTAAAGGGAATGTGAGATGACGCTCTGAATGGTTTATTTCACGTTACGCCCAAACCACACCTATGAATAATGAAGCTACTTCAGACCAACCCATTTTAGATTTGCGCCGGGCGCAAGAGTCATTTATCCCGCCGGGAAAATAGCAACAGCGCCGAGACCCGCCCACAAAGTTACTTGCGCTTTGCACTTGACACTTGCGTTTCAGATCGTTAAAATAGGGCCCTGAGAGTCAATGTTCAGAAATTGCTAATTATTTATTTGTTTTGAACTATGTTGTATAGCTGTTTTCCTGTGTTCGTAGTCAAAACTCAAAAATGAGTTTATATTTAATTATTAAAAAATGGCATTGTTTTATATGAAAAAGTTAATAATTGTATTTTATTTAGAAAATATTTTAGTTTGTCTTGTATATATTTTTTATTAGATCAGATAACATTTTAAGCTGTCATATGTTATGTTACAATGTGCCCCTCACATGTTACAATGTACCCCTCACCCATGGGGCATGTTGTCACATTTCACTTCCATTCGTTCGGGGTATATAAAGAAAAAAGTATATACTGAATTGATAAAACAAAACCACATAATTGCACTAGACATGTGGGAAATTAATGTGGGAAAAAATAAATACTCTGAACCATAAGCAGATTTACACAAACTGAGAAAGTCAAAAAGCGTTACTTTGTGCCCCGCTCTCCCCTACTAAGACAGTGATATTAAAAGACCAAACTCAGTTCACATCATATTAATAAACCATACTATGCATAAACAATCCGATGAGCCCAGAATATGAACGCAACGCAACGCGTTTAATTACGCGTTAATCATTTTCTTACCATATCCATTATAGAAAACGCTCAATGTGGCTGGACACCTCATTGATAAATGTGTATAAGTAACAGAGTTAAAGGTTGTATCAGCGATTTCAGGCCCAAACATAAATTATCACATTCATCTAATCTTTCCTAACGATCCGCTAGCTGCCCGCCCCATAAGCATGCCGTCAAAAAAACGCGTCTCTGTAGGCAGCCTAGGCTCTGAGATCTGCTCACAAAAACAATTGGTTTCACCAACCACTCAAAACCAAAATAAATAGTGTTCCAACCAATCACCGACAGGGGGAGGTTTTGCGCTCGTGCACGGCTGCACGCGAAGTCGGAGCTGAAGAAGAAGCCGCCAGCGTCTATCAACGAACAAGAGAAATTGAACATGGCTGAGTCAATCCCCAAGAGGAGGAGGAGGAGGATTAGGGCGAGGGAATACCATCGTGTTTATTCCAAGACACGAATAGTTATCGGCAAGGCTTTTGAAAGGTGGAGAGAACTTAAAGAACTGAACAATTTTTAAAATCGGACGCCGAGGTTGCACTGTTTCTTCTGGACAGGTGAGTAGTGCTAGTGCTGACTTGTTTGGATGTGAACTGTGTGTGAAAATATTTTTTATTTAACACCGTGGCTAGACTAACAAATAAACAGACATCACCTGAGCAAAATATTCCGTTACAGTTTAGTAGTAAGGATTTTATGAATTTCGTCACTGAGAAAATAGAAAGCATCAGAAACACAACTGTAAATGTACAATCTTTAATGGTGTCTTATGATTCAGCCTCAATTATCGCCCCTCAAGAACAACTACACCGCTTTACAACTATAGGACAGGAAGAGCTAAATAAACTTATTATTGCATCTAAACCAACAACATGTTTATTAGACCCAATACCCACTAACTACTGAAAGAAGTGTTACCTGTACTCTCGTCTTTATCTTTAGGTCATGTTCCAAGAATATTCAAGTTGGCAGTTATAAAACCTCTCATTAAGAAACCGCAATTAGATCATAATAATCTAGCAAATTACAGACCCATTTCAAATCTTCCATTTATGTCTAAAATATTAGAAAAAGTGGTGTCCGCTCAACTGGGCTCTTTCTTGCAACAAAATGTTATCTATGAAAAGTTTCAGTCTGGATTCAGACCGCATCATAGCACTGAAACTGCACTTGTTAAAATCACAAATGATTTACTTTTAGCTTCTGACCAAGGCTGTATCTCAATACTAGTTTTACTCGATCTTAGTGCTGCGTTCGACACAATAGATCACAAAATACTCTTAGATCGACTACAAAACTACACTGGTGTTCAAGGACCAGCACTAAGCTGGTTTAGATCGTACTTATCAGACCGCTACCATTTTGTCTGTTTAAATGGGGAAAAATCGAAGATAACGTCGAGTGGAGTTTTCAAAAATCTCCACTCTGGCCGGAGTTTTTAGAAAGCATCGTTTTCAGAGGCGAATTCTCCGTTTGCATGTAAACGAGGGACACAACCCAAGGGAAATGTCTCCGTTTTTCAAAATAACCATGTACGTGTAAACGGGGCCTAAGTTTTCATTAATAAAAACGCTGTCTCAGTGTGGACGGAAGGCCAAAACGGAGAGAAAAAGATGCGTTTTCAAACGAAAATGTATTATTGTGGACGTTATTATTTGGCCACTCTTCATATCACAGTCCTGCAAAGATGACAGAAAATGTTCTCACATTTGGTGTCCGGCGGTAAAACATGAGAGAAGTTTTAGACCAAACATATAATAGTGAGTGAGTGAGTGACACCTGGACGCTTCAGTGAATGATGAGATATTTTGCTAAATAAAATGATCCTGTCAGAAGAATTGTGCGGTAACTCTATTTATTTTCCCGTCTGTATCATCTCAGTGAGGTTCTCTTACGAGAGGTACTCTCGTACTGCGTAAATCTTACGCTAGGGGAAAATCTCTTTTCCGCGAGATACTGAAGCCAAAAAATTATCCTTAATTTTGAAATAATGTAAAACGCGTTGCGGCAGCATGCAGACACAGGCGAGACGGCTTGTGCGCCTATTGGCTGCCCTGCGGCAACTGCAGCAGCCTATCGATAAGGCCCACTCGTGACGTCAGCTCCAATGGGGGCGCTTCGCGCCCAATACGTCACGTCCCGCCAGAATGGGCGTGGTCTAGGGCTATAAACATAGCTTCGAGAGGCTAGCTCACTGATTTTTCATCTCTTCAGCGAAGCTCTCGCATCGCTGGATCCGGAGAGAAGCCGCGCCGTCTGAAAAAGCCTTTCAGCGGGACGAGTCGACACTCTGAAGCCGCTGGCCGCGCCACCTTCAGTCGCCTTCCTGCTGCGCTATCCGGCGTTATATCCTTTCTCTGCTACTGTGTTTTGTGTATGTGTGTGTGCTCGCCGCCGCGACACACACTCTCATTGCACTAAAAGAGCCGGGCGTCTTTTTCAAGACGCCCCTTTCCTGAGGATCACGCAGCTCTCGCGCTCGCGCTCGCTGACGGCGACCGCCCTCACTGCGAGCCAGTTACTGCCTATGGTGACTCTGAGGACTCACCTGGCATCCTTCTCCGAGACTGCTCCTCCGCCCCCCCCAACCCGCAAAGCTCGCCGGTGCGCCCGCTTGCCTTGCCTGCTTGGGGGATGATACCTGCTCTCCCTCTGTTCGAGCCGCGCAAACCGCGCCGTTCACAGGGGATGTCAGGAGCGGACGGTCACGGGGCTAGCTTTCTCTTTCCCTCTGTTCGAGCCGCGCAAACTGCGCCGTTCACAAGGGAGGCTGGAAGCGGACGATCGGGGTTAGTTTTTCTTTACGTTACAAGAAAGCTACCCTGCCCTTGCGCCCCATTCACGCGTCACTCACCGGCGAAAAGACAACTCAGTTCCCTGATTAGGCGACTGGAAATATCAATATTGCAGCAAACGAGCCTGTTGTAACACGCACGCTTGCAAGCAAACGCCGAAGAAAACATGTTGACGCTCTCTTATATGCTCATGCATCTATACACCTTTGTGTTCCCCCCCCTGTGGCTCAGTGGCGGAATCTTAGGTTTTTCGCACGAGAGACCGGGGTTTTCGAATCCCGGTCTAACGGTAGATATATTATGCCGCCAATGCTTCGCTCTGTCAGTTCCCTGAAAGGCGACTGCAGATGTGCATTTTGCAGCCAACGAGCGCGCTGTACAACCCGCTCGCCTGCACCCAAACACCGTTTCTATGGTTCCCGTGCGTCACTGGCGAAAGGAGAAAAGGGTGTTTTTAGCCCCGCTGCGGCCGGGCCGACCTCCACTCCTGACACATTTCTCATTCCCTTCTTAAGTTCAGGTGACTGGAAATGTCAATATTGCAGTGAGCGAGCCTGTTGTTTTGCACGCACGCCTGCAAACAAACGCCAGCATGTTGACGCTCTTTGATAATACTCGCGCTACTGAATGTCTATGTGTCTTCCTCTGTGGTCCAGTGGTAGATCGTCAGATTTTCGAGCGAGAGACCCGCGATTGAATCCCGGGTCTACCGGCAAAACACACTTTTTGCCGTCAATTCTCGCTCTGGCAGTTCCCTGAAAAGGCGACTGCAGATGTGTATTTTGCAGCCAACGAGCGCGTGGTACAACCCGTTCGCCTGCACCCAAACTCTGTTTCTATGGTTTCCGCCTCTGAAGTTCAGACGACTGGAAATGTCAATATTGCAGTGAACAAGCCTGCTGTAATACACGCACGCCTGCAAACAAACGCCAGCATGTTGACGCTCTCTGTTTCTATGGCAACTTCTCGCTCGTTCAGTTCCAGTAAATGCGACTGTTCCAGTGTATTCTGCAGTAAACAAGTCGGCGAAACAGCCCGCTTGCCTGCACACAAACGCCGCTTTTACGGCTACCCAGATAAATCCCATAAGAGTGTATTTTCTGGTGTCCCGGCCACGGCCGATGGTGTTACGAATGTAGACGAAATTCCTACACACAAACACAGCCCGTCACACAGGGCTCGCGCACATGAAATCGACCCAGGTCGATTGCGCATTAAACGTGGTAAATGTGCCCACTGCCCAGTGCCCACAAACACTACGTTCCGCATATCTCAAGGTTTCTGTAAAAACAAAACCAACGTGCATTCGCTCTGCTCAGGCGGACAATGCTCTCAGTGTTGTAAATGTGCCCGCTATCCCGCGCCCACATTCACACATAGACATGACAGGTCCTACGGGACTCGCCCAGCCCTCCCCTCTCGGTTGACCACCGCAAAGGAGTCGAGCGCGGGCAATCTGCCCGCTGTTATCAGCGCGCCCCCTGCCTCGAAGCGCGACGCTTATGTTACAGCACACCGAAGCCCCTCTGTCGCTGAGCGACCAGAGCGCGCTCCGCATTCAGCCCCTAGCCATTCGTGCAGATGCATGGGCAAGGCTACCCGGGGGTTTTGAAGTGGGTGCTAGACATTATAGAAAGAGGCTATTCGCTACAGTTTCGCCGACGCCCTCGCCGCTATGTGATGCGCGTCGAAGCTACGGTAAAAACAGAAGTAGCACCACCTACTTCGAGCCGAAATTTTGAAACTGTTGAGCAAAGGGGCCATAGAGCCTTTATCTCAAGCTCAGAGTGAAGGAGGGCTATACAGCAGATACTTCCTGGTACTGAAAAAAGACGGGGGTCTCAGACCCATACTAGATCTAAGGCAACTGAACAGAGTGCTTGCGAAGCAACAGTTCAGAATGCTCACGACCAGAAAAACCCTCACGCACATTCGCCGAGGAGATTGGTTTGTGTCAATAGATCTGAAAGACGCATATTTTCAAATACAAATAGCGTCACGTCACAGGCGACGTTTGAGATTCGCCTTCGAGGGCCAGGCATATCAGTGCTCAGTCCTACCGTTCGGCTTGTCTCTAGCCGCTCGCACCCCTCAGACTACAGGGCATGCGAGTATTGAACTACTTGGACGATTGGCTGATTCTAGCTCAATCTCACTCGGTGCTCATAGAGCACAGGACCATTTTGCTCGATCACCTCGAGAATCTGGGTCAATTGGGCGAAGAGTTCTCTGTCTCCCAGACAGATAATATCTTTTCTGGGCACAGAACTGGACTCGCTGTCTATGATAGCGCGACTGTCACCAGAGCGCGTACTAGACATTCAGCGCGCAGCGAGCTCTTTCCGCTGCGGCGCATCTGTCCCGCTCAAGAAATTTCAGAGGATGCTAGGTCTCATGGCCTCAGCATCATCAGTACTTCAGCTGGGCTTGCTTCGCATGCGCCCGCTACAGTTCTGGCTGAAAGCGCGAGTACCGCGCCGAGCGTGGGCTTCCGGTCTGCTTCGTCTCAAGGTCAATCAGAAATGCATCGCAGCTCTGAAACCTTGGAAAGCAAACGACTTGTACCAATCAGGTGTTAGCCTGGGGACTTCCTCGAGTGTGAAGGTAGTGTCTACGGACGCCTCCACCTTGGGATGGGGAGCACTGCTCAAGGGCAGACCGTTCTTCGGCCAATGGTCAGAACGGGAGAAGCTTCTACACATAAACTGCCTCGAAATGTTGGCAGTAGACAACGCACTGACGCGTTTTTGTCCCTAAATACGAGGACACCACGTCCTGGTCCGCTCGGACAACATGTCAGTGGTGTCCTACATAAATCGCCAGGGCGGCCTCAGGTCCCGAAACCTGCACAGGCTGACAGAACGCCTCCTGGTGTGGGCTCAGCGCAACCTGCTCTCGCCGAGAGCAGCGCATGTGCCAGGGCTCCTGAATGTAGGACCGGACAGACTGTCCAGAAACTATGTTCCGACAGGCGAATGGCCTCTACACCCACAGACAGTCCAGCTGCTGTGGAAGAAATTCGGCAGAGCGGAAGTAGACCTGTTCGCGTCTCAAGAAAACGCTCACTGTCTGGAATTTTTCTCCAAGAGCAGGGACGCGCCGGCTCACGTATGGCCCCGCCGCCCGCTCTATGCCTTTCCTCCCGTCTTTCTCCTGCCTCAGGTGATAGAACGGATCAGAGAAGGATGCTCAGTGCTACTCGTAGCGCCGTTCTGGAAAAACCAACCCTGGTTCCCAGTTCTGATGCAGCTAGCAAGCACTGCCCCATGGCCAGTGCCAGTGAGGAGGGACCTCCTCTCTCAGGCCAAGGGCTCGTTTTGGCATCCGCGCCCAGAGCTGTGGTCCCTTCATGTTTGGGCCATCAACGGGTACCCGCTGACCTCCCCAAGCGGAGTGTTAAACACGATCACGCAGGCTAGAGCTCCGTCTATGCGACGTCTCTATTCCTCGAAATGGTCAGTGTTCTCCAGCTGGTGCACAGCTCGTGGCGTGTCGCCCCTAGACTGTGGGGTGACGGAGGTTCTCTCCTTCCTACAAGAGCTGTTGGACAAGGGCAGGACCCCTTCCACGCTCAAAGTGTATGTGGCGGCCATAGCAGCGTTCTCAAAAACAACGCTGGGTCAGTCAGTAGGAAGGAACGATTTAGTCATCGTCTTCCTTAGAGGAGCTAAGAGACTGAATCCTCCCAGACCTCCCTCAGTCCCTGTATGGAACCTTTCTACAGTGCTGGAAGCCATGAAAGGTGACCCATTCGAGCCTTTACAGACGATTGATCTTAAACACCTGTCTTTCAAGACAGTGTTTCTTCTGGCTCTCGCTTCAGTGAAGCGCACAGGGGACTTACACGCGCTCTCAGTAAGCGCGACGTGTATGGAGTTTGGGCCTAATGACTCAAGAGTTATACTCAAACCTAAGCACGGTTATGTTCCAAAATCCCTCAACACACCGTTTAGGGCGCAGGTCATTCCCTGTCAGCCTTACCGGTCTCTGACGAGGAAGGAGACGCAAGCTTCCTTTGCCCAGTCAGAGCATTAAGAGCTTATGTGTCTCGCACGTCTGTTTTCAGACAGACAGAGCAGCTCTTTGTTTTCACTCTACGGACGTTCTAAGGGACTTGCCGTGTCGAAACAGAGCCTATCCAGTTGGATAGTTGATGCTATAGCGCTGGCTTATACCTCTAAGGGCTTACAGTGCCCATTTGGAGTCAGAGCACACTCCACGAGAGGCGTGGCCTCGTCGTGGGCTTGGTCTAGTGGGATTGCCTTGCAAGATATCTGTATGGCGGCAGGCTGGGCCTCCCCGTCTACATTTATAAGGTTTTATAACCTAGAGGTTCCCGCCTTGCAGGCTAAGCTGCTTTCGGTCTAAAATCGGTACTGTCTGCCCTGATGTGTTCGGGCCAGAATACTGAAACTGCTTGAGCAAATGCTCGCTGTTGGATCGCGCAGCTCTATGGGCAGTGTGTAAGACCCACTATATTCGTCAGTCCAGGCCGGGGGTCGCCCTGACTGTACGTCCGACACATCATCAGTATAACTGCTCCTTATAAGATGTTATATTATTACAGGAATGATGCTATTCTAGCCACTCTTTCCTGGGCTCTCTGTGAGTCCCTTATGATCATGTACTATATGAGCCCGGGCACTTGCCCTTGGGACTTTGGTGCTGGATCTTAGCATGCACGGCGTTTTACACTGTTTCCCCTAGCGTAAGATTTACGCAGTACGAGAGTACCTCTCGTAAGAGAACGTACTCGGTTACTAACGTAACCTCGGTTCTCTCTAGAGAGGAAACGAGTACTGCGTATCTTGCCGTGCCTGCACACGCTCTGGTTCGCTTCGGCGATGAAAAACCAGTGAGCTAGCCTCTCGAAGCTATGTTTATAGCCCTAGACCACGCCCATTCTGGCGGGACGTGACGTATTGGGCGCGAAGCGCCCCCATTGGAGCTGACGAGTGGGCCTTATCGATAGGCTGCTGCAGTTGCCGCAGGGCAGCCAATAGGCGCACAAGCCGTCTCGCCTGTGTCTGCATGCTGCCGCAACGCGTTTTACATTATTTCAAAATTAAGGATAATTTTTTGGCTTCAGTATCTCGCGGAAAAGAGATTTTCCCCTAGCGTAAGATTTACGCAGTACTCGTTTCCTCTCTAGAGAGAACCGAGGTTACGTTAGTAACCGAGTACGTTTTACGCATGTGCTGTAAAGGTGAATTTAGTGTTTTCAGGCGTTTTCCAAAAGTTTCTCAAGAAACGTCAGAAAACGCCAGTGCTTTTAAACGAAAACGCCGTTTTCAAATGAATCCGGATTATGAGGCTGATACCGTAAGCACAGTCACACACACTCCTCCAGCTCTTGTCTTTCACACACTTTAGTCTCTTGTTGGCATCTCTTGCTTTAAGGCGTGAGTGTGTTGGACAGCTCGGGATGATGGTAATCCGCGGGGCAGGAGCTACGGCACAGTTCATGCTGACAAACGCCACACAGAATCAATCATGAGCAAATCCCCTGTAAAGTGATGCTTCTCTGCTAAACACTGCGTGTTTCTCCTCAGATGAGTGTCTGGAGATACTGGAGTGGCAGATCTTTGGCTAAACATACAGTAACACTTGTTTTGATGGCCAAATATCATTATAATGTTAAAGAGAGATGTCCAAGCTCAAAAGGGCACTATAAACCCTTGTGAGAAAGAAGTTCACTTCAGCATACATTAAAAAAGTGTAGCCTGCTTATCACCAAAATTAATTTGTTGATTGATCATAAATGTGTTTATAACCACCCTATAATGGTAAACATCCACTCACTCCTTTTTTTATATTCCCCATAAATCATAAAGTTTATACATTGTGACGTCACAATAGGCCACGCCCACTTCTGGTGAGGAATCTGCCCTATTAGCTTAGCTCCTCCCCCTGAGTGAGCTGTACACAGTCCGCCATGTTCAAAGTTAAAGGAAGTTTAGTATCTGAGGCATGAGCTGTAGAGGCTCCGCCCTCTTCTGGAAATGGGGGCGGGGCGCAGCAGCTCATTTGCATTTAAAGATACACACATGAAAACAGTGTTTCTGCTTCCACCCCAAAATGGGCTTTTACAACATGGTAAAACAAAACTACAACTAAACTAAAACAAAACTAAAAACAGTTTGATTTGTTCACGATTCATAAATCATTTGGACTACTTGTATGTGTCCTTAAGTCTCAGTTGGGACTTTCTGCATGAAAACCAACAATATGTTTGTTTTCCACAGAAAATAGAACATCACGTGGTTTACAACATGAGGTGAGTAAATTATTATTATTATTATTTTGTGCGGATTCCATTAGTATCTGCATGTTAGCGGCCGTTTGACAACCTTACGCGGCAGCGCTGTTTATAATACTCAGTTCTGGCGGTGTGTGTGTGTGTGTTAATAAATGCACATATGTTGCTGGAGCTGCCAAGTTCACATTTGACGCGGCTCCATCAAACACTGTTACTAAACATTTTCCCGGGAAGTTGAGCACAGCGGGTGTGTCGCGCGCTCTCGACACACACACACACACACACACACACACACACACACACACACACACACACACACACCCTCATCTGCGCTAAACATGTGCTAAATGACACAAACACGACACACATGACCAACACAAACGCTGACCTCAGAGAGGGGGTTTATTATGGAAATGAAGATTGTGCATTTCATTCAAATCTTCAGGTTTATTCCTGCTTCAAAACAAAAATAGATTTATTTAGTTATTATGTTGGTTTAGACGTCCTCAGTAGTGACTGTATAGTCAAGTCACCTTGACTGCTTTATACAATACAGAGTGTATCAAAGCAGCTTTGTCTTTATATAGCCTAATATTACACGTCTTTATTCCTTAAGAAACTTATAGAGAAATATAGTGATGTTTATTCTGTCCCACTAAAACAGCACTTTTGATAGTTCTGTGTTGTGCATTTGGATTAGTTTGTGTTCTGGGACGGTGGTTTTGTCTATACGTGTGTTTTACCTGTATTATGTTCATTCAGAGATCAGGAGGACACCACAGATGTGATTGTACTGTGATCACCTGAGTTCGCTGTGGGACTGAGGAACCTCTGGTCGCCTGCCAAAGCTGCTTCTCCAAAAGAATTTCTATCCCTAAATATTGAATGCATTCTCCTCCCGGAGTCTGTTAAATAACATATTTTATTCATAATACAGTTTGACATCATTTTCATCATCCGTGGCGGTGTTTATGCTGTTCAGACGAGGGCAAGAATAGCAAACTATACAGAGTCGCCCTGTTTATCAGATTCTTCCACACGATCAGATCGATTGACATTTACAGCCGAAAGAACAGTAGATCAATACCTGAGGCCCGCTGGTCACATGACGCCGCCGCTGTCTTCTTGTTGATGTTTTAATAACACTTCGCTTTGATGCTGTAAAATAGGTTTTAAATAATAAAGCACAACAGAAGATGCCCAGGGTGTGGAGAATAATTCAGGCGGTTCTCTTCACTTGATCCGAATCAAAAGCATCTGAGGGATATTTTCCTGTTTTATCCTCCGCCAGACGAAAACCATATTAACGGATCACTTAGAAAAGTAATACGGGTTTGAGCAAAGCCTTAACCTACACTGTAAATTAATAAAACAAAATCATTTTAATACCGAAAGACTGTAAAAACCTGTTAATTGGTAAATTCCCTTACTATACAGTGTTATAACGATTTTCTTGTATTGTTACAGTACAGTTCTGGCGGCACGGTTGTCAGCAAGCTACTGTATTTTGATTTACAGTAACTGTACTGTAATTTACTTTACAGTACACACGATCAGCGCTGTAAACTACAAAACAGTACTTTACTGTATTTTTACTGTATTTGTTCAATATTATTGTATTTTTACTGTATTTGTATTACTGTGCTCGGCTCTGTTTACAGCAACCCTGTATTATTGCCTGGCATATTACAGCCAGGTTACAGGAACACTAAAATATACTGTTAAATGTTACCGCTCAAACAAAATTACCCAGAATGCAATGCAAATTATGGTAATTTACTGTAATATAAAAATGCAGCAATGTACTGTAGGTTTTTACAGTACTGTGCTGCTAAATCTACAGCGACATTTAACGGTATATACATTCGTTACATGTAATTTTACAGTAAAATACTGTTAAATTTACAGTTTTTGGAAGAAAAAAATTACTATTAATCTTATAATTCACGTGTAGGTGTGAAATCGTGATGATGTTTGCCTCAGCAAATGCTACTTTTGATGACTAATTATTGTTTCCCGAACACTTTCCCAATATTGCATTGATTGGATAAACGGTCTTGCTATAGTGTCCGTGTTATTTTAGTATGATTGAGATGCTAGTAAAGTTTCTTTCATCTTTGCAAACTTAATATTCATTTTATATTTGCTGTTTTCATTTTAATTTTAGTTGGTTTTAGTAAATTTTTTTAAATACATTTTTAAGTTTTAAGTTATTTTAATACACCAAGTTAAACTATATGAAAATGGAAAATGTTGTGTTGACAGCTAGCTAAAATAAAATAAGTTTAATTTCTTTTTTTAAGTAACAAAAATGGTTTTAGTTTGTTAACCCTGGTATTTTAACATATGCAATTTTTATTAAAATGTAGAAGTATAAAATGTAATTTTACAGTAAAATACTGTTAAATTTACTGTTTTTGGAAGAAAAAAATTACTATTAATCTTATAATTGACGTGTAGGTGTGAAACCATGATGATGTTTGCCACAGCAAACGCTACTTTTGATGACTGATTATTGTTTCCCGAACACTTTCCCAATATTGCATTGATTGGATAAACGGTCTTGCTATAGTGTCCGTGTTATTTTAGTATGATTGAGATGCTATTATAGTTTCTTTCATCTTTGCAAACTTGATATTTATTTTACATTTGCTGTTTTCATTTTAATTTTAGTTCGTTTTAGTACATTTTTTAAAATACATTAAGTTTGTTATTTTAATACAACAAGTTAAACCAAGTTATATGAAAATTAAAAATGTTGTGTTGACACCTTGCTAAGTATAAAATAAATTTAAATTTTTAAAAAAAAATTGTTTTAGTTTCAGTTTTGTGGTGCAAAAATATCCCACAAATTGTTCAGATATTGCATTATGAAAAGGCGACTGCTAATTACCCGCATGTTTCATTATGTTCAATATTAAATACCGGCTAAATATATGAGTTAATATAAATGCCACCAAGGAGTTCGTGATTTTAAATTAAAGGAAAAATAGGGGAAATATTTTCAGTGTTTGGACACTTTTCATATGTATCTTATCATACATATGCACACCTCATTTAATTAAAATGTAGATGTACAAAATCATTATTTAATCCAAATTTCTTTCTTTAAACAGCCAAAGTTGAGATGTGAAGTGCTCAAAAAGGCTAGTATTTAGTGGACAAAATATCTAGGGAAAAAAAAGCAAATGTGGGAAACCACTTGCAAAAAGGTTAGATCAACAAGATCAATCCATCATATAATCATCTTATAAAAGCCCGTGTGGATTAAATCAAAGATTTAATGTTGCACTGCTTGACTCTTAGTTTTCCGGGCGTGTCGCCCAAGATGAAGGTAAAAAGTCTTAAGAGACAATGTGCCAAAAAATATGATGGAGATTTATAAGATATTGAGTTGCTATTCCCTAAACGCCTCTCTTATGATTAGATGTGCTGTCTCCAATCCACTCTGCATTACAGCGTTCATGACGCAGAGTAATTACTTTAGTGCTCAATTTAGACTGATTGCTTTATTGATTAAGTCCTTTAACATGATTACATGAGCAGAGTAATTCACAATAATCACTTGTTATTGTTTTGTGCTGCTTCTTGTAATTGTTGGTACACTTGATTATTGTTATTGCTGTTGTAAATAATTCTAACATTTAATGTGTGTGTTACACAGATGTTAAGCGCTCCCCAAAAATAACTATTAAAACATCCCACAAATTGTTCAGATATTGCATTATGAAAAGGCGACTGCTAATTACCCGCATGTTTCATTATGTTCAATATTAAATACCGGCTAAATAATGGAGTTAATATAAATGCCACCAGGGAGTTTTTTATTCCAAATTAAATGAAAAATAGGGGAAATATTTTCAGTGTTTGGACACTTTTCATGTCTCTTCTCCGTCTTTTGCATATATATTTGCATCTCTGTGAAAATGTGCATCTCACTCTCTTTTTTAATGAAATAAGGTACTGATGAAAAAGCAAATATTCACCTCATATTGTGTGTAAATTTAATACTAACGTTGAGAAACGCTGGAGGAAAGTTTTAAAGAGCTCAAATTATGCCCTTTTACAAAGTCTTGATGTTGTGTTCAGGCTCTACTAGAGCAGGTTTTCCTGCTTGAATGTTGATTATTTTCCTCATATTCTCCATTGTTGCGGCTCCTCTCTTCCCAGTCCGTCAGTAACGCTCTGTTTACTTCCTGTCTCTATGAAGCCCCTCCTTCTGAAAAGCACACTGTGCTCTGATTGGTCGGCTGGATCAGTGTGTTGTGATTGGTCGAGCGCTTCGAGTGTGTTTGGGAAATGTCCCGCCCCTTCCCATAACCGCCAGTTTAACACACTACTAACTAACTCAACCAGGCCCCGCCCCTTTATTCTGCGCATGAATTATTATAATGAGGAATATTGTGACGTGTTCGTTCCCGGAAGAAACTCAAGACTACAATGGAGGCGTTTCAGGAGTTCAGAAACACTGACACTGATATAGAGAAGAACTGTGTGACTTTGCAGAGATTTTTCATGTTTAAACGGCAACATTACACACTGAAGACAGAAGAAGATGTGAAGAAAGCTCCTCCTCTTTAATGTCTTATTTCTCCAGTGCCACAGACGCAGTCTTAACTTATTGTGTGTGTGTGTGTGTGTGTGTGTGTGTGTGTGTGTGTGTGTGTCACTACCTGCAGATGATCTGAGACACCAGAAACCTGCTCTAGTGGACCATTATAACAGGATCAGCATCACAGGTGTGTTCAGAACATTATTGTGCCATAAAACATACATCATCATCATCATCATCATGTCATGGTAACTTGGCAACCTTAAGCCTACTGTATCTTATCTGGTATGCACATTTATTTAAATTATGAACATGATCAAAAAAATGCTGATTAATAATTTAAACGTTTTTTTTTTTTTTAATCAAGTAATCAAGTCTTTTAGTGTAATTGTCCAAACGTCCTCCTCTAGCTCGAGCTTCACGAGTCTTTCTGCTGTCAAATCTCAGATATTTTATAAAGTAGCCTAAACGTAAGAATAACTCTGATAATGTTCGTAATATTTAAATTGGACTGAAGCGACTCAGGTTTACTTGATTATAATTTTTTTAAGAAAAATCTCAATATGATCATCAGGCTTTTGAGGAAGGTTTATTTGTTCAATCATGCGTTGCATTATAGGTTTTAAAACGAGCTTTGATCATAAAACTAAGCATTTAAATATCATCTTACTAAGACATATTATTGGCAGATATTGATATTTACATGCATTTGATGTAAGTATCTGCTATACTGTTATAAAGATCTCATTGATTTACATTATAAGCATCAGAATTTCATCACTTTTTGTTCATATACATTTCAGCATCTGCACCAAATTGCATATTTATAGAAGTTTTTTATACTAACCCTAACCCTAACCCTTTCCTCCATATTCTCACTATATTAGACTTTATGAGCTATAAAAGCCTGATTTAGCAAATATAATACTCAACAATGAATTAAAAAAAAAAGATTATTTATATATTTTGACGAAAGTAAGTGTATAATATTATGACGATTATTTCATATGTCAGGCTTTACAGGGTTAAGAAGCATCTATTCAAGTCATACTACTTTTCTGGGTCATTTTTAGACTCAAGTCCCCATTTATCTTCATTAAAAGAAAAGAAAAGCCTGACATTCATCTAAACAACCTCCACTTGTGTCCCACAAAAGAAAGAAAGTCACATGAGTTTGGAACAGCATGAATAAATGAACACAGAATTCATTTTTGAGTGAATTAACCCTTTAAATGATGGCGTTTAGCGTTACACACAGTCTTTAGTGCCGGTGTGACGTGTTAAGCATCAGTGTTAATGTCTTTGGCTCAGTGTTACAGCAGGAGCTCTCGTTTCTAATGGCTCAGAGACGAAGACGTCGAGCTAATGATGTATTTTCTGTCACGGTCGGACCTGTTCTCGCTCTTAACGTCCACTGGAGCTCTTCCAGAACCCGCCGCTCTGTCCCACACTGACAAATGGAGCGAGTGGCTTTTAACACGGATCAATTCTTGCTTTCCCCTTCCATTATTGCTGAGTTTTAAGCCTGGAGAGGGTGAATCTGCGGATAAAGATAGAGACTGCAATCGCACCTGCCATTAGTCTTAAAGAAAAAAAAAAACACTATAATGTCCTTCACACAAAAGCACCATTTCATTTGATTTTCTCTTGATCAAAATCATGGGCCGGTTTCACAAAGCTATTTTAGAGCGGTCTATAGTGTTAGACGAGTCTATAATGTGCTCATAGACTAGGCTAATGCAAGTTAGACTGTTTCACAAATATAAAGACTGACTTAATTTAGACCAAAGACACCTTAACCCCAGGCTAACTTACCCCCAGACACCTTACCCCTAGGCTAACTTACCCCCAGACACCTTACCCCCAGGCTACCTTACCCCCAGACACCTTACCCCCAGGCTAACTTACCCCCAGACACCTTATCCCCAGGCTAACTTACCCCCAGACACCTTACCCCCAGGCTACCTTACCCCCAGACACCTTACCCCCAGACACCTTATCCCCAGGCTAACTTACCCCCAGACACCTTAACCCCAGGCTAACTTATCCCCAGGCTAACTTACCCCCAGACACCTTAACCCCAGGCTAACTTACCCCCAGACACCTTACCCCCAGGCTAACTTACCCCCAGACACCTTAACCCCAGGCTAACTTACCCCCAGACACCTTACCCCCAGACACCTTACCCCCAGACACCTTATCCCCAGGCTAACTTACCCCCAGACACCTTACCCCCAGACACCTTAACCCCAGGCTAACTCAGGTCTAAAGCTGTGTCTGAAACCGTTCACTCATTCACTAATCCCTACATAGTGAATGGCAGTCGAGTGCACTACATCAGCAGAGAGTGAACGAAAATGAGTGAGCGAATTCGGACGCTGACATAATTATCACGCGCCAGAGAGCTCGGACAATTTCTTACCCATCTTTAATATTTCCTTTTTTGGCTGTATGAATTGTATGTAACAATTGTATGTATGTATTTTTCACGTTTATTGTGTTATTTGACAAAAAAAAAAGATAATAAAAACACTTGCTTGTCATATTTATTTACTTTTTACATTTATATGTGAAAATAAAAGAGAACAAAACACTACACAACACATTTGTTTATTCAAATATAGATATAACGGTATATATATATAAATAAATAACCAGGCGTCTGGTCTTATAAATGATTGTTTTCTATCTCGCGTACGCCGTTGCCATGGTGACATTGTTGCCGTCCGCCATATTTATTTTTCATTCGCGCTCTATCGCCCTTATCGTGTTGGATTGTGGGAAATAGTGTCTCAGCAAGTGTACATCGGATGTACACTCGAATTCAGAGAGGATTGTGGGTAAAAGTAGTGAACGAATGTAGGGAATGATGTCGTTCACTCAGAATTCCGACACCACTACAAAATGGCCGGCACCCTAAATAGTGCACTATATAGTGGATAGGGAGCGATTTCAGACACAGCTTAAGACTCTGTTACCTTGGCAACCAGCAATAACATTACAAACAGCCAAAAGAAAAGGGAAAATGGCTCATAATTTAAACATTTCTTCTTGTTACTACATTCTCAGCTAAATTTCCCAAGTAAAATGTCCTTGTAACTGTTATACTCCTCCAACAAACACACATCTCTTCCGCTGGGGTAAACTGCACTGAGCGGTTGAACGCGCTTACTCGATCCGCCATGTTTTTTGTTTTGAAAAGTGTCTTATTTTACCCAGAATGCATTGCAGTGTAGTCCTCCTTAAGATAGTCAGAGTCTTCAGTGCTTTGTGCAACGGTCTGATTTAGATGTCTATCTGAAGTCTGACTATCTACTATATCTAAGCCATAGTCAAAGTCTATCTGTGTGAAACCGGCGCCATGTCTTTATCACTCGAAGCGCCTGTTCTGTTCTCGGATCATAAATCTTCATCTTGAAGGTCTTGAAGTTGAAGTTTAGTTGATCCGGATCTGGTGAGATTTATATTTTTAGTTGTGTCGATGTTTTCTGTCACAATCATGCTTTTCCCATATATTATTATTAGCCGTAGCAACACCTGAAAAATGTGTGATAAGCACAAAAATATGATGTCAACGCGTCAGATTGTTTGGTGATGAAGCTGTAATCATCCAGCATGTATTCTTCATTTATATACAAAAGTTAAGGAATCAGTAAGATTTAAAAAATAAGAAGTTTCTTCTGCTCAACATCAAAAATAGGTGTAATATTTTTGCGATTTAAATCATCTGTTTTAAATGTGAATATCTAATAAACTGTAATTTATTCCTGTGATCAAAGCATCATTACTCCAGTCTTCAGTGTCACATGATCCTTCACAAATCATTCTAATATGATGATTTGATGCTCAAGAAACATTTATGATTATTATCAGTGTTGACAACATTTGTGCTGCTGCGTTGATGAAGAGAAAGATGCTTTAATTTCAGAAATTTCATTTTTTATATATAATTACGGACCCCAATTTGTTGAACGGCTATGTTAAATAACCAATTAGAAATAAAAAATGTTATATATAAATATATGAAATATCCAATATATGTTCAATGAACACCTGAAACCCACAAAGTTCTTTGTTGTGTAAATTATGATCAGTTGAATTAAATTATAGTTTAATGTATGAAAATATGACAATGTTAATGTTAATTTTATGATTATTGTCAATGTTGAAAATTCGCCCATTTCTGAGGAATCAGTGGCTTGTTATGAATAATCATGGATTATGAACACGTATGGTTCATTGGGGAATCGCTGTTTTGTGACTTTGCTGGAATCGAGCATCTTTTATTCATAGCGATTTCTCGCTCAATCAAAGTCTCTGATCATCTGAGAAATGAAATGTGACATCAGCAGCGGCAGAAATAAAGCCTCACCTGTCACAATCACTAATTGTCTCAGAGGTGATTGTAAATCCTGCCACCGTGAAATGGCCTGTTTGTGTGTGTGTGTGTGTTGTTTTATCCTGCGGATCACATTCCCGTTTCCCGCTTTCCTCTCAGACAAAAGCAAAGACTTCTGTTTCCCAATGCCTCCTTTTACCACCAACTTTTCCCCTTGTTTAACACAGGATGATGCAGTACAAAGAGTTTTAGTTTGGTTTATTTCTAGTAAAAAAAATAAATAAATAAATAAAAATTACACTGAAAAAACAATATTTTGGTTGCTTGTTCAAATTGCTTATCTGCTATCAAACTCACTAATTTTCTCCATAGGAAAACTGATTTTGAATGATAATTCATAAACGATTAAAGTCAGCGCTACTGTGAGCTGTGAGGATGTTAATCGATGGGATTTGCTTCTGTTGAATTCCTGCAGAATTCCTGATGAAGAACTACATTACCCATGATGCTAAAGTCTCTACACTCTCAAAATACTTGAATATACGCTTGTCTGAAGTTTAAAATCATTGGTTACCCGTAAGCCAATCACATAACGTTTGGTTATGACGTGTGTTATGCGCTGGCTCAGCCGCATCTAACTTCCACTGTAAACACATGTATGATGCGAAAACAAAACCATCGAGCGAAATACCGGAGTGATCGACTTGCAGATTATGTGAAGTAAATCTACGCATCCACGGTACAATCAGCGTCTACGTCACGGCTCTCAGCCCGCCCTCTGGTCGTTGATTGGCCGGCTGTTTTGAGGCCGGAGGAAAACTGGGAGATAGGTCGCCATCTCAGACTGAGTACTGAAGCGAACTGAAGTACGAGGTCTGACGTAGTCAGGCTAAAAACTTTGTGCCAATCTCCAAACAATTCATCAAATTATTTTAAACAGATATAAAATAAAAACACTTAGAACACATAAAATCATAAAGTAACTTTTTTTCACAATGGAAATAGACATTATTTCATATAGATTAGTCTTTATAATGCAAAACTGGAATTATGAAATTAGTCAAATGTATGAAAATACAACAAATGCAAATTAACATTTGTTATATTTTCATACATTAAACTATAATTTAATTCAACTGATCATGATTTACACAACAAAAAAAGTTCAATTCAAAAAGGTATCAAGTCTTCACTGAACATATATTGGATATTTCATATATTTATATATAAAATATATTTTTATTTCTAATTGGTTATAACCATTAAAAAAAATGGGGTCAGTAATTATATATAAAAAATGAAATTAAAACATCTTTCTCTTCATCAACGCAGCAGCACAACTGTTTTCAACACTGATAATAATCATAAATGTTTCTTGAGCATCAAATCATCATATTAGAGGGATTTGTGAAGGATCATGTGACTGGAGTAATGATGCTGAAAATTCAGCTTTGATCACAGGAATAAATTATATTTTACTAGATATTCACATAGAAAACTGCGGTTTTACACTGTAATAATATTTTATTGTTTTTACTGTATTGTTTTGATCAAATAAATGCAGCTTTGGTGAGCAGAAGAGAGTTTTTTTTTTTTTTTTTTTTTTACATTAAAAGAAAACCAACCCCAAACTTTTATTTATGTATTTTATACTCATAAGCGAGATTTGAAATGTGTAACTTTCAAACTAAATTAACTGATTCAACTGAACATTTGCTGATTAAACCATTTAACGTCACAATAATCGAATATAATAAGTTATAATAGTTTTGAAAGAATATCTATTACATTTGGTGTACTTTTGAAAATGCGGCACTTGTTAAAACATTCTTTTCAGAATGAAACAATTTCCTTTGGAAAACTTAGAAATCATCAGAGCTTTGAATGTTAAATAAATAAAAACGCTCGCTCACAAAAAAATAAATAAATCTCAGATTCTTCAAAGAAGAAGGTCTCCACGTCTCCACCTCTCCATCTGTGACCTCACACGACCTTCAGTCCAGGAATTATTCAGGAAAAGAGAGCGAGACGCTGTGAATGAGAAGCAGTTCATCCGTCGAGCTTCTGCTGGGATCAGCGAACCGGACGTCTGTGTCAGACACTTTCACATTCTCTTTCAACAGAAATCCCAGAGAGCCTGATAGAGAGAGACAACCATTTATTTCTGACAATATAATTGAAGCCTCGGTTTGTTAGTCGAGCGCTGATACAACAAACCGTGTTTTTGAGACTGTCTTTGGTTCACTGCAGTTTTAAAGGTGTGGTATAATGTCCTTTTCACAAGATGTAAAATAAGTCTCTGATGTCCCCAGAGTGTGTGTGTGAAGTTTTAGCTCAAAATACCCCACAGATATTTTTATATAACATGTTAAAATTGTCACTTTTTGAGGGTGAGCAAAAACACACCGTTTTGTGTGTGTCCCTTTAAATGCAAATGAGCTGCTGCTCCCGGCACAGGGGGCGGAGCTACAACAGCTTGTGTCCTTTTACCTCACACACACATGCACTGAACATTTCAAAAACTTTTAGCCTTTTATGTTCAAACCAGAGTCAGAAAGATGGAGAGACTCAAGAAGAAGTGACAACATGTAGAAGCAACAGGACATTTCTGAATGGTTAGTTGATGAGTTTATGTAGCTGATGTGTAGTTATCTTCTAGTCATTGATTAGCATATTCTGTCTTGATAATCTATAAATCGTGTTCAGGGGGCGGGGTTTATGTAAATTCTAGGGTTGGTGATGTCACTAACCCGGGAGGAATGTGGTGTAGTCTCTACCAGCCGTTTGTTGTAGTCCTTAAAAAGCGATTTCTTTAAAAGCAAATATCTCCCTTTGCTTTGAACTTTGAACTTTTGATTTTGTAAATCCATCAAGATTTCAGCGAGATAAGAGGATTTGTGTTCGTGCTGATCACTCACCTTACTTCAGATACGACAGAGCTCGCCAGAAAGCTTCCCTGTGACAAGATGGCCGCCGGTGATGCCGTTCGCGACTCCGCCTTGGTTGATTGTATTTCAACCGTTTGAAAATCGGTAGAAAATTTAGCAAGTTATGGTTATTTAAAAGTACATGCACCATTAAAACACAGTGTTACGAGTGAGCGAGCTCCCTGTGGCAAGATGGCCGCCGTGTGCGGACGTCGACCTCCATTGGCCAGCAGCGCGAACGAGACATCTAGCCTTTATTATATGATATCTATGATAACAACCGCCTCGATCTACATTATCCCGCTTATTACATGGCTACCTACAAAATAAATAAATAATTTGACACAAAATATTGATTTAAAAAGGAGTTTATTGATTTAAAAACGATTGTATTGCATCCGCTAAAGAAAATAGTCCGTTCCACGTCCATAGCAACGCTCTGTTTTTCATGGCAACGGTGTGTTATACTTAGCAGCGGTTATCAAGAAATAACACACCGCATTCTACATTAGAGTTCAACCAAGCCATGTAATAAATATATCTATATCTATATATGCTATAAATCTGATCTGGTCACTGAAGGACAGTGTTTGAACAGCGGTGTTGTTTGGCCTCTTAATGGACTGTGTGATATAAATGAACACGAGCAGGACTCAGATGTTATTGATTTCTCTCTCTCTCATTAATGTTCATCGGGAGAGACTCTGGCTGTTTGCCCACGCTGCAATTCTCATTTACTTCCTTCAATCAGTCTCGTCCTCGTGACCTCTCACTGTCTCTGGGGTTAGGCCATTCATAAATTCATATTCAACTTCATATTCATGATTCTCAAACAGACACTTTTGACTATCCTGGAAATCCTAAATAATTAAGATTCTTTATCCATGTGAAAACATTCATAGCATGTCCTGGAATAAAGGAATCTGTGGCTGAATTTATTTATTTATTTTTATTAATTTTATTTAATTTTTGAATGAAAAGTTTCCTAAGCTTTGGACCGATACAACATGTTAGCCAACAGCCAATTAACTTTAATTGATAAAAAATAAAAGTACATTTATTAATTGTTTCTGAATCAAAATGTTTAAATATAATACAGTAATATATATAATATATACAACAATTCAATATACAATAACATAAGAATTATTTAAAAGTTACTTTTATTATTTTAATTTTACTGTCAGTCTCCAAAATAAAAATGTAGTATTTATTAATAAATTATATTTATAATATTTATATATTTATTATAATTATTTATAAATGATAATTATTAAATATTCCATTTTTATTTTGCAGTACAGTAGTATTACTATGATAGATTAAATTAAATTTTTCTAATCTACAAAACTAATATTTATGGCTAGCTAATTTAGTCTTAATTTCTTTGCTTTCAAATGGTAAAACATAGATAAAAGCTCTCTCTCTCTCTCTCTCTCTCTCTCTCTCTCTCTCTCTATACACATATACATATATTAAAGTCAACTGTTCACTAAAATGCTTCATGTGATATTAATGACAGCAATATTGGGGACAGTGATTCTGTCATGAAAAAGTAACACATTTTACACAAATAATGTATGAAAATTAAAAATTAATTCAAAGTTCTTAGTGGAACATTTGATTTTACAACTTTACAAAATAGAGACATTTCTGACGACCTAACAAAAAAAATTAAACAAAACTAAAAATTACGGAAAAAAAAAGAAAAACAACAATGAAAAATTATTTTCTTAAAAGTTTTATTTAATGCGACCTTATTGAAATGTGTTGCCAGGAAAAATGTAATGAAAGAGACAATAAAAAATGTTTAAAGCTATTATTATCTATCCTTTAAAAAAGCATGAAATGTAATATTTCACTTAAGGAGAAAGAAAAGCTCAGTTCATAAACTCTCAATCAGAATCAGAAGAGCACAATAAAGCATCATGTTTATGATATGACTGACTATATTCTGTGTTCTGACCTCATATGAGCTTTAGACTTAAATTGAGTCAGTGACTGAAAATCATACCCTTGTGCATAAACATGTTTAATACGCAAATGCACAAGAAGGGTTTAAATATACAGAAACAACTGAGGATAAAAAAACAAAATTCAAAGTTAAAAAAAAAGTTAAAACAAAGACTATTGGAACTTACCTTACAAGAAAATACTACACTGCAAAAATATTTTCTTAGTCTTTTCAAAATGATTCAAAATTAACAATTATTTGTCAGTTAAGATACATTTACTTGAGAAGTGACATGACTTCAGATATTAAGTCAAAGTGAAAAACTGATCAAAATTAAGTGAGCTTAAATGCTTTATTATAATACTTATTAACTTGGAATTCCGACTCGCAATAACGAGTTTCCAACTTGGAATTCTAAGTTGGAAATTTGGAATTCGGAGTCGGAATTCCTAGTTAGAAACGTGGAATTCCAAGCCAGAATTCCAAGTCGGAAACTCGGTATTGCGAGTCGGAATTCAACTTTTTTTCTGAAATGTTTCTACTTGTTTCAGAACTCAGACTTTATACCTCAGAATTGCGAGTCTGAATTCCAAGTCGGAAACTTACAATTCCGAGTCTAAAAAGTTATAATTTTATGCTTAAAACAAGAACAAATATCTGCAAGACTCAATATCTGAAGTAATTTTGCTGAAATGTTTCGTGATTTAGGAATTTTTTGATATTTTAATAGAAAACAAGAATAAAATGTTTTGTAAGGGTATTTCAATCTTTCACATTTTTTCTTCTACTTATTATTTGTGAAATTTACTAGCAATTTCTGAGTGAAATTGTTTCAAAGTGTAAATCATAAAGTAATGTAACCATGTGACCAGTTTCTTCTCATCACCAGTAAGTGGTTGTAGTTTCCCAGTCGTCTCCCGCTGATGATGTAACTCACTCCTCCGCCGTAATGAAGAGTTTATGTCCTCATTAATTACAGAAACATTAAAACTGCTGGAAAGGTTTTAGCGGGACAATAAAGTTAATTTATCACAGCCTGTATTTGAGTGACATTTAGCATCGTGAAATACCAGACACACTTGAGCTGAACGCTGACTCTCACATGCTTCAGTGTGTGTGAGTGTGTGTGTGTGTGTGTGTGTGTGTCATTGCTTATATGTCCCATCGTGTGTGTGTGTGTGTGTGTGTGTGTGTGTGTGTGTATCATGGCTTACATGTCCCATCTCTCTCTCTCTCTCTCACACACACACACACTCTCTCTCACACACTCACTCACACACACACACACACACACACACACACACACACACACACACACACACACACACACACACACACACACACACACACACACACACACTATAGGCTACTGAGTGCACACTGGAAACTCTACACACACTGAAAGAGAGAATAACAGAGTCGGTCTGTCATCTCAACACAAGAAGAGACACAGAGCAAACGTATACAGACTGGAATATTTCAAACTGAATATCTCTCCAAATAACAGAGAGACCGAACATGAAGCGAATTCACAATCCGAGCATGAGATGCACCTCACAGAAACATTACACTCACAGAAAACATCATCACTCCAGTCTTCAGTGTCACATGATCCTTCACTAATCATTCTAATATGATGATTTGATGCTCAAGAAACATTAATGATTATTATTAATTATTGATTAGGAGTTGTGTTGCTTCATCTTTTTGTGGAAAGTTAATAATGTTACAAAAGATTTCTGGCTCAAATAAATGCTGTTCTTGTTCCACTGGAAACTGATCAAAAATCATTTTTGGGGCTCTTGAATAGAAAGTTCAAAAGAACAGCATTTATTTGAGCCAGAAATCTTTTGTAACATTATTAATGTCTTTACTGTCACTTTTCATCAGTTTAATGTGTCCCTGCTGAATAAAAGTTTTAATTTAATCTGACCACAAACTTCTAAGCAGTAGTGTATATGATAACTGAGAAAATCAAAGAGCTTGTTTTACTTTTACAGGCTTGAATGAACATAAATCACTTCAACTTTGTTGTGTAAAAACTCCTTGTGAAATGTTATATGGCAGTTTTACAGAAGATCAGTGTTAAAAGTCAAGTCACCTTCATTTAGCACTTTAACAATACAGATTGTTTCAAAGCAGCTTTACAGAGACTGTTAAACCATAAAGAGCTGCTGCCACACATAATAAGAGACATTTTATACATAAACCAGCCACAGTTTTTACCTTTACTGTCCACTATTAACCAGCGGCCAAGATCTTAAAGGTGAAGTGTGTCATTTCTTAAACGGAACTGCCGTTTTCAAAAAGCTCCGCTATTGGTTGGAAAGAAAGAAAGCCCCGCCCCCAAACCCACGCCATTGGGTGAGACAGAACTGCTGCGTCATGACCTTTTGAAAACTCAGTTTTTGGGGAAACTAACATATTAAGCTGAAACAGGAGAAAGTATTTAATATATATATATATATATTGCTATAAATATTGTATATATAATGAGCATTGTTCTACATATATATTAGGAATCCTATAATATATAGAGATATACACACACTCAACAATTTTACACACACACTTCACATAATTACACGGACATCCTACTTTTGGTTTTAAGTGTTTTATATTGATGGTATCGTCTAACTGTGATTTGTCTTGTGTTCTGGTTTAAAATAATAATAATAATAATAATAATAATAATGTTTTATGTGTTTAGCACGAATTATTGTCTTTAACTCTTGTCTTTTTTGTTATTTTTCCAAAGACTACATGCATAATCAATGCTTTTATCAGTTGTTTCTGCTGTTTTTTTGCCTGTGTTTTGATCTGGAGATTCATTACTCTTTCAGAAGATGCGTAATAATAGCACCTCATACCGTATAACAGTGAAAACACGAAAAGCCAGAAAATTCCATCAATGGCAGGGAAAGAGTCAAAAGAAGTCAGCAACCAAACAATCTAGTGATTTCTCTTTCCTATTAATCACTCACAAAACGTTCTTTCTGCTATCGCCATCTTCCACAACGGTCAAAAGCGAAAGTCGTTCTGTCTCAAAGGGATGATACTGAATATTTCTCTAAGATGGATTGGGAAAAGAAATAAATTGAGCCAAAATCGAGTTTCTCTTGGAAATGCCGAGACTAACCTGATTTCTTCCATCTGATAAACATTAATTAGAAGTGCTCCTTTCACATCATTATATGTAACGTTACTCCCACAACATTAGCATCCATCAGACTTTATCAGGATGCAAAATATCAAGTTCAATATCAATGTCTTGACTTCTCTAGTATTTAACCCTCTGAAATGTCATGCACCAAACAAATTACTCTTAAAGCGGTGGTATAATGCTCTTTTCACAAGATGTAAAATAAGTCTCTGATGTCCCCAGAGTGTGTGTGTGAAGTTTTAGCTCAAAATACCCCACAGATATTTTTATATAGCATGTTAAAATTGTCACTTTTTGAGAGTGAGCAAAAACACAGTTTTGTGTGTGTTCCTTTAAATGCAAATGAGCTGCTGCTCCCGGCACAGGGGGCGGAGCTACAACAGCTTGTGTCCTTTTACCTCACACACACATGCACTGAACATTTCACAAACTTTTAGCCTTTTATGTTCAAACCGGAGTCAGAAAGATGGAGAGACTCAAGAAGAAGTGACAACATGTAGAAGCAACAGGACATTTCTGAATGGTTAGTTGATGAGTTTATGAAGCTTATGTGTAGTTATCTTCTAGTCATTGATTAGCATATTCTGTCTTGATAATCTATAAGTCGTGTTCAGGGGGCGGGGTTTATGTAAATTCTAGGGTTGGTGATGTCACTAACCCTGGAGGAATGTGGTGTAGTCTCTACCAGTCGTTTGTTGTAGTCCTTAAAAATCTATTTCTTTAAAAGCAAATATCTCCCTTTGCTTTGAACTTTGAGCGTCGTAACTTTGCAGATGTTGTTTATGATCAAACAGCAACATTACACACTAACTAAAGTTAGAAAAGTCAAATCATAATCAACCACCACTTTAAAAGAACAATTATAAGTTCAGCTCCATCAACAACATCTGTAACATCAGTTGATGTCCGTTACAATAGACCATCATTTTGATTCGTCACTCAGTTTGTAAAAACAAGCAAGAGTTGTGTTACACTAACAATAGAAGTCCATGGGGCCTGAAGATGCTGCACTGGGATCAATGTGAAATACACACTCTTCCTAAAACATCTAAAGACATACAGACTTACATTTATGCATTTTGCAGACGCTTTTATGATATCTATTGCTTTCAAGGTTTATATTTTATCAGTTCATGCATTCCCATATTATACATATTAACGTGAGACAATGCAGCCAAGTCAATATAAAGTTATACTCACTTTATAATCTCCATAACCAGAAGTTAATCTGTGTAAAACAGCAGTGGAACACAAAAGGAAATATTTTGAAAGTCAAAACTGATCCTACAGACTTTCACTGTACGGGGAGAGAATTTTACAAAATTCAAAAAATATATATATTTTTGAGGGAAAAAAAATCTCAGTAATACTTTACAATGAGTTCCCATTAGTTAACATCAGTTAATGCATTACGTTTTAAATCCTCTAGGAAGTCTTTCATTCTAAGTGAGCTGATGCATTTGATTTTTGTTTTGTTTTCCTAAACTAAGAGACAAGTCAAAATTACACTGTAGGCGCTTATTTTCATTTAATTCCTTCATCATTTACTCACCCATATGTTGCTCCAAAAGTGTGTGTCTCTCAAAACAAATAAAGGTTTTTATTGGCATTGATGGTTCCTTTTATATATAGATAAATCTTTATTAAGCAGATTTTTAACTGACAATAAATGCATGACATACATGGCAAATCATAACCTGCTGTTTTATTTTTAGATAAATCAAATTATGCAAACAACAAGAACAGCTCCATTACCCTAGGCCTTCCAAGTCTCCCAACGAAAACGAAGAGAGAGAGGGAGGAAAGAGGGAAGGAAGGAAGGAATGAATGAAAGAAGGGAGGAAGGAAAGAAGGAAGGAAATAAGGAAGAAAGGAAAGAATGAAGGGAGGAAGGAAAGAAGGGAGGAAGAAAAGAAGGAAGGAATGAAGGAAATAAGGAAGAAAGGAAAGAAGGAAGGGAGGAAGGAAAGAAGGGAGGAAGAAAAGAAGGAAGGAATGAAGGAAATAAGGAAGAAAGGAAAGAAGGAAGGGAGGAAGGAAAGAAGGGAGGAAGAAAAGAAGGAAGGAATGGGAGGGAGGGAGGAAGGGAGGAAGGAAGGAAGGAAAGAAGGGAGGAAGAAAAGAAGGAAGGAATGAAGGAAATAAGGAAGAAAGGAAAGAAGGAAGGGAGGAAGGAAAGAAGGGAGGAAGAAAATAAGGAAGGGAGGGAGGAAGGAAGGAAGGAAAGGAGGGAAGGAAGAAATGAAGGAAATAAGGAAGAAAGGAAAGAAGGAAGGGAGGAAGGAAAGAAGGGAGGAAGAAAAGAAGGAAGGAATGAAGGAAATAAGGAAGAAAGGAAAGAAGGAAGGGAGGAAGGAAAGAAGGGAGGAAGAAAAGAAGGAAGGAAGAAAAGAAGGAAGGAATGAAGGAAATAAGGAAGAAAGGAAGGGAGGAAGGAAAGAAGGGAGGAAGAAAATAAGGAAGGAAGGAAGGAAAGGAGGGAAGGAAGAAAGGAAATAAGGGAGGAAGGAAGGAAGGAAAGGAGGGAAGGAAGGAAGAAAGGAAATAAGGGAGGAAGGAAGGAAGGAAAGGAGGGAAGGAAGAAAGGAAATAAGGGAGGAAGGAAGGGAAAACAATCTTACTAATTACTACAAAAATACAAAAAAATTCTTCACACTAAGAAAAAAATGTTTTTTAAGAACTGCTCACTGAATGGTTCTTCTATGACATCACTGCGAAAACCCACTTTTCCAACCTTTATGTTAAAGAGTGTCGTTCATAAGAGAAGAAGCAACATCCACTTCCCACACGGAGCGTTTGCTTTCCAGAGCATCACTTCAGAGTCTGAATGATTAACTCACGAATCTGACTCATTTGTTCAGCTCAATGATCACAGCACTAACATCTCTTTCTCCAGGGAAAGATTATCAGTGTATGTTCAGGGAATGTTCCTCACATAAAACTCACATGCATACACAGCACTTTTATGAGTTTTTGCATCCGTTTTATGTACGTTTTGTACATTGTTATGTACGTTTTGCATCAGTAAACATCCAGGAAAAGACAGGCTGATTTTCTGATAGTGCATCCCAGACAGGGTGCTCCTTTCCTGGGCACGAATCAAGCTCAAACGACCCTGGGAGGAACTGACTCTGGAGGAAATGACAAAGTCCAAAAAGTTACAGTGGGTTCAAAACTTTTTTTTTTAACTGTATTGACAGTCACACAGTTTTGGGGCGACGTGGGTGAATAAATTATGAAAGAATTAAATGAAAATAAGTGCATACAGTATAATTTTGAGTCAAATGCATCAGCGCACTTACAATGAAAGACTTCCTGGAGGGTTTAAATCTTAATGCATAATGTTAAATAATGGGAACTTATTGTAAAGATTTTTTCCCTCAAAATATTTTAATAATGGGAACTTATTGTATTTGCCTCAAAATAAGTTTTTCTGGAAGTATGAAACATCCAGGAAAAAGACAGGCTGATTTTCTGATCCCAGACAGGGTGCACATTTCTTTCCTGGGCATTTTTGGGTTGAAAATCCCTTCAACTCCCAGCGAACTCAGAAGATTCCTCTCTGACGGCTATATTTCCCAGCACAGCTGTTGTTTACTCTCCACCCGGACAGAGTTCAGCCGATCTCACACACATTTAAACACACACACACACACGACTGCTCACCTCAGCTCACTCCTGTTGTTCTGCTGGCGGGAACACGACAGTGTTACTGCGACACTAATGCGGATAAATGAAGCGCAGGGAAGATTATTAATGTTTGCTTTGACTGAGGATCAGTCTGTCTTCATAACACACTGCCCGAGGCACACGGCTCCAAAAACAAACACCATAAAGCTAAATTGAACAAACATGTTTCATTAAACCTCTGATGGGAATTAACAGACTTTCCCTGGATGTAAACTCGACTTTCCGGATTCTCATTGGATAAAGAAGGAATAAACCTGATGGCCTACTATAGAGCTTTTGCTTTCCAGTCTCACATCTCCTGCCTTCCTGTAGTTGTAGAAGTTATTCTGTGAAGGATCATTAACTGCACTGGGCCAACTCAAGCTAAATTAATACAAATCGTTTATGTTCTGATATTCTGTACTTGTGACATACAGTATAACACTTACATCTCACTCGAGCCAATCAGCTGAGCGTTAACTATACCATGTGACTAACCACAGGAAAATGATGTCACTACAACATCGCCGTCTCTTCTGCTCACCAAAGCTGCATTTGTGTGATCAATAATACAGTAAAAACAGTGAAATATTATTACAATTTAAATATATTGTGAAGTGTAATTTATTCCTGTGATCAAAGCTGAATTTTCAGCATCATTACTCCAGTCTTCAGTGTCACATGATCCTTCAGAAATCACTCTAATATGATGATTTGATGCTCAAGAAACATTTATGATTATTATCAATGTTGAAAACAGTTGTGCTGATGCATATATTTGTGGAAACGGAAAAGGATTATTTGATGAATAGAAAGTTCAAAAGAACAGCGTTTATTTTAAATAATCTTTTGTATCATTATGAATGTCATTTACAGTCACTTTTGATACGTTTTGACATTAATATAACATATATGACGTATCATATTTTAAATACATATATATATGTATATATATGTAAAATTTGAAAGGCATCTATCTTTTACAAACACCCAATTTATACACTGAAAAATTCATATGATAAATCTAAAATTTCTGTCTATTAAGTTAAATTATTATATCTTCCTTCCACTGACTATAGTAATGTATTGTTAAAATTATTTATTTATTTATGTATTTATTTGTTTTGATTTTTACAATTATTTTTAAATAAAAATGTTTTTTATATATATAGGCTATATACATCAAAAAAGTTTAATGATTGTTTAATTTAATGTAATATGTTTAATAGATTAATAACTAACTCATACTTTAGTATTTTAATCACATTTGATTTATTAATTTTAAATCAAACTTTCATTTATTATATATTTTTTATTTATTATTATTTTTTTTTATTTTTTTTACAGTTTTTCTCGTGGATTTTCCCCAGGTCTCCAGTTTGAAACCCTCCGCTAACTGAATATACATGAAATCTTGCTTAAATGTATAACAAATATTTTTAAAATTAAATATTTATTTTTAGTACATTCAGTTTGTAATTAATTCTGAATGAAGATATTAACACTGGACACAGGATAGATCTCATCAGGGTAAATAGAGAACAGGAAAGCGAGTGAACGAGGGGAATGCACACACACACACACACACACACACACACACACACACACACTCAGAACACACACACACACACACACACACACACACACACACACACACACACACACACACACACACACACACACACACACACACACACACACACACACACACACTCAGAACACATGAGTCAGTACCAGCAACTATAAATCCATGTCCACGCGGAATGATCTCATTAAATGCATGATT
>CM038633.1:36668066-36820566 GCA_021554675.1 Leuciscus idus | reverse complement strand
GACTGGAGTGATGATGCTGACAATTCAGCTTTGATCACAGGAATAAATTACACTTTACTATATATTCACATAGAAAACAGATATTTAAAATGTTAATAATATTTCACTGTTTTTACTGTATTTTGGATCTAATAAATGCTCAGTGGTGACCAGAAGAGACTCTTTCTCAAACGTTTTAAATGGTAGTGTATGTCTTTATAGTGTTAGCGTTTCTAATGTCTTGCAATTTTGAAGGCACACTAAACATTATGGATCGGCATAATGACTAAACCCATATATAATGTTGCATGGGTTTGAATTTTTCTTTCTTTTGCATAGTTTTATTCTAGAGTTTGTCATGCAACCTTCCCTTTATTTGACTAACTTCTATCAAGTCACCAAAATATGATGTTTTAGCTGTCGACAACAAAAGATATATATAGGAGAAGCATTATCTCCTTCCTTTCAAAAACAATGTGATTTTCCAAAGAAAAATACTTTAATCTCTCATCGAAATATGACCCCTTCCTTTTCAAAAACATATAAATAACAGCCACTTTTCTACAATCCAATGCATTTCAAAGAAGGAAAAAGATCATTTTTTTGTTGTTGTTGAACATCTTGTTTCGCTCAGTCACTTCACAGAAGAACTCTTTAAATCAAGAAGTCATGCCGTTGACGTTTAAAGGTGTGGTATAATGCCCTTTTCACAAGATGTAAAATAAGTCTCTGATGTCCCCAGTGTGTGTGTGTGTGAAGTTTTAGCTCAAAATACCCCACAGATATTTTTATATAGCATGTTAAAATTGTCACTTTTTGAGGGTGAGCAAAAACACACCGTTTTGTGTGTGTCCCTTTAAATGCAAATGAGCTGCTGCTCCCGGCACAGGGGGCGGAGCTACAACAGCTTGTGTCCTTTTACCTCACACACACATGCACTGGAAATTTTAAAAACGTTTAGCCTTTTATGTTCAAACCGGAGTCAGAAAGATGGAGAGACTCAAGAAGAAGTGACAACATGTAGAAGCAACAGGACATTTCTGAATGGATAGTTGATGAGTTTATGAAGCTTATGTGTAGTTATCTTCCAGTCATTGATTAGCATATTCTGTCTTGATAATCTATAAATCGTGTTCAGGGGGCGGGGTTTATGTAAATTCTAGGGTTGGTGATGTCACTAACCCGGGAGGAATGTGGTGTAGTCTCTACCAGCCGTTTGTTGTAGTCCTTAAAAAGCGATTTCTTTAAAAGCAAATATCTCCCTTTGCTTTGAACTTTGAGCGTCGTAACTTTGCAGATGTTGATTATGATCAAACAGAAACATTACACACTAACTAAAGTTAGAAAAGTCAAATCATAATCAACCTGTAACCTGTAAAAATACAGTTCTGATTGGCTGTAATTGTAGTCAAGATGAACATGTGCAATTATGAAGTTTGAGAAAGAAAGATGTATATGCGTATCTAAATACGTGCTTGATTTAGATTATGAATCTGGAGAATAACAAGAGAAATCATGACATCTCGGACAACTGACTCATATATTTCCATATTAAAACAGTCTGACAAACAAGTGCATTAACCACTAGACTGTGTATTTCATTATCAAAATTAAAGGCCACAAGCAAAAAAAAAAAAAAAAGAAAAAGAAAAAAAAGCATAATAATAAATTAAAAAGGGCAGAACATTATGACTTCTTGTCCTGGTCATTTGAATAATAGATAACAGAAAATGGGCTGGAAATGAGGCAACAAGCAAATTGCATTACACGTCTCTGGCCTCCATTAGCTAAATAAAAGCATTTTTGAAGATTTGCCATGAAAGAACGGAAAAGTCACAACAGCACAAACCGTTCCAGAACTTTCCCTGACCTTCAGCAACATTTCCATCGCATTCTGCTTCCTAACGCCACATTTCCATCAAAATATACAGCGAGTCTTTAAAGGATTGGGTCAAAAGGCACTTTTCACAGTCGGAAGCGTCTTACAGGAACACAATGACTGTGTTCGCTTTCCCATCATGCAGTTGTTATTCTGCACGACTGCCATTTTTCAAAGGGCCGGCGTTTCCCTTCTAGGCTATTAATTCATATTCAGAGCTCTTTTAGTTCTATTAATGATGAGCGAATCCTCTCGGGGAAATCGGGAAGTATATGCACTCCCAACATGTGGACTGTTAGATCTCACGAGCTAATCAAACTCGAGAGGGGTGAGATTGTGAAGACGTAAAAATATCATGCATAAAGATTTGCTTCAAATATTTACAAGGCAATCATGCACACGGCAGAGTTCAATACCTGAGTGCCAGCGCTCGCTCGCATCTGATGCTTCATCCTAACCTAAACAAACATCTCCAGTAAATGACGGGGTGGATATATGCTGGGAATGAGAAGTGGTTTCGTTCAGGATCATGCTCTCCTATAACAACATTAATCATATCCCACAGTCACAACGCTAATAAGCTGAAACGTTCTGCATGGAAACGCCTCGCCAATAACAGTGGCTTTGTGTTTGACATTTCAGGAAAAAACTAATCACGAGGAGTGTCATTTTTAGAGACGCCTTTCGGAAAAATAAAATACACTGATACTGTACATCATCACAGGCTTCAGTGTTGAAGAAAAACACGCTTTAAATCGCAGATTATGTGCACAAGATGTGGAGTTTAGGGTCTAAAAAGTATGACATCACGTTAAAAAAAACACATCTTCATTTAAATGTTTGCGTTTAGAATAATTTAAAACAAAGTTCTATTTCTAGGTGACTAATTAAAGGATTAGTTCACTTTCAAAAAAAAATTTGCTGATAATTTACTCACCCCGATGTCATCCAAGATGTCCATGTCTTTCTTTCTTCAGTCGAAAAGAAATTAAAGAAACTAAGTAACTTTTGAAAGTCCAAAAGTCATTGGAATAGTTATATGACTTTTTTCGGGTTGAATGGTGGTCGTCTCTCACCCCCCAAGCGCCTGAAAAAACAGATGTATCGAATTGCTTTACGGCAAAAAAATCTGCTAAAATTCTGTCATTATTGCGCTCCCTCATGCTGTTCAAACCCGAATGAAGAAGTTGTTTAAAGAATGTCCCATCTGGTTTGATGTCGTTGATCTACTAGCCTCTGGTATCTGAGAGTCGCCAACGAGTTTTTCGACAGTGTTGTCAAATATCTATTCCGAAGCTGTAGGGGGAGCTCTATAGAGAAACCTGTGAGCAAAAAGCGAGAATACATCGAAGAAATTCCCAAAACTGCATAGCCCTGCTTTAAGGTTTTTGAGGAAAACATTCCAGGATTTTTCTACACAGAATGGACTTCAATGGCAACCAACTATTCCAATGTTGAAAGAATGTTCAAATGTCCGTCTCAATGCAGCTTCAAAGTCTCGACACGATCCCAGTGGAGAAATAAGAGTCTTATCTCGCGAAACGATCGTCATTTTCAAAAAAATAAAAAAATATATATACTTTTTAACCACAAAAGGAAGGGAAGGGCGAAAAATGTCATCTAATTTTCTCCTCCAACTTCAAAATCGTCCAACATCTTTGTTTTAATTTATTATTATTTTAATTTTTTTCGTGACCTTTCCAACGTGATGATGTAATACGTGGCGCATCTCAGAGATGGTACAAGACGGGCATTTGTGGTTAAAAAGTATATATATATATTTTTTTTTTTTTGAAAATGACGATCGTTTCGCGAGATAAGACTCTTATTTCTGGACTGGGATCGTGTCGAGACTTTGAAGCTGCATTGAGACGGACATTTGAACATTCTTTCAACATTGGAATAGTTGGTTGCCATTGAAGTCCATTCTGTGTAGAAAAATCCTGGAATGTTTCCCTCAAAAACCTTCATTTCTTTTCAACTAAAGAAAGAAAGACATGGACATCTTGGATGACATCGGGGGGAGTAAATTATCAGCAACATTTTTTTTTTTTGAAAATGAACTAATCCTTTAAATATGCACTACTTTTCAAAAGTTTGGGATTTTTCAACAAGGACGCATTGAATTGATCAAAAGTTACAGTTAACACATTTATATTGTTACATAAACATAAAATATGCATCAGCACAACTGTTTTCAACACTGATAATCATCATAAATGTTTCTTGAGCATCAAATCATCATATTATAATGATTTGTGAAGGATCATGTGACACTGAAGACTGGAGTAATGATGCTGAAAATTCAGCTTTGATCACAGGAATAAATTACACTTTACTATATATTCAAATGCAATATTTCACTATTTTTACTGTATTTTTGATCAGATAAATGCAGCCTTGGTGAGCAGAAGAGACTTCTTTAAGACATCTTGCCAACCCTTTTGAAAGATAGTGCAAGTAAACGAGATTCTTGTGATGTTTTCATCAAATCATATCATGTGTTTTTCAGTACAGCCGTCATTAATGCAAAAAAACAACAAAGACGCACCAAATACTGAGACATTCTCAAAGTCATGTCATTTTTTCTGCTGACAATATCTTATAATGAATAAAATAAAACCCAGCAAAACAGAAGCACGTTCACCAGTGATCTCAGAGCTCAGACAAAAGCTCGTCTCTTTCATCAGAAAAAGCCTCATCAGAGGTTTTGTCGTCGTGCCAAAGCATATAATATCCACTCAGAATAATCTGCCATATTCTCGACGTGTTTGCAATGCATATAATGCCTCAGATGAAAAGCGCAGCTCTTTGTAAAAATGTCCCTTTGGCATCGAGTGAAATCTATTCAAAGGGATCGTTCTAAAACGCTAAACTGAATCGTATGAATTTGTTTGTTGCATTAAACAACCAGCTTCGCTTTGTGCACCAGATCAGACTCGACAAAACCAAGCAAATTTGCATTTCAAAGACTGGTTTGTTACATATCTAATTACACACAGGTAGAAACAGGGTCAAGGAACCATGGCAACACCTGCTGGAGGAAGAACACACTGTCACGAGTCCAACCGGGACTCAGCATCAGGAGAGAGAGGGAGAAAACACACCTTTTATTCAGAAGCGGAACATATGAGGGAAAACAAGAGAGACACATCGAGAAACTGTGGGCATCACTAGTCAAAAAAGTCAGGATTCAATCAATCAATGCAATTTCAATCAATCTGCAGTTTTGATTCTTTATGCTTTTGGATTTTATTGGATTTCTTGCCACTAGACAGTAGCATTATTATAACCAACTAGAACCATTGAAAAGCCTGGTGACACTTTACCTAAAGTTATTGTAATGCATTAGTAGTGATGCATTGCACCTTGTAATGCGTTGCATAATAACTGCAACCACAGTTACAACAGATTATAAAACTTATCCATTCATTTTTACGCACTGGAACAAGGAATCTATTTTAATGCATTTTAACTTTGGTTACAATTATTTATGAAAATATATAATGCATTATAATGGCCCTAATAATACAATCAGCTTTAACCGAAATAAAATATATAAAACCTTAAACTCAATTAACTTCATCTAGTTGCCAGTGCAACATTTCTCTCATTTTCATCTAACTTTTCATGACTAAAACTGTTATTATAGAAGTCCTACATGAGCATTTTATTCTGTTGGCATAATAATAATAATATTAATATTTCTATTGCGTAATGCATCATAATAGTCCTATTGGGGGAAATTCTTTTTGTTTTGTGTTCTATTGGAATAACATAATATAACCAGCATTCCAATTGGAATTCTGTACAAAACACAATTAAATGATTGTTTCACTGTTTATTTAATCACCAGTTTGTGTTTTTAAGTGTTGTCGGTAACCTCTAATGAAGACGCTAGACTCGAGGATAACCGTACAACTCCGGCAACTGACATGCTGGACATAAAATGTGTTTCAGCTGAACATGTTCTCCGATTACTCCGGAACAACATGATTCGGAAACACTAATCGTATCCCACGATGTTCAGTCTGATGGGTAACGCCTGTCATTTCAGTGTCGCCAACAGCAGATGCTCTCTGTCTGAACATCAGGGATGAAGACATTACAGACAAATCATGAGACGGCTCATTTTAGACCTTTCAGAATCAAACTCCTGCAGGGATATTTTTATCCTGTTGGGAATCTTTATAGTCCTATACCAGTTAGAATACTAGTACAAAATTATGATTGGTTCTAAATCATAACACACACTCACACACACACACACACACTTCTCATATGTTATTTTTGCTCAGTTCATCACTTCTTTTCTGTAAAACAGATCCTTTAGGGTCATTCGCTTCCCAATTGCAACAAAAATTCCAGCAGAATCCTGAACACAAACCTTTTTGACTAGAGATGATGAACTGGGAATACAATCAATCAGGAAGGTCAAAAACAAAAAAAAACTTACATGATGCATACTTCTATCACGTTTACCTTCTCATATGTTCTTTTTGCTCAGTTGGAAACTTCTTTTTGTTTTTGTGCCCTGCTGGAATACTGTAAGAAAATCAGGATCCTTTAGGACAGATTCCAAACTATGACAAAAAATTCCAATGGGAATCCTGTACACACAAACCTTTGGGATTTTGACATGGGATGAACCGAGAATACAATCAATCAGTCAGAAAGGTCAAAACATAATCCTTTCAGCACGTTAACCTTCTCACAGGTTTGTCCTGTAGTTTATGCACAACTGAGAGTCGGCTCAGAGATGAATAAAAAGTACATTAGGCAACTATAAATAAACGTGCCAATTGCAAGTTCAGCGTGATTGTCAGTGCAAAACGGTTCCTCGTGTATAGCTCTCCTCTGCTATTTGCTGCTCTCTTCTCCAGGGAATATGTCATCGTATGCAGGAGGCATCTCGCTGTGAAGCGGGTAAGAGAACGGATACGAGTGATTAAGCTCCGGATTGGTGGGCGAAAAGCCCGGTAACTCCATGCACGGGTGACCCCTGCTCTGCACCTCTCCGTCCGCCTCGTCCAACGCGTGAAACACCCCCAGGTTGATGTAGGACACCGGCTGAAACTCCGTTACCGTGAAGTCTCGCTCCTCGTTGAGGATAATGCGCGCGCTCCGACGCTGCGTCCTGCGTCTCCGGCGAAACCGCGCCGCGTGGTAACGCTTAATAATAATCAGGTTCATCAGCCCTAGTAGGCACTCCAGAGTGTTAAGTACAGTGGAGACCACCAGACCCCGCTGGTACACCTTGAGCCCATCGCACGCCGGGTTTACATCCACAGAGTCCGCGCAATAGTGCGCGTATTTCCTCTCCACCAGGGACACCGTATCGCCATCCACCACCGCGCCCGAAAACGCAGTGAGAACCCCTAGAAGAAACACTAAAATCCCAAAGAGGAAGAAATTCGCACATCTGGGCTTCCCCCTGCAAAAGACCAGCGCAACTCCCATCAGAACCTGCCCGACAGCCACTAAAATGCCCGAGTAAAACGCGCCGGCCGCGGTGCCCAGGTGGAAGTGCGCTCGCACCCTGGAGCCCAACGCGATGCATTTGAATCCCACGATCACCGCGCTCACGGCACACACGAAAAGCACACAGCTGGAGACGATAGTGCACAGTCCTTTGCCACTCAGCTTCATTATAATCCTCCTCTGCCTCCTTCATCCTCCTTTGTCCTCCTCGTCAGCTCCTCTGGAAGCGCTGTCGGTTGGTGACATGACTCGCCGGTGTTTGCGCTTCGCTTCTAGGATCTCCGACTCGCGCTTATTAATTATGGATATGCTCCTTCTGCGGTAACGGCCCCCTAAATCCAACCCAGAGGTGGTGGTCACCTTCATGACCCTGTCGCTCCATCCATCGAGACCCCGAAGGAGATGAAGCGCATCCCTCGCGTCTGATGCTGGAGAGAGAAGAGTCTCTCAGTCTCTCTCTCGCTCTCTCTCTCTCTCTCTCTCATGCAGCACTGAGACTGAACATATGCTGGAGGCTGGAGATCAGGGGAAAGCGCTCCGACCCCTACTGGTCTCACTTACCAACTACTGAATGTGTCACAGTGTTGTTCGTGTGGTCACGCTTATAAAACTGTCTCAGTTTAAAAATAACAACAATAACAGCGTGTCATCATCAGGCGCTCTAAATATATACAGTCAAACCAACAATTATTCAGACACTATAGATATAATTTGTGATTTTCTTTTAGTAGTGTGTGCAGGACACTATATAGAGCAAAATAAAGTAAACTGTGACATATTATACCCAAATATTCTTCATACAGTGACTACCAGTACAATTTGGGACCAAAAATGATTCAGACACTTTGAGCTGATCATGTTTTGCTGAAGTGTTTTGTCTTTAATTGCTAATGCTCTTTTTACACACAGACTGAACACAATTAAACATTGCTTGGTGATTGGTTGACCTAAATTATTATCTAATTGTGTAGTTAAATTTAACAGCTGACAGATATTCAACATAATTCATGTGTGAGACAGTCTAACAGAAGGACGGACAAAACCAGTCAAATATCAACTGATTAAATAACTCTGAGATCTTGTCATATTTTATTATCATTTTCTAAACTATAGCGAATAAACTGTGATAATGTGAGAAATGCTGAAGGTGTCTGAATAAATGTTGGTTTGACTGTATACTCATGGAAAATCTAGGATTTCTTTTTCTTCTCCATTTCAATTTCAATGTATTTCCCTTAAGTCGCTTTGGATAAAAGCGTCTGCCAAATGCATGAATACAAAAAGTAAATCTAAATTTTGAAATAAAGAAAAGTTATGAGCATTCTCAAATCAAACACATACATTTTTCAATTTAACATTTCACTCAAATTTGGACCACAAATGGTAGTTAATTTACAAATCAGAATTTTTAAATGCATAAAAGAAAAGTGTATATTTTACAAGTGTATATTTTAATAACTTTAGATATCAGGACTTGTTTTCTGAAAATGTGTCGAAATGAAGTGAGTTTATGCTTGAAACAAGAACAAATATCTGCCAATTGGGTCAGAAAAAAAACTTGTTTGTCTTTGAATTAAGATTATTTTCCTGACCCCATTGGCTGATGTTTTTCTCTTGTTTCAAGCATAAACTAACTTCATTTCGACACATTTTCAGAAAACAAGTCCTGATATCTAAAGTTATTTTGCTTCTCAAGTAAATGTATCTTGATTTAAAAAAAGTGTATATATTTGTACTGGAAAACAAGACAGAAATACTGAGGAAGAAACACTTCTTTTTTTCTGCAGTGTTGATGGTTCAGCATCATAAGTTTTTCTCATTTTTAATCACTAGCTCACTAGACCTGCAGTGTGATGGGGAATTTCACAACAGAATAGGCCTTTATCTCATTTCCTGGTTTCGGAACGTTCGAAATCGCCCAGCAGTGTACTCGCACTTCCGGTGGTTACCTTTAGATGAAGAGTAGCTCAGTAAACTTAAATAAAATCGCGATATAGACCAGTGTCTGTCAATATTAAACCGCATAAAGACTATTTAAATAGGAATCATGCATGTTCTGCGAATGAATGGCACAGACGCGCTGTTTCATTTACAACACACACACACACACACACACACACACACACACTGAGGCACGCACGACGCTCGCGATGTTTTCAGCCTATATGAGGACATTAATGCACTTCATCAACACAGCCGCTCTGAGAGTCACTTCAGCAGCATTTTAGCTTCATTTGAGGAAAACTATCGTCATATCATAAAACACAGAGAGACGGCACGGCAACCCGTCAAAATAAAAGTTTGGTTTAACCTTTGAAGAAAGTTTTGCTTAAATCATTACATTTTAAATAATTGGTTATAACAATTTAATTAAACCATTAAAATGAAAAAAAAGGAAACTTTTGGGAGATGCGAGAGAGAAGTAGTCCAGTGATAATTAACAGGCAGCCATGGTGAACGCAATAACTGGAAGACGCAGTACACTTTTTCGCGGTTACTTCCGGCGTTCTATTGTGATGCGATGAAGGCCTATTAGAACAGTATCGATCTAGTCTCTCAAATAATGTAAGGTCATTCGAGCTGCATGCAAAATGATGATAAAACAATCAGCAAAATGCTGTTTAAAACAGTTTGAGAAGTTTGAGCTCACCACACTGCAGTACATGTGTAATCACTAAACGTTTGCCAAATTGTGCACTTGATAAGAAATGTCAAAATAATCCTACAAGTCCTAAAAATCTTTTTCAGAATTAATTTTTATAATTCAGACAGTGTTTTCATGTGTTTCGACGACATCTCTAATGCACCTATTGGCCAAATGTGAAGCAGTCGCCACAGATGCTGTGTTTCTCCGAGCAGGACCTGTTCTTCAGGCTGTGTGGATCTCCAGCGAGTCTCTGCGTCAGTCACCTCTAAAACACAGTCTGATGTGCAGATGATTCATCTTTTACGGGCTCTTTAGAGCAGACGTGTCCCGCATGCGCAACCACACGCATCCTATTTTAGGGAGAGCCTTGTGTGTCGCAGCAAGTGATGTTGAAAGGTGTTTGATGGCAGTGGATTTTCATCTGCACACACACACACACATACACACACCCCAGAGATGGAGGCGCAGACGGAAAATTGACTCTTTGTCTCACAAATGAGCATGTTGCACCAAATCTGCATGAACACATTGAGCTCTGCTGCTTCTAGAGTCATGCTTTTATATCATACGGAGCGTGAATGAAAACTCCCACATATGCCGTGTCTCCACAAAGCCAAGAGTGAGATAAACATGTACAGTACAGGAAAGTTTGGATTTTACAGCGGTTCGTGCACTTTGCAACTTGTTAAATCGTAATGATGCTTTTGGTAAATGAATGCAACCAGACTATGTGCTGTAGCAAAATATAGTTATTCTTGGTTGCAGAAATCCTTTTAAATGGATCCTTTTTTTAAAGTCTTGATGTTGTTTTCATGCTTGAATGTTCAAAAAACACCCTATTCTTTCACATATTTGACACTGTTGCAGCTCCTTTCTTCCCAGTCTGTCAGTAACGCCATCATAACTCACTGGGAAACTACCATAGTGCGATACATCGTTGATTAACTCAAACTGCTAGTTTCCCAAACCGCATTGTCGCAAATCTGTTGTTCAACCATCAATGACGTCACGCAGGTGGAGGAGTAATAACTACTTTTAATGAATCCATTTGAGATCGAATTAATGCTAGATGTTTTGATATAAATTATGGCCATGTCATCTGAGGACTATTTCTCATTTTGCTCAGTTATTTTCCTTTATTTCCAGATTCAATCATAGACTCGTTCTTACGCACTAGAGCACATGCGCTTTAAATCTCGACAAACTAAAAGACGTGAATGAAAATTGCATATATTTGAAATAAAAGATACAGATTGTACTGAATTGCTAGGATTTATCTTGAGCACTGTACTCTGATTGGTCGGCTGGAGCATTGTGTTGTGATTGGTCGAGTGCTTCGAGTGTGTTTGGGAAATGTCCCGCCTCTTCCCATAACCACCAGTTTAACATACTGTGCTCTGATTGGTCGGCCGCTTCGAGTGTGTTTGGGAAATGTCCCTTCCTTTACCATATCCGCCAGTTTAACACACTGTGCTCTGATTGGTCGACTGGATCAGTGTGTTGTGATTGGTCGAGTGCTTCGAGTGTGTTTGGGAAATGTCCCGCCCCTTACCATAACCGCTAGTTTAACACACTGTGCTCTGATTGGTCAGCTGGAGCAGTGTGTTGTGATTGGTCGAGCGCTTCGAGTGTGTTTGGTAAATGTCCCGCCCCTTCCCATAACCACCAGTTTAACACACTGTGCTCTGATTGGTCGGCTGGATCAGTGTGTTGTGATTGGTCGAGTGCTTCAAGTGTGTTTGGGAAATGTCCCGCCCCTTACCATAATCGCCAGTTTAACACACTGTGCTCTGATTGGTTGGCTGGAGCAGTGTGTTGTCATTGGTCGAGCGCTTCGAGTGTGTTTGGGAAATGTCCCGCCCCTTCCCATAACCACCAGTTTAACACACTGTGCTCTGATTGGTCGGCTGGATCAGTGTGTTGTGATTGGTCGAGCGCTTCGAATGTGTTTGGGAAATGTCCCGCCCCTTCCCATAACCACCAGTTTAACACACTGTACTCTGACTGGTCGGCTGGAGCAGTGTGTTGTGATTGGTCGAGCGCTTTGAGTGTGTTTGGCAAATGTCCCGCCCCTTCCCATAACCACCAGTTTAACACACTGTGCTCTGATTGGTCAGCTGGATCAGTGTGTTGTGATTGGTCGAGCGCTTCGAGTGTGTTTGGGAAATGTCCCGCCCCTTCCCATAACCGTCAGTTTAACACACTACTAACTCAACCAGGCCCCGCCCCTTTATTCTGCGCATTAATTATTTAAATGAGGAATATTGTGACGTGTTCGTTCCCGGAAGAAACTCAAGACTACAATGGAGGCGTTTCAGGAGTTCAGAAACACTGACACTGATATAGAAAAGAACTCCCGCTGGAAGGATGAACATGGGAAAAAAGCACAATATCTCCCCTTTAAAGAAAAATATGGAGCTAAAAGTTCACTCGAAGTGACGTGAAGTTGAGAAGTGAAATTAACTCTGGTAATTTCAGGACTGGCTGATTCCCTCAAGCCCCCTGCCGAGAGGAAGGCTGTTTCTCCGTTCCCTGGAGAAACCAGTTTATCAAGCCAATACACAGTAAAACAGTGCAAATTATCCCCAAAAGCTCCAATCTGAACCATAGAACCGAACAATTATCTCTGCAATGCTGGTAATCACCGCAATTAAATTCTGTTCATGGGTGAGAGGCGTTCTCATGATTTCTGCACCTCATGCCGAGACAAAACACCACATCCAAGACTATGACGGATCATGAAAACGCTCCCGGTGCAAAATTCCCAAGACTCTGCATGTTGATGTTCTTTTAAACTAAAAAGAAAACAGACTGTTTTTATAGCAACTGCTCTTTTTTGTGCATGTTTCGCACACTTATACCGTAACGTGAAGTTTTTCTGACTAGAGCAGAATATTAAACAGAAATTCATTGGATTTTGAAAAGACAGATTATGGATTATGGCCTTTTTTTTTCCAGATGTTTTTCAAATTATCTTTCTTCAGTGTTTCACTGGTTAAGTTAGTTAGTAGTGTGTTAAACTGGCGGTTATGGGAAGGGGCAGGACATTTCCCAAACACACTCGAAGCGCTCGACCAATCACAACACACTGCTCCAGCCGACCAATCAGAGCACAGTGTGCTTTTCAGAAGGAGGGGCTTCATAGAGACAGGAACTAAACAGAGCGTTACTGACAGACTGGGAAGAGAGGAGCCGCAACAATGGAGAATATGAGGAAAACAATCAACATTCAAGCAGGAAAACCTCTTCTAGTAGAGCCTGAAACAACATCAAGAGTTTATAAAAGGGCATAATTTGCCTCTTTACAACTTTCCTCCAGCGTTTCTCAACGTTAGTATTAAATTTACACAGAATATGAGGTGAATATTTGCTTTTTCATCAGTACCTTATTTCATTAAAAAAGAGAGTGAGATGCACATTTTCACAGTCCAAACACTGAAAATATTTCCCTTATTTTTCATTTAATTTGGAATAAAAAGCTCCCTGGTGGCATTTATATGAACTCCAATATTTAGCCGGTATTTAATATTGAACATAATGAAACATGCGGGTAATTAGCAGTCGCCTTTTCATAATGCAATATCTGAACAATTTGTGGGAAATTTTAAAAGCTATTTTTGGGGAGCGCTTAACATCTGTGTAACACACACATTAGAAAATGATCAATATTCAAGCATGAAAACCTGTAGACATCAAGACTTTATAAAAGTCGAAAGACTTTATAACAGAGTTATTTTGTTGAAAGATTATGAATAAACTTACTGACTTATTATTATCATTTTGCACATTGAAATGATGGACATGGCTCGCTTCTTACCACTATCTAGTTTTATCAGTTCTAACTTTTGTTTTCAAACCTCATCAAACTCTTGTCAATCTGACAAATACGGTGGTATGGCCAAACAAAACAGAAAGAGACATTTAAATATAATACATCTTCAAAACACTTAAAAATAAATAAAATAAAAAATAATTAATGAAATGCACCAATTGGCTACATTACCTGACAACTGCAGGCAGATTAATTACACTTGGTATAAGAATTGGTTATTCATATTAATATTAATATTAGTAATGAAAGTAGTTGTTTATTCTCAGCCTCACTCAGATTTTATTAATTGGATTAAACCAAGATTAGGATTTATAGTTCAATTTGGACCTTTAAGTAGCTTTTATGAACGTGCTTTAGACGTACATTACTAAACGTACAGTACTGGTGTGTATCTTGAGACAAAACAACTGATATATTTTAAGATTTATCAGTGCTTAAAGTGGGGTTTTCACTCAAAAATGAATATTCCCCCAGTTTCACAGATGAGGCTTAAGAAAGTCCCAGACTAAAATGTGACTCTTAATTGAGAGCAACTTGCACTTGCACATTGTTTTGTCTCAAGATACACACCAGTAATGTACGTTTAAGTAATGTACGTCAAAGCACGTTTATAAAAGCTACTTAAATGTCCAAATTGAACTATAAATCCTAATCTTGGTGTTTTCCAAGCCCTGTCTGTGAAAATAGGCCATTGCTTACTAACCCTCATGTCATTCCAAACTATGCATTTCTATATTTTGTGCAAAATAAATGGACTAATTTTGAAGAATTGCATTGTGACTGAGCTCTTCCCCATGCAATTACAATGAAAGTGCACTGAGGCTTTCAGGCTTCAAAACAACTGCAAAAACACCACAAACGCACCATAAAATCCATGTGACTAAGTCATCTGAAGTCTACAGTGTTGCGTAATATATATACACTCAAAAAAAATATTCTTTAAACTAACTTAATTCAGTTATGGACAGCGGTTCCACACAAGCAAATTCTTTTTTATTAACATTAATGGAATTTTTTTCATCTATGTAAGCTCCTCGTGTCATGACAACACAACTGAATGAGAAAGAGTCTATGTGTAATAGTAATGTCCAACCAAATCAATGGAGTTGCTTCCCAGTAACTCAAGCCGGTTAAGTTTAGTGAACATGCTTCAGTTTATTTAAAACTGCACTGAAAAAAAAGTGTGTTGGATTTCCATGATTTGATAGTGTACATCGGGCACTTTAGGTCACTAAATTAAATTTCTAGACTACAGCTTATTAGCTAATAATAGCACTTATTAATATCTTAAATGCTAAGATTTATATGCTATGGAAGCTTGTTTCCGCCACAGAGTGAAAAATAAAAAAGGTAATTGCGACTTTTTAATCTCACAATTCAGATTTTTTTCTCTCACAATTGCGTGTTATAAAGTCAGAATTATGAGATATAAAGTCAGAATTATGAGATATAAAGTCAGAATTGCGAGATATAAAGTCAGAATTATGAGATATAAAGTCAGAATTATGAGATATAAAGTCAGAATTGCGAGATATAAAGTCAGAATTATGAGATATAAAGTCAGAATTATGAGATATAAAGTCAGAATTGCGAGATATAAAGTCAGAATTGTGTGATATAAAGTCAGAATTATGAGATATAAAGTCAGAATTATGAGATATAAAGTCAGAATTGCGAGATATAAAGTCAGAATTATGAGATATAAAGTCAGAATTGCGAGATATAAAGTCAGAATTATGAGATATAAAGTCAGAATTGCGAGATATAAAGTCAGAATTGTGTGATATAAAGTCAGAATTGCGAGATATAAAGTCAGAATTGTGTGATATAAAGTCAGAATTGTGAGATATAAAGTCAGAATTGCGAGATATAAAGTCAGAATTGCGAGATATAAAGTCGAAATTGCGATATATAAAGTCAGAATTGTGTAATATAAAGTCAGAATTATGAGATATAAAGTCAGAATTGTGTGATATAAAGTCGAAATTGCGAGATATAAAGTCAGAATTGTGTAATATAAAGTCAGAATTGCGAGATATAAAGTCAGAATTATGAGATATAAAGTCGAAATTGGGAGATATAAAGTCAGAATTGCGAGATATAAAGTCAGAATTATGTGAAATAAAGTCGCAATTGCGTGTTATAAAGTCAGAATTGCGAGATATAAAGTCAGAATTGCGTGAAATAAAGTCAGAATTGCGTGATATAAAGTCGAAATTGGGAGATATAAAGTCAGAATTGCGAGATATAAAGTCAGAATTGCGTGAAATAAAGTCGCAATTGTGTGTTATAAAGTCAGAATTGCGTGATAGAAAGTCAGAATTGCGAGATATAAAGTCAGAATTGCGTGAAATAAAGTCAGAATTGCGTGATATAAAGTCAGAATTGCGTGAAATAAAGTCGCAATTGTGTGTTATAAAGTCAGAATTGCGTGATATAAAGTCAGAATTGCGTGATATAAAGTCAGAATTGCGTGTTATAAAGTCAGAATTGCGTGATATAAAGTCAGAATTGCGAGATATAAAGTCAGAATTGCGAGATATAAAGTCAGAATTGCGTGATATAAAGTCAGAATTGTGTGATATAAAGTCAGAATTGTGTGATATAAAGTCAGAATTGCGAGATATAAAGTCAGAATTGCGAGATATAAAGTCAGAATTGCGAGATATAAAGTCAGAATTGCGTGATATAAAGTCAGAATTGCGAGATATAAAGTCAGAATTGCGAGATATAAAGTCAGAATTGCGAGATATAAAGTCAGAATTGCGTGATATAAAGTCAGAATTGCGAGATATAAAGTCAGAATTGCGAGATATAAAGTCAGAATTGCGAGATATAAAGTCAGAATTGTGAGATATAAATTCAGAATTGCGAGATATAAAGTCAGAATTGCGAGATATAAAGTCAGAATTGTGTGATATAAAGTCAGAATTGCGAGATATAAAGTCAGAATTGCGAGATATAAAGTCAGAATTGCGAGATATAAAGTCAGAATTGTGAGATATAAAGTCAGAATTGTGAGATATAAAGTCAGAATTGTGAGATATAAAGTCAGAATTGTGAGATATAAAGTCAGAATTGCGTGATATAAAGTCAGAATTGCGAGATACAAAGTCAGAATTGCGTGTTATAAAGTCAGAATTGTGTGATATAAAGTCCGAATTGCGTGTTATAAAGTCAGAATTGTGAGATATAAAGTCAGAATTGTGTTATAAAGTCAGAATTGTGAGATATAAAGTCAGAATTGTGTGTTATAAAGTCAGAATTGTGTGATATAAAGTTGCAATTGCGAGAAAAAAGGTCAGAATTGTGAGATATAAAGTCAGAATTGCGTGATATAAAGTCAGAATTGCGAGATATAAAGTTGCAATTGCGAGAAAAAAGGTCAGAATTGCGTGATATAAAGTCAGAATTGTGTAATATAAAGTCAGAATTATGAGATATAAAGTCAGAATTGTGTGATATAAAGTCAGAATTGCGTGTTATAAAGTCAGAATTGTGAGATATAAAGTCAGAATTGCGTGATATAAAGTCAGAATTGCGAGATATAAAGTTGCAATTGCGAGAAAAAAGGTCAGAATTGTGCGATGTAAACTCGCAATTGTGAGATAAAAAAGTTGCAATTATCTTTTAAAATGTTTTATTCTGTGGCGGAAACAAGTTTCCATAATATGCTCCTACAGCTATAGGAGTTATACTTGTTTGACATCCTAACCAAATGCTCCACTCTTCTCCACAATGGTAACCCACTGTAATTTAAATGGTTCTAATAATTCCAATGTAATTGAACATTAAACACAATTACACACTATCAAGTCTTCCCCTTTTCTCATTTTCTCAAAAACACATAAAATAACATTCAACATTTATTCTCTCTTAATTCAGCTATTATGCAAAGCATGCTGGGAACCAACAAGCAACGCCCAGTTTCGGTTAATGCAACACAAATCATTAATGTAATCCAACACAAACGGATTAAGTATATAAACTTTACATTTTAAATATATTTAAGCAGATTGAACACAATCAAATTAAGTTTGGACAAAATGTATAGCAATTGTGCTGCTTAAGCTCATTTTAATGAAGCAATTTGAACAAGCAACCAAAATATAGTTTTTTTTCAGTGTACTTGTAATGTAATAATTATCGGCCCGATAAGAAAATTTGGCCGATATCGTGAAGCCGATAATGAATGTATTATTTCCTTCAGCTGAGACTCTTCAGATGCGCACTGTTCAACATAATGGTTTTAAATTGCTTAAAATATTATTTAAATCCCCCAAAAAGGAAAAAATACAGTTCAGTGCAACATGTGCAGTGCAAGTCTATCATATCGGCTACATAAAAGTATAATGAGAACATTAGAATTGTGTGTTTGGGACATAATTATGCTCTGAAAAATTTTATTAAAATTTGGATTTAGATTTATCGGCCAATATATCGGTTATCGGCTTTCAAATATAAAGGGTTATCGGTATCGGCCGACATTTTCACATCGATGCATCCCTATGAAATGTAACTATACTGTATAATCATGACTTCTAAGACCCTTTCTCTCCTTGGCATGTTCATGAGAGACGCAGCGTTGTGGAATTTTATGAATTAAAATGTTCTGCTCTGAATGATTTATTCACAAATCTTATGCGGTTCTGAAGTTCAACCCACTGATACAGTGATCCGGTCATGGCAGACAATGCCTTTACATTTCGGTCTGTTTCTCACACAAAGCTGTCATACAACTTGATAAGATTTGGACTATAACAGATGAGACATTTGCAAACTATTTTTATCACATCTGAATGGTGCTTTTTGCGTCAATTTTAAGCTGGAGCACGTCAGTACCCATTTATTATAATTGCATGGGAAAGAGTGAAGAGAACAACTCGAGCGTGCTCTTCTCTTCTCCGGCACAGACACTCATTGGCACATGGCAGAACCGGCAGATCTAAGAAATCCCAGGAGAAACAAACAGGAACCCGGAGACACAGACGTGCCAAATAACTAAACAACAACAGCGATCTCACTATTCAAAATCAGGAGGAACTGGAACAGGACTCAAGCTGGATGCATGCCTTCAAAGCAGAATTAAATGAAGAAGACTACAGTGTCTGTAGGCATGAGCACGTAAGATGTTTTAGACATATTTAGGGTATGAAATATGCACTGAAATATAAAAAAATTCAAGTTGATTTGCAAATGGTATATGCAAATTTGCGAATACAAATGTTTCCAGAGCACTGCTATGAGGCTGTTAAAATCCTCAGTGGTTTTTACATTATATTTAACGCTTCATCCAAATGAGGATCATCAAAAGCAATTTATCACATAAAGAGGCAAACATACTCACAGCAACTGCAACTTTCTAGCATGTTTTGATTTTGATTGGTTGCAACCCAGCGAAAAAACGTTATAAGAATGTTCTAAAAAGTTCTAAAAATTATATTTCTGAATGTTCTCTCAAAACATCCAGTTTTTAAATAGTTTTTTCTTGGTTATGTGAACGTTAAGGGAACGTTCCATTACATCATTTTGCAAACATAATGGGATTTTTACAGGGTTCCCACACCTTGGTTAACTTCAAATTCAAGGACCTTTCAAGAACTTTCCAGGTCCAATATCCTCAAATTCAAGGACTTAATGTGGGGACACATTTCAAGTGAGAGCAAGGTTACATCGTGTTACCTTATAAGATACATTGTTACAGTTTTTTATGTGTCAAACACAACTATGCAAAAAAACTTTTTTTTTTTCATTGATTTTTGGCCATATGACAGAGATCAGATATTCTATTTGTCGTATTTATGATTTGCATAAAACGGAAGAATATTCGGGAACATCCTATACTGTATTCTACACTGATCTGATATGAACTTTTGCATGAAACATTGAGGTACCATCGTTGTAGTTTGGTGCGAAAGCACTTAACGGGAAACACTTAACGTAACGCGAAAATGCGCGTAACTAACGTAAATCAAGCAAGCTATAGTATATGCATAGGCCACAAAGTGTTGGCGAAATAACACATTAGTGAACTTGAGGGAATAATATGGAATTCTTTCCAGAAAACATCTCGCACAAAATAAATTCAAGCACTTTCAGGGACCTGTATCTGTGTGTGTTTATTTTCAAAAACTTTCCAGGGCCTTGAATTTTTTTTTCTTCAGATTCACAAACTTTCAAGGATTTCAAGGACCCATGGGAACCCTGTTTTTACTTTTGAATATTCTTAAATATTCTTTATTATCATTTTTTTTTTTAAACGTTTATAGGCAAAGATTTTTTTTTTTGTGCTAACTTTTTTGAAAACATTATTAAAGGTGGTTATCAGTGATTTCAGGCCCAAAAATATTTTTATCACATTCATCTAATCTTTCCTAACGATCCGCTAGCTGCCCGCCCCATAAGCATGCCGTCTACAAACCGCGTCTCTGTAGGCAGCCTAGGCTCTGAGATCTGCACACAAAAACAAATGGTTTAGCCAAACACTCAAAACCAAAACAAATAGTGTTCCAACCAATCACCGACAGGGGGAGGGAGCTGTGAGGTTTTGAACCATTTGTTTTTGTGTGCAGATCTCAGAGCCTAGGCTGCCTACAGAGATGCGGTTTTTAGACGGCATGCTTATGGGGCGGGCAGCTAGCGGATCGTTAGGAAAGATTAGATGAATGTGATACAAATATTTTTGGGCCTGAAATCACTGATGCCACCTTTAATGACCAAAGATAACAACAAACGTTACTGGAAGAATGTTTGTTCATAACTTTGAGAGAACCTTTCCACAACGTTAGCTAAAGTTCGAAGAACGTTCGCTGGTCGATTTTGATTGTAAAGTAACAAAAACTCCAAATAATTTGGAGATTCTCTCATGTCTGGATGAATCACAAACATGCAGGATGAATTACATGCCATAAAGTTCAATGCTGTATGTTAGGGGTTTGTTTGAATCACGTACCCGAAGTATGATCAATAATAACTTAGCAAACACTCCTAATAATAGACGTAATCCTGTCTTCCTTGTTTCCTACCATGTCTCATCCAAAGCAATTATGTGCAGTTTATTAATAACAAATTCACTCTCTCAAAAGGAGCAGCAAAGACTCGTTCCCTCCTTGACACGCACTCATTGGATCTGACAGTCAACCAGAAGGTCAAGCCACAGTGAAGGCAGAATGTATTTTATATTGATTAACTGTTTGGACTAATTATATTACAGTGAATCGTGACAGAACCCACACAGGAGGAGGAGGATGAGAAGAGACAACTCAACGTCCATATTAAACACGAATCAGAGATATTATATTCTGAATGCAAGACTTCCACTCTCCTCCAGGGGGCGTGTTATGGCCCACTAGCTGTAACTTACAGAATATCAAAAATAATGACCGTTTTCAAACACTCAAGAACCAGACAAACCCTCCCACCCAAACTCAGGCCATAGTTTGAGCCGATGATGGGCCACCAAACTCAGGCCATAGTTTGAGCCGATGTTGAGCCACTCAGACAAGGACATTCCTACTCCATTTGAGGCCACAGTGCAGATGTTTTGATGAAAATACAAACATAGTTAGTTTGGCTTCTCAATATGGTCTATAATCTTAAATGACAGTGTGTGAAGGAAGGAGAAAACCACAGTCTTCAAAATATAGGCCCAACAAGTATTATATAATCTGATGTCAAACAAAACTTTTTAAAGTATTTCTTCAGACTATCATGGACAGGTGCAAAGATTTAAAAACCAAGACACTGATCGGAAGAGGTAACGCAACATCAACGCATGAACCATTTTTACACCCAAAGTGGTGATCTGAAAATCCATACAAAAATGAAAATTACTCACCCAATGTTGACTTTGAATTACTCACCCAAGAAGACATCTTGAAGAGTGTTGAGAATCAAACATTGCACCCGTTGACTTCCATTATAATATCTTCTTTAACACACCGTAATAGACATTTTAAGCAAGTTATTTTCTATTTCTTCAGAAAAGCATCATGCACTGGTTGCACATGCCCATTGTGATATATTCTTTAACATACCATCATAAGAAGAGACATTTTAAGCAAGTTATTTTCTATTTCTTCAGAAAAGTGGTTGCGCATGCACACTGGTGCCCATTAACTTCCGATTTATGGAAGTGGAAAACCATCTTGCACTGGAGCATTACATATTTTTTAAACCAAAACACTGATCTAAAGAACATATCCTACGATGCAACATCAAGAACTTTTTAATGTCCAAACACATAAAACCAACCCAAGGATCCTATAGACCTTCTGTAGCCCCGCCCCTTTTCAGCGCTGCGCTCGTTATCTTTTGACTTATCTTTTGTATTTTCACAGCGATCTTGCGTATTTATGAATGAACGGCTCGTTTTAAAATCTTCCCGTTCTACTTACATTTGTTAAGACATCTGCTTTAAACATTACAATCCTCATGAACACTTTCGTTAACTTTACATTAAGTAAATCCACTTCAAAAGCTAATTACTCCTGGACAGCAGCGCCATAGAGATACAGAGCGACCGCAAAAACGGAAGTTAAAAGAAATATTCTAAAGATGGCGGCGCCCTCGTTTCTCTGCCGCATAAGGTCTATATACACTCAAAGAAGTAGCAATCTTAAAGGGACGGTCCATCCAAAACTTGAGTATGTTCCAAATCTGTATGACTTTCTTTTTGTTCTTTGTAACACAGATGACATTTTGAAGGTGGTCAACAGTGGAACATTGACTTCCATCGCATGGACAAAAACATTTCTCAAAATATCTTCTTTACCATTCCACAACAGACTTACAGTTCTGAAGAAACAACAGGGTGAGTAAAAGACAGAATATTCATTTTAAGGTGCAAGTATAGCCCTCACAAACACGTTTTACATGAGTTTACATCTGTTTCACATGGGAATATTACACATGGTCAACATACATTTTTTACATGTGCTTCACAAATGATCTCATGAGTTTCACATGTGAGTTTACATGTATTTCACAAGGGAATTTAACATATGTTTTTCAGATGTGAGTTTACATATGTTTCACGTGATCTCATGAGTTATAACATGGGAATTCTACATGTTTCACATGGGAATATGTGGTCACAGTTGTTTTTGCACATGTGAAATTCATGTGGTTTGTCTGTAAAGGCTTCACAGCATCCATCCTTAAACACATATTCATGTCACACACACAACAATGTGGCCTCCCGTCCTCCCTTTTCAAACTAACTTTCATCTCCATCAGCAGGGCTTTATATTCTATTAGTATTCTTTCCCTGAGCTGAACAACAGATAAAGGTTTACCTGCCCACCAACAGCTGCATTTGATGCTCGAGATCTCATTCATGCACACACAGACACGGCTTTATGATGAAGCAACTTTTACCCCAGTGTCGCTTAGCAACCATAATCTCCATTAAGTATCAAAGTTTAGCGTGAGGAGGACAAAGAAAAAACTGTATAGTTGCTTGGTTTGCTTAGCACAAACATTTCATGGGGAGAAAAAGCAGATTTATGAAGATTCGGAGTGTGTGTGTGTGAGGCATCAGGGCAGGTGTGTGACCTCTGGCGTCAATGTGTGTGTGTGTCGGAATTCAGGTCTCTGGCACAGGCTGCGATTAATAATGGATGGATGTTATTTACACACGGAAACGCACAAGGCATTTCCCCCAGACCTCCTCTGATGAGTTTCTGCCTCATTTAGGATCATGTTCCTGGCGTTCCTCGCGGGAACTCTTTAAAGCTGGCTGAGATGTGTCTCGCTTTCTCTCCTTCTCCATTCAGATGAACTCTGTTCTGCTGCAGTCTATTGCTGGATGGAAAGGTTATGGGTTTCACTTTATTTTGATGGCCCCTTTAACTCATTCTGTTGACTATAAGTAGCCTCACGCTGCACCAACATGTGAACTAACTCTCATTAGAAATCCAACAGTGATTCTAACTAACACTTTTTAGTTAACTTTACTTAATGTCTAATCTAGTAATCTGTACTATTCACATACTATTCTTTGTTTACTCAGAAAACCCAAGTTAAGATTAATTGATTGGTTTGAGTGCGGGTTTTTGAGGCGGGGAAAATCTTAATGGACGTTTCACTTATTTCCTCCACTTCTGCAGTTATTTTTCTCCGTTTGCATTCACTCATTTCCCAAAGTCATCTTGAATGTTGAAATTTTAATACAACTGAAAAATTTGAGAGAACATCACATAAGCTGACTTCATAAATTTATGTTGATTTTCCTAAAATGTTTTTAGTCACCATTATGGCGATTAGTAATCCCTTTGGTTGGGCACTTGGAACTTCATTTATACTATTGTAATTCTCTTCCCATTGATGCAGTGATGCAAGAAATCAGTTATTCGGTTTCAAATGAAGAGAAGTAATATATATATAAATGAATGAATGACGTATAACATAACTATATTTCATGTCAATTAATGATCTTTTATAATTTTGTTGCTAACACTTATATCCTAAACACTTTGTGAAACTTTTAATTGGGTTTATATAATCCTTCTATATTTGTGACAATCTTGCAATTGATCATGCTTGAGTCACACAGACTTCAACATTCAGCCTGCAAAACACAACAATGGTAACAATTATATTTTATTTAAAGTAAATTATCAAGTACTCTCTACAGTTCTTTATTAGTTACTAGAACTCTTGTGTAAGTGAACTATACTAACTACGCATTTGTCATTACTTTTTTTTAAGTAAGTCCAACTAATTAGATTTTACAGTGTATTAGTAGACTGGTAGGGTTAGAATAAGTTGACATGTAGTTGCAAAGTTACTTATAGTAAGTATTGTTTATTGGACCATCAAAATAAAGAATTAGCAGATATTAATCAGACAGTCTACTAATACTCAAATTTGAGTTAAAGTCCTATTCGGACGGGACTAGTGTAACATGGGTAAATAAAGTAATAATTACCAGAGCTTCTCAGTGATTTTAGTCCCGTCTGAATGTGCATCTCAGTGATCATGATGGACAATGTCAGTAAAGATTACGCCGACTTCTACATTCATTAAAAAGGTCTGGAAAAATGACCTCAGGTGATACTAATCCTGTGGGAATAGACCCGCTGTAAATATGTACGTAAATATTCCGTCATTTCCTGTTTAAAAGTTGTTTTCCGCATTTTTTTCAAGTATGGAGACGCTTGAAGAAGCATCAGTTGCGTTCTAGTCGCTGGAACGAGTCTGTGGTAAAACTCAAGTGTTTCACACACACATTCAGATCAGAGAGAAGATCGACAGCACTTGATAGAGGCACGAAACATCTTTTAGCATTAGCTAAGTGCCTATTAGCAACACAATCCAATCTGAAGTTAATTAATACGGGTGGTTGACATGACATGGCCTTTTTTTGGCCCAATGTGTCAAAGTTAAGTAAATTATAGAAAAATGTGTCAAAAACTGTTGTGATATTGTTCAGAAAGTGCTGTTTTATATGAACATACAGAGTTTAATCTTCCATTTTTTCACAATTTTCAGCCAAACCAGAAGAAGCTCATATGGCGTGACTGTCCCAAGCACATTTCACAAATTTTGATTTTGAATAAAAACAAGAAAATGAATTCATTTTCTGTTTATTCAATCATATATTGATATCCCAGATGTCTACTTGTGAGTCTGCTTGACTAAAAGTTCAGGCATAATATTTTGAAGCCACCCTTAACTAAAACATTTTGTCCCAAAAAATGGATAAGGTGTGACGACCATATTCCTTTATTTAAACGGGCAATTGTTTGGAGACCTTTGGGGAGTGGGGGTCCTCCTTCTTTCAGGAGGAAGAACAACACCTCAGAAGGACACTGAAAGTTACAATGTGAGTTTTCTCTCTTCATGTTTTCAAAAAAATTAAGTATATTATCCGGCACTTTTGGTGTGATGCATTTTACACAAAAATGGCCAAATGAAATTACTTTTCAGTCAATATTACCTTTAAAACTATATTGTAGTTAGCATGGTTTTAGCATGTTAGCATAAAAGCACATAAATATAGGTTATATGTGTTTGCGCACGTGACATCAGGAAGCAGCGTAACACACACATGATGATACGGCGGTGCGCAAATCGAGTTACTCTCCCACTTCTGCTAGTTTACTGAGATCTCTTATCCCGTGCGAATTGGCCATTAATATTACAGACGTCCTGTGGTAAAATTAGATTACTCCATCTATCCTTGTAAAGTTAACCCTGTCCGAATAGGGCTTGACATGTAGTTGCAAAGTTACGTATCGTCAACAGAATGTTCTAAAGGGACCATCAAAATAAAGTGTTACCAGGTTATGAAACAGACCATGAAATCCAGCTAAACATGTTGTCACCTCACACAAACGACAGCAAAATCCTGTCATTGCGTACTTGCAAATTGAGGATTTACAGTTTGGGATTGGTATTAGAACCACTGGGGTCTGAAGAGACACGATTAATGTGGATTTGTTCTTATTTAAAGTTCTGTGTCCCTGCGGTCCCGTGTCAAGGTTCTCATAAAGGCTGTGTGGGAATTATAGGGTGATATATTTGATCTCATTCCATCCAGCTTTGTTTAAACAAGGCTTTCGTCTGCTGTAATGGATGCCTGTTGATCAGAAACTGACAAGTGAGTAGTTGAGAAGAAGATTCATTTCTGTGATCACTCAAAAATTAAAAATCTGTCATTAAATATTCATTCTCATGTTGTTCCAAACCCTTAAGACTTTCGTTCATCTTCGGAAGATTTCATCAAAAAGATCTGAGCGATTTCTGTCCCTCCATTGACAGTCAACGCAACTACCACTTTACCACTTCAAAAAGTTCAAAAAGAGATCGTAAAACGAATCGATATGAATTGAGTGGTTTAGTCCTACAGTTTTTTAAAGAGACTTGATTGCTTTATATGATGAAAAGATTTCGTTTAGGCTTTTATTCACATATAAACATTGATCAGTGAACATAAATAGAAGTTCAACCGAACCTGCTTGACTCGCGAGTGAACAAACTTCTTGCTGAAGCTCAATCTGCCGGCCCAGAAAAGTTAGTAAAGACATCGTTAAAATAGTCCAAGTGACTACAGTGGCTCAACCTTAAGTTCATCAAGCGACGAGAATACTTTTTGTGCGCAAAAAACTAACTTTATTCAACTATTTTCTTCTGTGTGTTTCTCTGAGTGAGTTCACGTAGTGTAACGGCGCAGCGCTTCTGGGTTGTACGTCAGAACGGAGGCTCACGATTGGCCAGCATCACACACATGACCAGCGTCGGCCAATAGTGAGCCTCCGTTCTGACGTCGTTACACTACGTGAACTCACTCAGAGAAACACACAGAAGAACATAGTTGAATAAAGTCGTTATTTTTGTGTGTTTTCGTCGCTTGATAAACTTAAGGTTGAGCCACTGTAGTCACTTGGACTATTTTAACAATGTTTGTTCTGACGTACAACCCAGAAGCGCTGCGCCGTTACACTACGTGAACTAACTCAGAGAAACACACAGAAGAAAATAGTTGAATAAAGTTTGTTTTTTGCGCACAAAAAGTATTCTCGTCGCTTGATAAACTTAAGGTTGAGCCACTGTAGTCACTTGGACTATTTTAACAATGTCTTTACTAACTTTTCTGGGCCAGCAGATCTCGATTACCTAGAAGCCTATGGAGGAGTGAGACAGCTCTCAGATTACATAAAAAATATCTTAATTTGTGTTCTGAAGATGAACGAAAGTCTTACGGGGTTGAACAACATGAGGGCGAGTAATTACTGACAGAATCTTCATTTTTGGGTGAACTAACCCTTTAATAGCCACTGCCGTCACTTCCCTCTGACATCTCGTCAAACACCAAAAATCATCCAGCCGCGTCTAAACTTCATTTCGTCCAAGTTTGCCTGAGTGAGTTTGCAGCAAAGTTCACATGAGAGTTCCCTTTCCACAAGCTCCCGTCGTGGGCTCGTCCTGCTCTGTATTCTGCAGATCTCTCCGCATGATTCGGGAGGCATTGTTTTCTTCTTGCACACAGTCGATGTCTGCATCTGGAAATGAGATACAATCCTCTTTTCTCACACTATAGTGCATCTCAATTACACACTCACTTGGCAAAGAAGAGCTAACTTGACTGCTCTTTTCCTTTCATAAAGATTTGCAATGAGTCTGTTTTTGTGACCTTGATTCAATGCAGCATTAAATGAAACATCAACACAAAACTAATGTGTGCTTGATTAAACTCTCTCCAACAGTTCTGAAATAGTAATGCACAAACACATCAAACCAAAGACTAAACTGAACTTAACTCAAATATAAAGGAAATTGATTGAAGATAGTTTATTAAAAGGTAGGTATAGGCAATTTGTTTTATAAACACTTTGTTATACTGGTTGAAACGTCTTCACATCCTGATAGCAATCAATAAAAGAAGTGGTCTAAAAGTGGGATTTGAAAGCTAGCTTGCTATTGCTAGTCGCATTGAAATTGCATACCTTACCTTTAAAAGCTTTAAAGTTCAACTTTAAGCTGCAACATAGAGATTTGCACTCAAAAGTAGTCCAACCCCAAATTTAAACACTAACGAGATTAAAGCGTAACTCTCGCCAAAATGCATTTTGACAGTCAAAAATAGTCGATCTCCGAATGTGAATGAAATGACTCTGAATTTTAGTATTGCTTCTTATATGAGGATCCTTTTTCAAATACAAGGTCAATATTGATTTTCACTAACGACAAAACAACTAATTATCCGTGAATTTATATGGAACTAAGCTTTATAGGAGCTTTCCATCTTTACTCTCCTCCCTGTTACGATGCATTCGGAGATCGACTATTTTTGACTGTCAAAATGCCGGCGGACACAGAGACAGTGAGTCGTTCAAAACCTTTATTTTTAGTAAACTCTGTGCACACAAACAATGTTCTCAATGCTGGAGTTCATGTGTAGAGCCTCTGGTGATACTTCCAGCAAAGTTTCATGTTGTGTCGAGCCTTCTTAGTGTTTTAAAAATAGCGATTTTTGATGCTATGATAGTCGTGCCCCAAGCGCTCCCATTCACAAGGCAATTTGACCGAAAACGAAACTACGGTCAATCTTAAAAGTGATTCCATCCTAATTATATACTTCCATCCTAATTATACTCTTAAACTAAAGTTTGCCTCGGGTAGATTAACAAAAAGACCCTAGGTTTGTGCATTTTGGCGAGAGTTACGCTTTAAATTTAGAAGAACATATTCAACTTCAATCAAACTTTCAATTCATTAGCATACAAGCCCTCATAAATGGCTAAGCAAACCATGGTGGTATTTTATGGTTTTGTTAAGGACATGAAACATGTTAATACCATATTTGTCTTTCAAGTACCTTGCAGTGGTACCACTAAAACTTTTTTATAAGGTGCTATAGACACATACCTGGAAAAAGGACAATGACATAAAATTTTAACTGTTCACTAAAAATGCTTTTTTTAAAGATGCAATTCCCATTAGATAATAGCCTGGGAAAATCCAGACAAACTTCTGGCAAATTTAGATTTGCTCTGCAAGTAGTCTGGCAAAGGGCCCATTCAAGCCCATTTCTAATCCGTCCAAATCGAGGCACCAATAAGAGACGTTGAGGCGGGCTTTACACGATGACGATCGCTCTGATTGGTTTTAGGTCTATCCAATTGCGCCCAGAGGCATTTGAGCGACGCCCGTTGGTGACGCCCCTTTGGAAATGAGTTATTAATGAAGCTTTGCCAGACCATAACTCAGTTACTACTGAGAATGGTCTGGTTTTAACCAAGCTAATTAGATAATAGAATTCTGCAGGAATTATGTAAAAAAGTAAATAAAAAAATACACATCACTTTCGCAGCATTGTTGTGCTTATAAACTCTTCTTCACATTCAAACTCTAAAGGAAAATGTTTTGAAATAAACACCGAAAGAGTTGTTGAAGCTTAATGGTGGTGATGTTGAAGTCATGTGACCGTGGTGTAGTTCATTTCTAGCCTAGCTTTTAGCTTTCATCTTGTGCCGATTGTATTTAGGCTTAAAAAATTCATACGTTTTGTTCATTTGTGAAGATTATCATGATGAACAAAATGTGTAGGAATCATAAACTTATGTTGATCTCAGGATTTTTCTGCAATAATTCAAAAGCCAATGGAAAAATCCTATTGGGATTTTGTTGAGGGAACCAGGGAGATGCCAACTTACGGGTCGGCCTACAAAAACACCTCGTCGGCGCTACCCATGAGGCTATCGATGCCGACAAGATGACGTCTTTTAGAAGGCCGATCCGAAAGTCGTCATCTCCCTGGTTCCCTCGACAAAATCCCAATAGAATTTTTCCATTGGCTTTTGAATTATTGCAGAAAATTTCAATACAGCGCCGCTGCGCTTCAGGTGACCCGAGTTCGAATCCCGGCTCGTGGACCTTTCCCGATCCTGTCGCCCCGTCTCTCTCCCACCTCGCTTCCTGTCCACTCTATACCATCATAATAAAAGGCAAAAATCACTTTAAAAAGTATTGAGTTGTGCTGATTCAATACTGTAATGTTTTAAAGCTACAGCGAGGTCGGGTCTCATTGCCATAAACTCTCCAGATCCCACAACAGGGCTCTTCATCAGACGAGTGCCCTTGAACGAGGATCATTACACTGTTGTACTTCAGGGAAAGCTGTCCTGATCTGACCCGGTCTCTGATGAAGTCAGGGTTGGGAGGAGTAAATACAGCATGTGCTCAGTAACAAAAAAATGACTCATTATAGCAAATTATAGTGAATGAAATAGAAATACCCTTCACTGGAAGCTATAAAGGAAAGGCTTTCTTATACCTGTAGTGCCCTAACTTGACTACAATGAGTGTTAAACCTTTTAAAAAAATTATGTTTTAGAATTATTAGGATTTTCTGTGATCTTGATAAACGTATATTGTACAGATAAGAATGTAAAAGTGTACCTTGAAATGCAACGCAAGTCGCTTTGGATAAAAAGCGTCTGCCAAATACATAAATGTAAACATTGTACATGCACTAAAAGGAGGCTTTACAATCAGTCACGTAAATGCCGTAAGGAACGATTTTTCGGCCGCCGTCACTGGAAATGAATGATTCTTGGTAAAAATAAAATGACTTTAGGTCAGTGCAAAGTGCTGTCAGGATGAACACCTTCACGAATCGTTCATTTATTGGACAACGGTAATGATTTTTGCCCAGTACGCCTGGTTTCTCTGTGCATGTACACTTGCTCAATCCTGTGAGAACTTAAACCTTTCAGTCTTTCCTTGATAAAATCACAGGGTTTAAGGCTAAGGTTAAAGTTGTAGTCGGCTTATTAAACATAACCAGCGTTAGACACTCAAGAGCACCATTAAAAAGTTTGCGGTCGGTAAGTTTTTTTTTACAAATATTTTTGAATGACGTTTCTTTTGATAATAATAATAATTTTTTATATTTTTAATATATATATATATATATTTTTTTTTTGATTTTTTTTTGTATCCTGTATCCTTTTAACATTAACATTATACAATCTTACTGACCCCAAACTTCTGCACGGTAGCGTACATTCTATTCTAAAGTAAAAAAAATTAGTGTAGGGTTAAGAGATTTATACAATAAATTTTTACAAAAGCTTAGGCGTTATGTAATGTTAGTTGTCTATCTGCTAAAAATATTGAAATCCATCCATAAATCAAACACTACAGGCACACATGTGTTGTTACAAGACACTTTCAGATCCTCATTTCAACCAAGAAATGCAAAAATGCGAGACAAAAAGTCATTCAGCTTTAGCATTAATCATTATTATTTCTGAACATAAAAAAAGCGTGTACAGTCAGTCTGAGCAGAGTTTGGTAACACAGACCAGAAGATGCTTTGGCAAGAGAAGCTTCTGAATACACCTGAAGCATGTCAGTTAGGTATTTGCTTTGATAAATGACACTTTTGACCTCTGAAAAGATAAATGCTAGTTTAAAACATGAGTATGAATACCTGCCAAACTCCCGGTGTTCACTTCATTCACTGCAAGGTGAGTGTACAGCTCACTCTGAGAGCGTTTAAGCTTATGGCTACTTGGAGTTTAACGCCGTTCTGACTTGCAAGCACTGCTGTCGAAGCCTGGCTGTGCACACGCACACACACACACACACACACACACACACACACACTCATACACAGATAAAGAGTCTCATGTCTCAGTGTTTCTTCTTCCTCCTCTCAGCATGTGTCCAGGTGTGTGTTTCTCCTCAGGGGTCGATGGGCTCACCGTCGAGATGCTGGGATGAGGGAGGAGGCGGAGCTAAAGTAGAGGGGGTGGAGTCACCCGAGCCATACGCGTTCTGGAGAGATCGGGACACGTAACCCCAGTATTCCCTTCGAATGGTGTCCTTCTCCTCGGCCAGGAACTTACAAAGCTAAAACACACAAACAAAATCAAGGCTCTTTATCATCGACGGAGATGCATCAGGACACAAGAGCTGTCAAATAAAAATACAACGACATACTTGACCAAACCTCAAGTTAAACGTCTGGTGTTTTTGACGAAGAATATGTAGATGTAGTGAGTAGAAGTGGAGTGTTTCTGAATGGCAGTTCGCTGTTTAGTGTTCATGTGGTTCATTAACGTTGTCGAATCGTGTTTTCTCAGGTTACTGATGCACTTACAGTTTTATGCACTATGGTAACGTAACTTTCCTTGCATGCACATTAAGGAAATACTATTTTATTTAAGAACAATTGTTTCGAAAGTTAATGCTCTTTAAAAAGTGAATGTCATTTAATTTCAATAAAACATGCGATGCTTGATTTGGTTTAAATTTGCTTATTACGCTTGGCTTGCGCCCTCTTGTGGGCACAGGAGACAATACAGGTCTTTTTGTAAAGTATTGCCTTTAGAATTCAAATAGAATTAAAGCTGCAAGCAGCATTTATCGGGGTTCAAGCATTTAAGGCCTTTAAGCACATAAGCATTTAAGACATTAAGTTTTATTTAGCAAGCTTTTAACCACTGAAATAATAGATGGAAAAGTCCATTTACAGCCAATACAGGCAATTTACCATAGGAAATATGTGGTTTTCAAAGCTTTTTGACAGTTATAGCGCCACCTATGGTCCGATCTCCATAAAATTGAGCTTGCTTGTTTAGAATGTTATGTCACATATGCTCATCAATTTTTGTGAAGTTCTGAGTTTTCCTTTAGAATTTATAGGCTTTTGAGTTTATTTTGGTTCCGATCGGGCGAAAAACCAGAGACTAGTTCGACATAGCAGAACATTTTCTCTGCCTAAATCGAAATTGGAGATACACATTTTGTCCGACTTGAGCCAGGGATCACAGTGGTGTAAGACACTTGAGTCTAGGACAAACGGTCTAAGAGTCATGAGCGATTTTGTACTTTTGGTTGCTGTAGCGCCACCTATGGGCCAATCGGGGTCATACTCTGATAGGTTCTCTCCAAATTGAGGCCTACCATCTGGCCAGGTTTCAAGTCTCTAGGCCTTACGGTTTGGCCTGCACGGTCAGTTTTACAAATCCTTACAATTACAATAGGGTTTCAGCATTTCATGCTAGAACCCCTAATAAGAATTTGTCTAATATTTAAGTCAAGTCACCTTTATTTATATAGCGCTTTTTACAATAAAGATTGTATCAAAGCAGCTTTACAGAGATAACAGGAAAATAATGCAACAGCGTTTGTTGAAAATAGCATCACAGTCCAGCTTTAGTAAGCTCAGTGATGTTCAGGAAGATGTCTGATGAGATTTTAAACTCCGAGACATTGCGTGAACACTGTACATATTTCAAACGGTGTAAAACAACAGGGGAGTAAAGTCTAAATGCAGCTCTGACATTTCCCCATGTAACGAGCGTCTGCGTGCGAGAACCGACGGCTCCCTCTGAGTGACAGTAAAAGCCCGTTCAGACTTTATGAAAGGAAATCTGCTGGTTATGCTCATCAATATTCTGCACTTCACAGTCTCACAGAAAGGTCAGCGGTCTGAGTTCTCAAGCTCGACCTGATGAGGAATTCTCTACAAACATGAGCAGAATCCTTTCTAGAACCTTTCAAGAATTGTGAAGCTTTCACTTTAGAACCCCTCAGAACCATTTTAGAACTATTCTGAGGGTTCCGCTGTAGAAAGCATCACACATATTCTATAACTATGTGATGGTTCCATAGAAGAACCCCTTATAACCATTCTAGAACTGTTGTGAGGGTTCTACTGTAGAAAGCATCACAAATATTTTAGAACAGTGTGAGGTTTCCACAGTAGAAACAATAAGAACCATTTTAGAATTATTGTAAATGTTCCACTGTAGAAACCATCACAAATATTCTAGAACCATTCAAGGTCTCACTATAGAACCCCTCAGAACCATTTTAGAACTATTCTGAGGGTTCCACTGTAGAAACCATCACAAATATTCTAGAACCATTCAAGGTCTCACTACAGAACCCCTCAGAACCATTTAAGACCTGTTGTGAGGGTTTTACTGTAGAAACTATCACAAATATTTGAGAACAGTGTGAGGTTTCCACAGTAGAACCCATAATAACCATTTTAGAATTATTTTAAAAGTTCCACAGTAGAAACCATCAAAAATATTCTAGAACCATGTGAGGGTTCAACGATAGAACCCCTCAGAACCGTTTTAGAACTATTCTGAGGGTTCCACTGTAGAAACCATCACAAATATTCTAGAACCATTCAAGGTCTCACTACAGAACCCCTCAGAACCATTTTAGAACTATTCTGAGGATTCCACTATAGAAATCATCACACATATATTCTATAACTGTGTGATGGTTCCACAGTAGAACCATTTAAGACCTGTTGTGAGGGTTCTACTGTAGAAACCATCACAAATATTTTAGAACAGTGTGAGGTTTCCACAGTAGAAACCATTAGAACCATTTTAGAATTATTATAAAAGTCCCACTGTAGAAAACATCACAAATATTCTAGAACCATTCAAGGTCTCACTATAGAGCCCCTCAGAACCATTTTAGAACTATTCTGACGTTTCCACTATAGAAAGAATCACACATATTCTATAACTGTGATGGTTCCACAGTAGAACCCCTCAGAACCATTTAAGACCTGTTGTGAGGGTTCTACTGTAGAAACCATCACAAATATTTTAGAACAGTGTGAGGTTTCCACAGTAGAAACCATTAGAACCATTTTATAATTTATATAAAAGTTCCACTGTAGAAACCATCACAAATATTCTAGAACCATGTGAGGGTTCAACTAAAAAAAACAACCTCAGAACCGTTTTAGAATTATTCTGAGGGTTCCACTGTAGAAACCATCATAATCATTCTAAAACAGTGTGACATTTCCACATTAGAACCCCTGAGAACTATTTTAAAAGTTCCACTGTAGAAACCATCAAAAATATTCTATAACAATGTGAGGGTTCAACTAAAGAACCATTCTAAAACTGTTCTGAGAGTTCCACTGTAGAAACCATCAGAAGTTTTCTAGAACAGTGCGAGGTTTCATTAGAAACCATCAGAAACATTCTAGAACCATGTGAGGTTTCCACAGTAGAACCCCTCAGAACCAATTGTAGAACCATTCTAAGGGTTCCACTGTAGAAACATCAAACATTCTAGAACTATGTGAGGGTTCCACAAAAGAACCATTCTAGTACGGTTAAAAGGTTACAATCAAATAATCGTTTAGAACCTTTCTAGAACTATGCGAGACAGTGTTCAATACCACAAGCTCTCAGAAACATTCTAGAACCGCTTGCGGGGTTACAACAAATAATCTTTTAGAACCATTCTAAAACCACGTGAGAGGTCAAATGACCAATTCTTTAGAATCATGAGAAATACTTTCTACATCCACTACAACTGAGAAGTTAGATTCTGTTCTGATCAAATCTAGAACTGAGTGTTCCAAAATAAAATTGGGTTACAATTTATTTTAACATGTCTTTGGTCACACTATAATTATACATTGAAGTACTGAGTAAAATTAAGCAACTACATGTACTAGGGGGTTTGGTTAAGGGGTTAGTTGCATGTAATTATTACCTGCATTACATAATTAATAGTTACATGTAACAATACATGTAACAATGACACTGTAAAATAAAGTGTTACCTAAAATTGGTTCTAGAATCACGTGAGGACTATGCAAATCACTGAATAAATTTTTTTTTTCTTTTTTTTTCTCTCAGCACAGAAGAACTTCACATTTCATATCCGTGGACATTTTTCCTCTGAGCGCTCCTCATATTCCTCATCTCATATGCGTGTGAGGGCGACGGAAGCTGAAAGGTTGAACCAGCTTTTAAACACATACACATGGCCTCAATTTCAAAACAGAAAATCATTTTCAACTCCATCATGATCATCATTGTGGCTCCGGATGAGAAACGCACAGAAAAGAAATCTCATTAACCTCAACACACACACACACACACACAACATCCGCACGTTTGCAGAGGAAAACACGAGGCCTGTCACGGAGAAATACTCAAGAGACGAATAATACTTTCTCCGTTTTGATTTTCCCTCCTTCACGGTGCAGACACGCTCTTTGTTGTACGGAGGCAGCCATGTAATGTTGTATATGCATTTAGTTTGATATGAAACCATAGATCAATAATTAACTAACATCTATTAAAGTTGTGTTGAGTTAATATTTAAAGACAAGTGCTTTCAGCTGAAAACAGAATTTCAAAAGTCTCTAATTACCCAAATCACTGGACGTGGATGATGTCTATATTTTTTTTTGTTTTTTTTTTTTGTACGAACCGCCAAACTGTGAAATATTCAACAGATTCTATAAAATATAGATATCCGTGAGTGAACCTGAACGCTACAAGAGATGAAATATAATTACAACACCAACGGATGAAACCACGTATTCTTTATGAGAACGCTTTACATGTAATATGAGCTAATGAAATATTTATGATGAAAAACTCGCTTCTAACTGAGTTCATCAGTTCTTTAAGTACAGTAATGTTGCACAAGGGCACGTTTTGCAAAGTTCTACAACAGCAGTTTTGCATCAATTACACGCTTTGATGATTATTCAATGATTTAAAACTATAAATATGGTGTTATTTACTGTAAAGCAGCCATTTACTCACAATATGGAAACTTCACAGCAAGCACGTAATATCAGCATTTGGTTATATTATGAATATGCATGCGTGATGTAAATGCATTTAATAACACAGATGGCATATGACTGTATACAAGAGAGTAGCAGGGAGAAAGAAAATAGCATATTTGATTACTTGTCTACTGGTATATTCAAACCTATGAAGACTATATTTAATTTAAATAAAGGCTTAATAACAGGGTTTGTACAGATACTGAAAGAAATTCCAGGACTTTAAGCACTACTTTTTTGGTTTTCAAGGACTACAATCAGAGATCGCACTTATCAAACAACGTCTTTAGTATTTTTTTTTTTAAACTCAAATTACAGATATAAGGTATCCAAAATACAACGTTTTTAATACTATATATTAACCCTTTAGAACCGGCTGTGTCGTCGCCGACACATACCTGTATTCATTTGACCGTAACTCTTCAACCGTTTGCACTATCAAAACCATTCAAATTGCCCCTGACAGTAGACAACATGCACTTTTCGGCAATATACGGCTTATTACGGTAATGCTTTCCGTCTGCAAATGACAGCAGCGCAGGAAGGAAGGATTTGAACAGAGCGTTACGACGCGCGGAAGGTTAGAGTGTTTTGGATTGCATAAAATAATTTAAAAAAACGAACAAATACATGGCGAAAGAAGTGTTAGACAGCAGAAGAGGGGATTGGGATGATTTTTAATGAAACGTGGGAAGTGGATGGCCGTTACTCTTTCACGTATCTAAGCATGTAGTGTGTGTGCATGTGTATGTGTGCGTGTGCGTGTCTATGAATGCGTGCATTTGTGTGTGTGCGTGTATGGAAAAAAAAAAGTGTCCTAAATGAAAACTGTGCAACCCAATGTCACAATAAAGACTTGTATATATGTATTACAGTTCATTTTTCAACTTTAAAGTGTTAGTTTCTTTCATTCATGATTTTTCAGTTTTTTTCTAAATAAAAATCAGTAAATTTATTATCTTTTTTTTTTTTTAATTCTATTTACAAACTCACCACACACAATACTGGTCAATAACTGTAATTTATTGAAAGCTAATCTTTTTCTGAAAAAGATGACACCTTGCACATGAAGATAGCACATTGTTTTAGAATTGTACAGTCAAAAAAATCTAAATAGGTGAAAAACACCTATTTTAGCTTCAGGTTCTAAAGGGTTAAATACAACATTTATAATGGCTATTATTGTTCAGTAAATAATATTTGTATTTTGTATCGAGAAAAGGTCTGATGGGGGTTTGTCAGACGGGCTTGCTGTGTTAATTTAGCATGAGAAGATTGTATTTGTGCTTTTTCCGAAAAAATTAAATTTCATATATATTGTATTTAAATAAGTCAAGCACTTTTCATGTACCCTCTTTGTAAATATGGCTTTAAATTGTTCAATTTCAAAAAGTCAAACTTTAAGCACTTTTGTACGAACCTTGTAATAAGGATCTGAATCGTAAAATGATGTTCATGTGAACATGGCCCTTGTTTGTGTGTGTGTGTGTGTGTGTGTGTGTGTGTGTGTGTGTGTGTGTGTGTGTGTGTGTGTGTGTGTGTGTGTGTGTGTGTGTGTGTGTGTGTGAAGTCCCAGCTCACCTCCAAGGCCTTGTTGAGTGTGTCTCGCTGGTCATGGCTGGAGTTGTTGGTCTCCAGAGCGTCTTCGTAGAGGTCGACCAGGAAGGCGGTGAGATATGGAGAACTGCACGAGTCCTGAAGCTCGGTCACTTGCTCCAGAAGTCCAGGATACGAGGACAAACCACCATCCTGTAGGATCCTGAATCACAGAACACACACATACATACATCATCTATACATATCACATGACATATGTGACCCTGGACCACAGAACCAGTCACATGGGTCAACTTTTTGAAATTGAGATGGACACATCATCTGAAAGCTGAATAAATAAGCTTTTCCATTGTTATGATAGGACAATATTTGGTCGAGATACGACTATTTGAACATCTGGAATCTGAGGGTGCAAAAAAATTTAAACATTGAGAAAATCTCCTTTAAAGTTGTTCATTTATGTTGGCGATTGTGCAGCATTCACTCACAAAAATACATGTTTTATATATTTACGGTAGGAAATTTACAAAATATCTTCATGGAACATGATCTTTACTTAATATCCTCATGATTTTTGGCATAAAAGAAAAATGGATAATTTTGACCCATACAATGTATTGTTGGCTATTGCCACAGAGATACCCGTGCGACTCGAGACTGGTGACGTGATCCAGGGTCACATATGTCATGATCTACACATACATGTTTTATCTGTTTGTTTTAATATTTATATACAATGTTAATAATTTGGCAACATTGTGATACACAGTCATGCTAATAAAGCTCATTTGAAATTGAAAACTGAAATTGAAATTCATCATGATGTTCTGAGATAAACACTGTAGCACATCTAAATAAATATGCAATGTTTAAAACTGGTATTTATTTATTTCAAAGAATGAGCAACAGCAATAGTGATGCTTGGATCTATTAATGATCCATGTTATGTTTTTGTCCATATATTCTCATAAGCATTCAGTCTCTTCAGTGCAAACTGTTTATCTTCTTCTGTTACTGGTGAGCATCTGCCATCTGCTGGTGTATGCTGGAAATGTACTGTGTGTTTGAACGAGAAATCAGATGTTAATCAGATGTTTATATCTCTCACCCTTTTAAATAGTTCCAAGCGCTCTCGTTGTGAGGAGCTTTCTTTATTTGTTTCAGTGTGTACCTAGAGAGAGAGAGAGAGAGAGAGAGAGAGAGAGAGAGAGAGACTTTATTAAATAATTTAAAACCAATTAATAGACATACACTTTACTCAAGACATTCATCATCCTCATCAAAGCACAACATTTCTTTATAATTCCATACATTTTCAACTGTATGGAAAAGAGAGAGGAGCATTGCATGGGTAAATGGTCATTTTTACTTGATAGTAACAAATAATAGTCTTTAAATGTGAATTAAAAAATAATAATGATTGTTTTAAAAGTTTTTTTTTAAACTTTAAATTGTTTCATTCACATGTTTCAGTATTTGCTTGGAGAGTAATAACTCTCGTGTGTTCTTCGGACAAGCAGCTTTAAGTTATTCATATGAGCAGCGACACTAATGATCCGTTTCATATGATATAAATCTTTGTTAACGTTCATGAAAGGCATTATAAAGCGTTAACGACGGTATAATTAGAAACAAGGACAAAATAAGTTTGAACTTTTGTATTTTTTTAGATGCATCACGTTATTGAATAATCACTCTTAAATCTGCATAAAGCAAACCTTCGAAAGTCTAAGATTACAGACTCAGATTATTTTATTTAATGCCACTGTCAGCATTCAAAGCTATTTTCATGGCACAAATTAAAATTGCAAAAATACAAATATCATATAAATACAATAAAAACAAAACAAACAAAAAGTCGTATTATACAAAAAAAATTTAATTAACATGAGATAAAAAAAAAAGGCATAATCTTACAAAATAAGTCCTTAAGCGAGTTAACTTCATAAAAGAGCGCTCTACTTGTATTAAGTCCAGGACAATCTAATAAAATATGTTTAACCGATAGGGGAATCTTACAAAACATGCATAAAGTTTGGTCTTCACCTTTATCGAAAGTCTAAGAAAAACGTGAATCAAAACAAAAATTAGTTGTGACCATTGGTAGTTTTACACTATTTTTTTTAAGTTATCAGACAAGCAGCTTTAAGGCGAGCGGCGCATAAACCGTATTATGATATACTTTTTTGCATTGTAAAAACAGGAAAACGGTAGTGCTGCAAACATGACATCCAATCAAAACACCTCATCCTTTACGGTCAACACTGACTGCATCCACACAAGCGTATGATAGGTTGTGTTGCTGCCTTAGCCAATCACGCTACATTACTGCCGTTCTCGACAATGTACCTTTGTTTTTAGCACTTATAGCATGAAGAACAAATATAGGCACAGGCTGTGCACAGAGATCGATTTAAGACAAACTCCCTTCGATACAGAAACACACCCTGTGTGAGTTCTTGTTTTTAATGTCGATAATACGAGCAAGAACGACCGATTATCCACACGATTCCAAATGTGACATTGATTTACACAAAAGTTCAACAAACAAAAAAGGTAACGTACATTTGAAACAGTATTGTTCGCTCTATTTCGCAACAAAATAATAGTTTCAATGAAAGCAACACATTTAGTGAAAGAATCTGCGGCTTTGAACGAATCAGGAGAGTCTGTGGCTACGTTTACATGCAACCAAATAATCCGTTAGTAATGGGATTGACGGCTCAGTCGGACTGAAAAGCCTTCATGTAAACACCTTAATCGATCCGAATGAGATTTCGATCGGATGGTTTATTCCTTTTCTATTCCGATCGAGAGAACATGTAAACACTTGATCGGATTGAAAACCGAAACTTAAAGGACTGCGCATGCGCAATGACGTAGAAATAGCGTAATGACGTGTGACGCGCTGAACGACCCGTTCTTCTGTTGAATAGTGTCGTATAAATGAGTTTCCCGTCATTCTATAATCCTCCTTTCCCTGTGAAGTGGAGCAGGACAACGGTTCATATGCTCACTGTCTCCAAATTATGACCAGAAATGGATAAGTATTAAGTCTGCTGATTAAAAAAAATAAGAACCAATGTAAGAGAATAGTTCATATGTGTAAACAGCAGGAAACTAACTCTGTATATTCGAAGCTTTGAAGCTTGTGACGTATAAACGCGCACATCAACCCGATCACGTGTTTAGCGTTCATGTAAACACTATTCAGATTCATCAATCGGAGTGAATTCAGTCCGATTGAAACAAAAGTTGTGCATGTTGTAGCCAATGATTCAATGACTCATTCATAAATACAGTCAGCCACTTGATTCGTTACTGAATGAATGATTCAATGACTCATTCATAAATATAGTCAGCCACTTGATTCGTTACTGAATGAATGACTGGTTCATAAATACAGTCAGCCACTTGATTCGTTACTGAATGAATGTATGAATGACTCGATGACTCACTCATTAAGACAGTGACTCGCCGCCACCTACAGTTGGCTTTAGTTTAAAGGAGCTGTATGTAAGAAATGTATTTCAATTAATCATAAAATGGCCCTGATATGTCACTAGACATTAAGAAATCATGTTCATTTCAAATACTTATATCACTGACAACAGTAGTCCAGCCAGGATATTGTCATTTAAAAAGTGAAGTTGCAGCCCCTCAACTGATGTTGATGTTGTCATGTTGTGTTTTGACCTGAAGCTCCACCCTCCACCTATCGACCAATCACGAAGTCAGTAGTGTTTCGGCATCCGGGTTGCCAGATCTGCTCTAGTTACCACAGCTAGGGGGGGGGGGGGGGGGGGGATACACCGCTCTACAGTAATTTGAAAGTAATTGCAGTACCAGTTTTGGCCATAATCTTACATACGGCTCCTTTAATATTCAAAAGTATCACTTCATCATTTAATATTTCTCTATTGAATATTTTTTATTTAAAACATTATTTATGCCATTGTAATTGCATTCATGCCACATGTGAACAGCATTAAACTGTGTGTAAATACATTTAAATGCAGCTTATGTTGATACTGATTTCATTTGATTGAAATTATTGATTTAATTTAATCTATTGATTTATCTATTGTATTAATAATTAAATGAATGGAATTTTGACCCAAAACATGACACATACATTTAATAGGGTTAGAAAAACTCAATAATAACGTTATAATACATATTTAATGACAATGTTTCTACTTGTTTGTTTGATGGTTGTCATAAAAAATGATGGATTTATTCAAACATACATTAAATATCTTCCAACATACCTTCTGATGTTCACTCATGTTTATTTTGTGCTGTAACTAGTAGTAAAGCGGAAGAGATGATGGGTTCACGTGCCGCTTTGCTTGATCTGAGGCACATTAAAGAGCCACAAAACGCTATTTATTGTTTGAATTTCGTGAAAACAACTGAACTAAGTAACAAAGCACATTTTAAAGCTTTAAACATTTAAAACTGTGATTTATTGGATGGAAGCGCTATAAAATTGTTCATTGATCAACTGAAAACAGCTCAGACTGAAAGATTGATTCTTAGGGATTTAAGAATCGATATCGGTTGTTAAAAAAAACGAGAATCGATTAAAATAGAGAAATCAATATTTTTAACCTAGTGTGTATTGAAGAAATACACAGATTTCAGGACAAAATCAGATTAAACATTTCATTATTGAAATTTTTTTTAGATGTATCACAAGTTGGTGAATAATCACTCAAAACTTTGAAAGCCTGAGAACCAAAACAAAAATGAATTGTGATCATTGGTATTTTTGCGCAAGAATTGTATCTTCTGGTTTTGTTTTGTCAATGATTAAGACTCACTGCACTTCTCTGTCGAGGACGGCAGGGTCGGAGTATCCGCTGGTGTGACTGATGACGAAGTGTCTCTGATTCCAGGCCGAGTTATTCCTCACGTCCTCCTCTAACAGTTCCTCCACATACTCCAGCTCTCCATCCCACAGCTTATACTCCTGTGACACACACACTCAGACCATGAACATGTGCATAGTGTTGTCAAAAGCACCGAGACCAAGGGCCGGTTTCACAAAGCTATTTTAGACCGGTCTATAGTGTTAGACTAGTCTAACATGTGCTCTACTACTAGTCTAATGCAAGTTAGACTGTTTCACAAAAATAAAGACTGACTTAATTTAGACCAAAGACCCCTTTCCCCCAGGCTAACTTAGGTCTAAGACTCTGTTACCTTGGCAACCAGCAGTAACAATCAGTTACATTACCAACAGCCAAAAGAAAAGGGAAAATGGCTCATAATTTAAACATTCTTTCTTGTTACTACATTCTCCGCTAAATTTCCCAAGTAAAATGTCCTTGTAACTGTTATACAGCTCCAACAAACACATATCTTCCGCTGGGGTAAACTGCACTGAGCGGGTCAATGCGCTTACTCAATCCGCCATGTTTTTTTGTTTAGAAAAGTGTCTTATTTTATCCAGAATGCATTGCAGTGTAGTCCTACTTAAGATAGTCAGAGTCTTAAGTGCTTTGTGCAACGGTCTGATTTAGAAGTCTATCTGAAGTCTGACTATCTACTATATCTAAATTTGATGCTTTGAGTGGTTGAGCGGAATCATAAACACCTCTGATTGGCCATTGTGTTCACGAGCTCATCGGATATGTCTGTGATTGGCTAAAATGATCAGCACACGGAAGTGTTTGAAAGTGTTTTGAAAGCAGGAGCGTTTGAAAGCACAAGCAGGACCGATCCACTGATAGACGGCTGCTTTCAAACGCTCCTGTGTGTATCCGTGTGTGTAAGCGCTCGCTGAAGAGTGTCATTGATGTATTTTCACAATATGTTTTTGAAGCGCTGTCATTGTAGCCAATCACAGACATACTTGATGAGCTCGTGAACACAATGGCCAATTAGAGGCGTTTATGATTCCGCTCAACAGCGCTCAAAGCGTCACATTTTTCAAATTTCAGTATTGACTTGGTACCGAAGTCGGTGCTTTTGACAACACTACATGCATGCAGATCAGCGAACAGTTTGTACTGTGAATCTGTACCTGGATGACCCACTGTCTGTGCTGCCACGCGTGGTAATTCTTCGCATCTTGACTAAGAATTTCTGCTACAAACTGCAGCTCATCCGACGTGTCGTTCAGCCACTCCACCACCATCCGCCTGTGATGCCTGCACAAATTGTTTAATAAATAATAACAATTTCACTCTGTTGCGGCTCCTCTTTTCCCAGTCTGTCAGTAACGCTCTGTGTAGTTCCTGTCTCTATGAAGCCCCTCCTTCTGAAAAGCACACTGTGCTCTGATTGGTCGGCTGGATCAGTGTGTTGTGATTGGTCGAGCGAGTGTGTTTGGGAAATGTCCCGCCCCTTCCCATAACCGCCAGTTTAACACACTACTAACTAACTCAACCAGGCCCCGCCCCTTTATTCTGCGCATTAATTATTTAAATGAGGAATATTGTGACGTGTTCGTTCCCGGAAGAAACTCAAGACTACAATGGAGGCGTTTCAGGAGTTCAGAAACACTGACACTGATATAGAGAAGAACCCAGAGCTTTTTCATGCTCTAACAGCAACATTACACACTGAAGAAAGATGAAGATCTGTAAAAAACACTACTGGCTGAGGTGGACTTACCAAACCTGGTAGTTCTTGGGCTGATCTTCTATGATGGCCGTGATATACCTCATCTCCTCTCTCAGGTCTTTATCTAGAGCCTGCAGTAAAACTCTTCTGTAGTGCCTACACACACATCAACACACACACAGTTTAACGCACGACTCGAGCGTCTTGAACTTGCTTTGTAGCTTTTTGCAGTTTTGATGTTTTAAATCTGCAACACAGTGCACACTGGGAAATGTGTTCTAGGAAATAGTGTGTGTGTTATATACAGAAATAAACACTTTTATTGAGCAAGGAATAAACTGATTAAAAGACATTTACATCGTTGCAAAAGATTCAATTCCAAATAAATGCTGTTTTTTGAACTTTCTATTCATCAAAGAAACCTGAAAAATTAAATGTATGACGGTTTCCACAATTTTCTTCAACATTGATAATAATGAATGTTTCTTGAGCATCAAATCATCATATTAGAGTGATTTGTGAAGGATCATGTGACACTGAAGACTGGAGTAATGATGCTGAAAATTCAGCTTTGATCACAGGAATAAATTACACTTTACTAGATATTCACATAGAAAACAGTTATTTAAAATGTTAATAATATTTCAGAATTTTTACTGTATTTTTGATCAAATAAATGAGCAGAAGAGATTTTTGAATGGTATTGTATCAGGTTTGCCATTAAAAGTGCACTGGGCTGTAACATATTTCACATTTATATGTCATTAAATTTAAATATCAGTGGTCTCACCAGACGGTGTAGTTGGCGGCGTTGAGCTCGATGGCTTCAGCGGTCAGTGCAAACGCTCGGTCACTCTTCTCATCGTTCTTCAGGAGCGCTCTGAACATGTCAAACACGTCTGTGACTGCAGACGACAAGACAAACCTTTAACATTTCATGTGCCTTAAAGTCCCCCTGTGGTGAAAATTAAGCCTTTAATGTTGTTTATGTGTCTATGTGGTGTTTCTAATATGCAAACCATGTGTAAGTTCATAAGTCGACAGCATTGCTGAGTATTTCCTCCTTAAAACTGCAGTGAACCAAAGACAGTCTCAAACACACGCTTTGAAATCGCTGGTGTTTCTGACGTCACAAACTACCTTGTAACCAATCAGATCAACGTGTGATCGTTAACCAGTGGATCTCTGAGCTGAGTGAGTGAGTGGAGGCGGGGCTCATTTGCATATTCATAGAGCCGCGCATACTAAATGAGGCAAGGGTGTCGAGTTACATTCAAGATATTTTAAGGCATAAAGAATTTTATTTTTTCCAAGGAAAAAACTTTCAAATATGTAATTTTGATGATCAAAGATGAGTTTTAAGGGATACAATGATTGACTACAGGGGAACTTTAACTAAACCAACAACTAACAGCTTACAGTGAGCTAGTCATTATCACAAAATAAACCCGGGACTTGAATTGGACTGAAATAATTTATTTTGTGATAATTACTGCTCACATTACCGGATTAATTGCATGGCTACTTAAATAAATAAATGCAAATGAAAAAGAAAAAGAACAATGGACATAAGTTGGGATTATTCAATAATGTGAGTGATCCAGAGATATGAAAGAAATGGGACAATGATAGTGTGTGATGCAAAAAAAAAAAAAGAGCAAATGTCATTGAATGAAAGGCACTTACATTTCTCTGAATAAGCAATCTTCACCACAGGGTTTGGTCCATCATCTTGAGGAACCGGTTCTAGATCGGCCCACTCTTTTCTGTCCCTAAAACAACAAAACAAGCACATTAAATGACTTCATACACTTGCTAGTTAAAGAGCCCAGTCATTTCACTTTATCAAGACTTTATCAAACGGACTTGATTTTAAATTAATAAAGCCAAAGAAGTGATTCTTTGTTAATAATATGACATTTTGAATCAGCAGCCATCAATAATAATATCAATTAAATAAAAATATCATTGTTCTTCTCATCTAGATTAAAGTCGCCATATAATCAAAATGTACAAATCTTTGTTTTTAAGGAATATTGCAGTGTTTATTATAAATGATTTATTGGTACACATTATTATTATTCTTTTAATAATCTTGAATCAGAATAAGTTCCTCTCGCAGCATCTCTTCTCTGAGGATGTGGGCGGGGCTATAACCTGTCACTCACATGAGATCAGCCAATAGCAAACCACAACCATCCAATCAATTCCACACAGACACAATCAAGCCCCGCCCACATTTGTTCTTGTTCCAGAAGCGTTTCACTCGGATATACGACACAATAGAGAAGATGAGCACAACTTCTGTTTCATGTCACTACAGGCTCTTTTAGGCCTACCTATTTATTATGATTAAGTTCATATAAAATATCATAATCCTCTTCAGCAAGTTTTATTCAGAATCAGGCAGAAAAAAATGGCAGCTATGGTGGTCAGAGTGTCAATAGAATTAATCAATCAATCAATAAAGAAAACGGTTCATTTGAATCACTTCATTCTCACAAACTTGTATTCGGTTCATTTGAATCCCTCAGGAAATGGGTAAAGTGACAGAGCACATCAAACTTCTTAAGGCTCAATTTTAAGGAAAATCTCGTGTGACTCACTCAGAATCAATTAAACTAACCTCAGAAAACACCTACTGTAAATCCGGATTAAACCCAGTCCTGATCTGGATTAAACAGACTCATCCAGCCAAGGATTACAACTACAGGGACTCTTCTCAGATCATGTGAATCTCTCAGAAAAGGAGAAATGAACGAGATTATATCTCTCATAATGAGAGTTATTTTAGTGGCTGCAAACTTCTAACTTAGGATATATAACACTTGCTCACGAGGTTTGCTAAAACTTTAACTCAGATCTTGTTAAAGCGCTCCTGATTCAGTTCATGTGAAAAACTCATCTAACTAATACAGCTCTCTACACTAACGTGCACAGTAACTGTATGTAACGAACCGTGTCATCTAAAAGCTGACGTCCAACACAATACAGAGGAGAATGAGTGAATTAAACATCTGTAATTGAAGTGATTAGCCGCACACTCTCATGCTAAGCTAGCTGCTAAGCTCACCTGTAGAAGATATAACCTCCTTTAACAGGCTCCTCGTACTCCATCTCTGCCTCGTCCACAGTGTTCTCCTCTTCCACTCCGTCCTCCTCCAAACTCTCCGCCACGGAGTTGGACATTTCTTCAACAGAAGACATTGCAGAAAACTGCACCTTGCTAATGCTAACTGTGCAGACTGAGGGCTATGGGAGATGACAGACGCGTGAAGGCAAAGACACGCCAGATCGAGACGCTTTCAAAATAAAAGCCTGAATGAGAACGCTTTCAAAATAAAAGACTGATAAAGACTTTCATAATAAAAGCCTGATGAGAACGCTTTCAAAATAAAAGGCTGATAAAGACTTTCATAATAAAAGCCTGATGAAGACGCTATCAAAATAAAAGTCTGATCTAGACAAAATCTGGTACAACGTAGCACCTCAATGCAGTACACGAGATCCGAGGGGCGGAGTTGGATCCAGATCCATGAGAAACCAAAAACATGCTTTTGTAAATCAAAGACACTCAAAAGTCATCATTATGACACATTAAGTCACATAAGATGAAGTCAAAGTTTTTACTTTTTATCTAATAATTGTAGAATGTCATAAATTCACCTTTTTATGTCATAAGTTTGACTTTTCAATGTCATGTTTCTGTCTTAGCATGACAAAATTTCTACTTTTATCTAACAACTTCGACTTTTTATCTTATAGTTATGACTTAGTGCGTCATAATTTAACTTTTAAGTGCAATATTATAAAAAAAACATTATATATTTTTTATAATATTGTATATAATAGAAAACATTTTAAATAATATAATAAATATCTAATATAACTATATTAATATATAACATGAAAATGTAATACAAATATGTTCATATAAATATTTCTATATCACAAATGCTCATCACTTGTCCATTTTATCTGCATCATTTCTATTTATAAACAAACATGCATATTCACTAGGGCTCATGAGAGTGCTTCAAAATAATTCTAATAAAGTGGTTATATTTTAATGCAATTTAATTTCATATATGGGTGCAGGGTTGTTCAACAACAAAGTATATTAAAAAAACAGCAATTAAACCATTCTGGATGTTTAATTATTTTATTTTTTTATTCATAATAATTGACACACTAGTTTCTGTTAGTAAACACCATCAAAAACAGTTAAACATACAAAATACATATTCATACAAAGACGTGAGATATTTCTCTAAATCACAGAGCACCAGTTAAGGCCTTTTAACAGAAAGTGCCATGGTTTGAGAAGGTTGTCTAGAGCTGAAGAATTACTGTTTGCCATTGCCATTGATGGGCATCTTCTTGAAGTCGTCGCACTCGAGCAGGGCTTTGATTTTGGGCCGGGCCGCGGTCTTATCCACGAAGCTCTTGAGCGCCGGGAAGGAGTCCAGACAGGTGGCGCTAAGGACTTTAAGATTCAGCAGAAGGTCGAACAGGTTGTAGTCCGCAAATGAGATCTGTGAGGAAGAGACATGAAACATGGGTCAGAATTTAACAAGTACTAAAATGAGTGCGTATTTCTACTGGAAGCCTCACCTGATCACCGACTAGGAAGCCAGATTTGTTTTTGGCCAGAATGGTTTCAAATGGTTTGAGCTGGTTGGCCAGATCTTTGATGAACGCTTCTTTACCAGTCTCCTACACAAAATAACACGCATGTCTAGGGTCATATCGCTGACAAAACACTGATATTTATCATGCATTTGCTCTAAAAATGGCTCAAAGGGTGAATATTTGTATTTATTTCCAGTGTCTGCACATCTGTGAGGTTTACAGTACTCACATATTCCTGGTAGATCATCTTAATGTATTTTAGGCGCAGATCCTCAACGCTGTCGTTCATCATGTCGATAAGAGAAGCCTCGCAGTCGTTCTTTCCATACGCACCTGAATGTGTGAGAGGATCAATTATGACAGTTCTGTACATACAGTAGTATGCATTACACAATAAAGATCTCATACAGTAATATGCATGTTTAAACCAGCGAGAAGCGTCCAGTTATCATCTCAGGAATGAATGCATAAAGTGTAAATATCAAGTACATTAAAATAAATCATGGCTGATTATACTTTTGGTTCATTGCATTGCATTTTGGGATAGAGTAGGATGCTCGGTTTTTATTTTTCACAAAAGGTTTTCCAAATTTCTCATTCTAACATTTTTAAAGTAATCTTAAGTAAGCCTGATTTTTTTGTGATGCATTAAAGTGGAGAAATTTCTGTCATTTACTCGCTCTCATGTTGTTCTAAACCTGAATTAAGTTAAGGTAATCAAGCGGTTGCTGGTCTCCATTGACTTCCATAGTATATAAGTTAATACTGAAGTCAATGGGGACCATTAACTGTTTGATTACCAACATTCTTCAAAATATCTTCTTTTGTGTTCAACAGAAGAAAGAAATGAATACAGGTTTAGAGAGAGAAAATAATGACAGAATTGACATTTCTGGGTAAACTACTAAACTTTTGTTTCTCTTTACCATGTTTGCGACCCAAATGCCTTAACATAGCATTGGACTGATACAGGACCAGGTCACCATCCTCGAATTTAGGCAACTGTCCAAAGACCTAAAACAAATCAAGCAACACATTATCAATCGATATACAGACTTTTAACATAAAAACATGCATGGATTATTTACATTCAAATTGCAATCCTATATAAAAACAACACTCACACAGCTGGCTTTTATATCCCCCTTCCCCCACTGCTCAAAGGTCACCAGGTTCTCCTTCAGTTGCTGCCCATAGTCAGCCAGCATCATCTTCAAGGCTCCACATCTGCCTGGAAACAGCACATGACACGGGGTGTTACTATAGTACAATCCTCTTAGTGTGCAATCATGCATCAAAGCACATAGGCATATTAGATTAAATGATAATACAACTACTTTAGACTGTGGTTACCGATAACTTCACATTTTATCATGAGGAGCTGTTTGTTATTTGCCAGTTTATGAGCGGAGCATGTAGGCTGAAGTTCACTACCATTCATTCCTCATTCCCAATCTAGGGCAAACGCCTTCAGACACAGAGTCTGAGAGCTGGCCGGATGCCAAAGATTATGAATGGAGCAAAGAGTGCATTTATGCATCGTCTAGTAATAAAATAGCAAGCTATATTATAATGTGCATTTTAAAGTTGCATGCAAATTCAATCATCTACTAAAATATGAGAGTTATTTAAGAGTTGCACTTTTGCTCGCAGCTTCATTGCTCATGAAAACTTTTCCAGACTTTTCTGAAGGGTTAGACACGCATCATGTGACAAGAACAAGATTACGAAACAGCTTTCATACAAACCTTTGACCGCGAAGTATGTGAGTGTGTAGGGAGCCACTGTAAAAACACAGAGTAAAACAGTTCAGACAGGAAATTGCATAACATGAAAGCAGCAGAAGAGAAGGAATCAGATTGAATGTGTAGCAGCGGTTGTAAACATAGACTTGCACACTGTTGGGTTACTTTTATTGCTTACTGAATTGCACACTAGTAATTCCCCATCCACAACGCAGCATGAGGCATGAGCATTTGAGCGTTACGTAACATTTGCCTCCATTCATTGTGGACACACTTGCGCACATATCTTGTACATACGATGAAAAAGTTCCTATTCAAATAAGAAAAGGATAAGCCCATTGCTGCACTAAAAACCTATGCAGCTCAATCTGGATATGCGTGCATTGATTGACTCGAGTAGATCTATTTAAATATCTGCTCTATGAATATATCATCAGACACACTTGACAGTGACGACGCCGTCAATCATTTGTTTTAGTGACGCAATGCAATGATTAGCAAGGAAAGTAACGCATCCGACACTAATGCATGGTCTCACAGTGCGCACTTAAAGCTGAAGTCAAAAGTGCATGATGTGACAGTCATGAAGTACTTACTCGTGTAGTAGATCTTGAGCGGGTTGAAGACTGGGAGCGCGCGCTGTTGCTGAAGTGAAGTGAAGTGCGCGCGAGGCTCCTTTATAAACCCTCAGTTTTTGATGAGTCACGCTCGCGCCCTGTTAGCACGCAACGTGTGTTTTATGTGCATTCAAATGACAACACTCTAATAAAAGCGTATGATTGATTGATTTCCAGTGGGTCAGCCAAGTTGTAGTACCGCTAATTTAAAAAATGAATATGCTTATGTTTGATGTTTAAAGAAGTATTACATCAGGCGTTCTCGCTATAAGCTCGAGCACACCTTCTAAAAATAACTTTTTAGAAGGATAATGCTTGAAGAAAAGGGTAGTAATAAAGTGAGGGATTAACAGTTAGCTTGCATGTCAACTCAAAATATTTTTGTATCATATTTTAATTGTTTATATCTTGTAATATCATAATGTCTGTGATTCTATCACACAGCATATCTGAGTCAGGCAAATCAATGAATACCTCCAAACACATGAATTCAGCAAGAAACCACCTGTAGCACTGTAGCATTTACTTGCATTTGTTTGGGATTGAATCTGGATTAATATGGTTTGGTTTGCATGTATTTTTCATATGCCAAAACAAAGAAAGAAAATGAGGAATGGAAAGCCAACACAGTTCAGGTCAGATAAGGTCATTTTCCACAGTTTGCATGCCAAGCATTTTTCATTGCATTGGTCTGGTCTCCATCATCCATCTTAGACAGTCGGCCAAACAGCTGCAGGAAAAGAGAGGGAGGAAATGAGAGAGAGAGACAGAGAGAAATAGCAAGTTTTATTGCTTGCATTGAGAAGAGACTATCAGTGCTTCTGTACATGATCATGTATCTCAGAGGAGCTTGTTATACTCGACACACCTGGGATTACTAACCTGATGAAAACAAACCAGGGTTTGGCATTACAGAGTCTGAAGCAGTTTAGTCTGATGGGTCAAAATATATTTTGCAAGCAGGAAATGTCAAATGCAATGTCCTATATGTTTAAAATCGTCATGAACTATTAAAAATGAAATATTGGAATGGAGTATATAAATGATTAATTCGTGCACATCATTATTGTTGTAATAATCGTGAATCAGGATAACTTCCTCTTCAGCATTTTTCTCTTCTCTGATGATGTGGGCGGGGCAACCTGTCACTCACATGAGATCAGCCAATAGCAAACCACAACCAGCCAATCAATTCCACACAGACAAAATCAAGCTCCGCCCACATTTGTTCTTGTTCCAGAAGCGTTTCACTCAGATATACGTCATAGGTAAGAAAAGATGATCGCAACTTATTTTTCATGCTGACTTTAAGAATTAAGAATCCATTAAAAAATGCATATGCAAGAGACTTTCATGCAACCCAAACTTAATGTAGGCCTACATGTCTCAGTTAAACGACAGAAATGGGCTTGTCTGGCCTCATCTGCACTCCTCCTGTCATCAGTCAGTTGTTGGGATTGTATTTGCTGTTGTATTATAAGAACTGGTTCTTCCTGTTCAGTCCTCATTGTGGAGGTGAATACAGTCACGCAAAAGTGCAGAATCACCGTTATACACCAAGTTTAAAGGCTACAGTATAAATGCATAAAGCACACGATCTAAATGTGTTCACATTGCTGTATTCAAACACTGTCACATGTCAGTGTAACATTAACCGGATGTAGGCCTTTACATTGATCATGTACATCTTCAGAGAAAGAGTTCAGAGATGATTATATAGCAGCTGAGAGAGTGCAGATGAAATATACAGCATTAAATGTCACATTATCTGAACAAAATGCATTAGGGAAAGGGTGTGCATAAGTGTGAGTTGTGAGTTGCACGCACTTTAAAGCTTAACCGTAAACCTTTTAAATTCACCTGATCATAACTGTGTGTTTTAATAGGGGGCAAGGTCTTCATGTTTGATATTTTGCTTTTAATGACAAGGTAAGTAGTATAATGTCATTATTTCCCCTGGCAATGAAAGCTGTGGTTACAACATTTATTGTGGAGAATTAACTTGCATGTTTTTTTTTGTATTTGGTCTATGAGGGATGTATCAGCTGTAAACCCATACAGAGGAGATGAAATCAAAACTTGCAATTCTTATTTTTTATGGAATTGTGCGGTATTCATTATAAATTATTTTTCGGTGCACAACATTATTGTTTTAATAATCTTGAATCAGAATAGCTTCCTCTTGCAGCTTCTCTGATGATGTGGGCGGAGCAACCTGTCACTCACATGAGATCAGCCAATAGCAAACCACAACCAGCCAATCAATTCCACACAGACAAAATTAAGCCCCGCCCACATTTGTTCTTGTTCCAGAAGCGTTTCGCTCGGATATACGTCACAATAGAGGAGAAAATATGAGCACAACTTCAGTTTCATGCCAACTTTGAAAATTAAGGATCCATTTAAAAATGCATACCAATAATGATAATAATAGTGGACTCATCCTCATATGTGTGCATGAGAAAAATGGACTTTTCCAAATTAAATTCTAAACAATCCTAAGGCTTTCAAGCACAATTTGCACCATTTCCTGAAAATTGAAAATGTTTTCTCGTGTCTTGCATTGTATTTAGATCAATATGATCCGTCTTAAAGCATAGTGCATTTAAGCTAAGGTTTTCCCATAATGTCTTCCGTCTCCCGTGGATCCTCTCGCCCGGGTAACGGCTCTAAGCACAAGACATTACTATTATTAGATAAACCAGCATAAACAAACTAGAAGTATGGTCTAACGTTTAGGAGCCAAATACGTTTTAGGGATGATATTGTGCATGTCAAACATGTGCAATGCCTGTTTATGTTTGCATCTATGGTCTTTAAATGAATTATTAGCTAATAATTAATTTAAAGACCACAAATACAAACATACACAGGCATTTCAAGCAATTATAATTTCTGCTGTGATTTCTGATTCTCATTTGGCCTCAGCTTGAACGATCAAGAACATGGAAAAATTCCCAAAACATGTTTCATGCATCTCAGAAAGGAAAGACAAATGTTCATATTTCACTTTACTATATTCATTTGCGAAATAAGCGGACAAATCAATAACATTTAGATATAAATACAGATGCATCACGTATTGCATTAAATATGATCCAAAGAAAAGAAGGACTTTTTTGGCAATTTTATAGCTATTATGATTATGAACAGTTTTAATTTTAATGTGCTCTGAGCTCTTGGCATTGTTCCCAAACTCTTATGGTCGCAAAGTCACTCATTTTATTGCAACATCCCAAAGCGTTGCAAAGATACAGTCTCACTTCCTGTTTGGTGTCTCGAATGCTTTGGAGCACGGACTTCAGTTTGGTCTCTTTTTAGAGACTGGTCAGATTATTGCTGGAGTGATTTTTATTTTTTTTTAATTGTAAACTTGAAAAAAGTTATAAAATTTTACATTTATTGTAATGAAAAAAGCACAAAAATTTTGATTTTTTTTTTTTTTTTTACATGAAATATATTATTTTCAAAAACACGCTTTACTCTAAAACTGTGAGAAAATCAAAGTCATAAATCTAAACAAGTTGTGCTTCAAATTTGAGGTTGATTGATATCTCAAAAAATGAGCTTTCAGTGAGATTTTGTGTGGCTGCAGTACCAAACGCTTCCACTAGAGTTCAAATTCTGTGAAAAAATTAAATGAAAAATTAACGTTAACAATACAAGTGAGACTTTGTTTTTCAGGAGCATTTAACCTTTTCAAATCATGTCCATTTTTTTGTGTGTTCGCACAGCAAGTGCCCAAACCTTTACTAAGTTTCATACCATTCCGATGAAGTAAAAATTTCAAAAAAAAAAAAAAAAATTACGAACAGCACCAGAGGAATAAAAATAAGGTGGATAAAATAAATGTTTAATTTAGGTGGTTAAATATATATATATATATATTCCTGGGCCTAAGTTATGGAGAACTAGCACGTCAGCCATGTAAACGCTGCCCCATATGTCTTTAATCATCTTCAACCGTTTCCTTTGTTCACTGTGACTTGCATGTTTCAACAGCGAAAGGAAGGACCGATGCAAAGAATTATATCTGAATGTAAATCGTCTCCGTGTTTGCGTCTGCGTTTGCAGTGATTATTCAAGAACTGGTTCTTCCAGTCTCTAGAAGTGCAGAATCACCCTAACACACCATATAAACGCCATAGCAAACATACAACTGTATATACCGTAACTGTGTTTGCATTCGCCAGCTGACTTATCCTCAAATTACTGGATCAACATTCAAGTTATTCCTGTACATACAAGTTAGCATGACATCTACAGTAGTTCTCCATGTCCAGCTTCTGATTTAAGGCATTGATATTCTCAAGTTCAACAACATGACAAGTCATGACATGACAACACTGACAAAAAAAACATTTTTTTAGCCATGCATAGAAGTTTTCTCTTTTTTAGGGCACACTAGACCATCCTTGCTGGCAAATAATTATATTAAAAGGATAGTTCACCCAAAATGTTTTATTCTGTCATCATTTACTCACTCTGTTGTTCCAAACCTGTATTAATTTATTTGAAGAATGTCAGTAACCAAACAGTTTCTGTTCTCCATTGACTTCAGTATAAACATGGAAGTTAACGGGGACCAGAAACGGTTTGGTTTCTGAAAAACAATCCAGAATAGAATTAGCATGAAACCCATCGTGATTATAGTCTTCTGATTGACCTATAGCCTACAAACTGAACATATGTTCATGCATTAAAGGGTTAATAGAGGTTGTCACAAACATTTATTTTATCAATGCCGGGAATATCCTATTTGAAAAAAATTGCATCGAGGGTGCAATGAACATTTCAACATCTCTAATTTTACTCATGCTCTCGTCTTGTTGAGTAAAGACTGTCTTGTCATGTAGAGAGAAGTTGATTTCGGATCACACCCATGCATTCAAGCCACGACAAATAGATGTTAATCCATGCAAGGTTTCTTTCTTTCTTTCTTTCTTTCTTTCTTTCTTTCTTTCTTTCTTTCTTTCTTTCTTTCTTTCTTTCTTTCTTTCTTTCTTTCTTTCTTTCTTTCTTTCTTTCTTTCTTTCTTTCTTTCTTTCCCCTGTAGTCACAGCATGCATGCTTCAAAAACACTGAGGTCAGGTGACCAAACACCACTCAACACCCGCACTATCATGTGTCACGTTACTTATTAAGTGCTTAATGTGATATTTACGTGAATGAAAGTGGAGGAATACTTTTTTTAACCATTGAATTGCAAATTCATATTGATATCAGAAGACGCATTTAATGTAAACTGTGCTGAACTAACCCACGCAAATCAAACAAACCTTTTCCCATGGCTGGGCGGCTCAAAGTTCACTGGTCACAATAAAAACGACAACGAAAAGCTTTCTGAGCAAGCATGAATAATACAGTAAATAAACACACAAAAGTACAGAAAACACTGAATTTGAAGACAATGCTGCACTGTTTATAATGGAGGCTGGGGCTAGTTGTCACTCAGTGTTACTCCAGTCACATTTCTCCTTCCAGCTGAGGTGAGTTAACTTAAAAATGTCCAACCATTTGTTCCTAAATATTTCATGAGCATCACGGAGAAGGAACCAATGTTAAACAAGCGGCTGTAACATCAGTCTGGGTATTGAATGGTGTTTTGTAATCTGAACTCAGTGCTTTATGCTGCTACGTCTTTGTGATCCCACAAAAGAAAAGAAAAATGAAGGGGGAACTTGTATATATTTGAACGGTTGGGTGTGTCCTGAAGTATAATGGAGACAAAACACAACATTTAGAACTTATCAAATAAATGACCTGATGTCCTGTAGGATGGGTAACACTTTCACCAGCCTTTCATCATCTTTCGGACTTGCTGGTGTCGTGTGGTATAGTAGCATTATGTTACAGGACTTATTTCGATAAAAAAATAAAAAACTATCTTGTCAGAAGTGGGATTCGAACCCACGCCTCCAGGGGAGACTACGACCTGAACGTAGCGCCTTAGACCGCTCGGCCATCCTGACACACGAGCTCCAGTGTCGCTGGTTCACAACACAACAGCTCCATTCATAATAAAAGTCCCTGGGTTTATTTTAACATGCTTTTAAAATAAAGCATGGTATAAAGTTGCGCTAAAAAGTAATTCAATTATAAATAAAATAAAAATAGCATGAATTTGACATTGCTATGAAGCTTATGGCTTGCTAAAACATCTTTGATTTCCGAAATGAAAACAGGGGACATTTCCTAGTTCAGCCGTAAAAATATAATTGAAGTCTTATTTTAAATTTACTATCTATTAATAAATAAATTTAAAAAACGGGGAGAATACATGTTTTGGTTTCACGTCTTTGTTTTTTAATTGTTGTGGGTTCTGTGATATTGTAATAATTTTATTATGATGTTTTAATGCAATTCACCAAATATCACACTATAAAAATAGTAAATAGTAAACACTGCAAATAGCAAAAAATAAATAAAAATAAAATTATAACAAAATTGTGACTTTAAAAAACACATTTAAAAAAATACATTTGAAAACATATAGCCTAAGTAAAACGGTATTTAACTAATATTTTGAATTTATTTTTGTAATGGTTTCATTTTCACAAACTGTAATAGGCTATATATTAATGACACATTAATTACAGCTTTAATTTTTTTTTTTATGTTCATGCTTTCATGCTATGTTTCTGATTGTGATTAAAGCTCATTCTGCTTTATGCTACGTTGGTCAGTTTTGAACATGCTGTAAAACAAGGACATTTCCAGGGACAGATCCAGTCAGGGAGTCAGGGACGCAACACCAAATCCCAGGACTGTCGAGGGAAAATGGAGGCGTCTGATCACCCTATTGTTTGGTCTTAGCTATAGCCTATGGTTTTGCTAGTCTCTCACTCTGCAGTTGAGAAGTCATGTTGGAATGGAAACATAATGGAAACCAGCTTGGTGGCCAGTTAAAGGCAGGGTAGGCAATTTCAGACAGGCTAGTAATAGCAAGCTAGCTTTGAAAGCATTCAATCCCAGTGTCTCCTTCGAAACACATAGGCTGAATCCGAAATCGCCCCCTATACCCTCAAATAGCGCGTTATTTGAGAGGACAGACATTCGTAGTGGTGTCTGAAACCATAGTGGACGTTATTGAGTGCACTCATTCAATCCCACATTGCACTGCAAAAGCAAGTGTACAACCGATGTACACTCAACGGCTGTACGAATTCGCTCACTCCTTTTCATTCACTCCTTCAAGTGAACAGTATTAGTGGACTAACGTAGGGAATGAGGGTTTAGGGGGCGATTTCATATTCAGCCATAGAGTTTGCAAAGCGTCACGAGAGACAGCGTTAAATTACCGGGAGCATGTCTATGTTCCCACAGCCCTATGTTCCCACAGCCTTATGTTCCCACAGCCCTAACCCTAACCCTAGCATACCTAAACCTACCCCTCACAGGAGGGAGACTTGTCTGGGATGTAATTGGGCTATCCCTGTACCAGCACAAGCACTAAAACCTACCCTTCATAGGGGACATAGTTAAATGAGAGATAGGACTGTGGGAACATAGGGCTGTGGGAACATATGGTTGTGGGAACATAGGGCTGAGGGAACATAGGGCCTAATTTTCAGTAAAAAAAAAAAATCTTAGAAATGTGGGAACATAGGGCCGTGGGAACATAGGGCTGTGGGAACATAGGGCTGACCCCAAATTGGGATCACACCTAATATGTAAATCACTTCTATTATTGATTGCTATCACTTCTATTATTGATTGCTATCAGGACGTGAAGAGAGTTTCAACCAGAATAACAAAAGGTATTTATGAAAAAAATAGCCTACCCTACCTTTAAGACCAGCAACCCAAACGTCTGATCTATGGAGCTTTTCAGATTTGTTGCTTCAAATCTCTTTATTCATGACAACCCACCACATGCTCTTCTTCTGCGGTCCTGGTCCTCCAGCATCATCCTAAAGACGCCACATCTGCACGCGAAATGCAACGTGACCCTGTCAGGAGGGTGTTATTTATAGCAACAGACTCCTAAAACCATCTGGATGTGTGTTTATCACAAATGAAGCTATAAACACTAGTGTAGACACAATTTAAGTGTCTTGAAAGAGTGCAAACAGAGCACAGATGTAATTACTGGAGTAAATGAGCTACTTTATAACACTCATTGTTTGTGTGCCGAGGTTCATGGTCAACCCTCCTCTATTACCTGACAAATGCCTTTCAATAAATGTGATTTATCACCCATGACAATGGTGACACCGGAAGATGCTAAATATTACTCATTGAACTCACTGTTTTCCGGACAGAAAGGGAATTGTTTGGTCCATTTGCATGTTAGTCTGTTATTAATATAAAATAAAATGTTTTTAAATAATAGTATCATGCATGCTTCATTTCAGGATCTAATTATGCAAAATGATACTTCAAAGCTTGAGAATGTTGTGTTGAACATTGATAGCACGGCTCTTTAGTCATCGCATATGACAACTTAGACTTGTATTGTCCGCAGCCACATTGCATAATATTTCATGTCACAACTGAACCATGGGACATCATGAATAACTTCTCCAGAATGATCTGCTGAGGGTCAGAACATGATCATGTGACGCGTTCAAAGAAACACACTTTATACAAACGTCACAGAGGAAGACTGTATGGAGTAAAAAAAATGGAAAAACATTTGATATCAAAAGAAAGAAAGGTCAGAACATGATCATGTGTTTGGAAGCATATGGGTAGCAATACTCAATTTGAAATGTAATATGTAAAATGACAATGCAATATGTAAAATGGCAATGCATTTCTGCAAATTACATTTTCCATTACAACTGTGCAACGTTTGATGCTAAATGAAAATGATAATTCAATTATATAATTTGGATTTGCCATTTCATGCACTAGTTTTATTATGTAGGCTAAATTGCATACATTATTTGCAAAATGAAAATGTATTACAGAAATGATTAGATATGCCCCGCCCCCACCCTGTCAATCACTGCGTTAAGTTGGCCCCGCCCCCACCCTGTCAATCACTGCGTTCAATTTTTTTGTGCTGCTTCGGTTTTTTAAAATGTATAGGTCATTCTGAGATCACCCAGCTCCAAATAAACTTTTTAAATGATTATTATTTATTTTTGTGCTGCTTCGGTTTTTAAGATATTAGTTTGTTTGTGCTTCGTTTGTGCCGGTAAAAGTTTAGTTTGTTCTGCTTCGGTTTTTAAAACAGCCCATTAGACCTAATTATATACGATGAGGTAACAGTTTTTGCTTGAACATGTTAGACACATCTAATCATTTCTGTAATTCATTTTCATTTTGCAACTTATAAAACGTTAAAATATGTATTCAATTTACATATTAAAACTAGTGTTTGAAATGGCAAATGTAAATTATATAGGCCTAGTGGATTTTTCATTTTCATTTTGCACCAACGTTGCACAAATGTAATGGAAAATGTAAATTTAAATACAGAAATGCATTGCTATTTTACATATTGCATTGTCATTTTGCATATTACATTTCAAATTGAATATTGCTACCCATATGCTTCCATACAATGTGACGCGTTAAAAGAAACAAAGAAACAAAGAAACAAACGTCTCAGAGGAAGACTATTATTACTACAAAAAAAAAAGGGGAAACATTTGATATCAAAAGAGAGAAATATCAGAAAAGGAGGTCATCTTCCACCTCAGGGTTCGTTTTATGATAAATATCCCAAGTTACTGTATACATTTTTATAATAAAGCAGTCATAAGAACACACATTAATCTGCATTTAAATTATTTGAAGGATTATGCAAAGCTTTAATAAATGCACACACTACTCTTTCCACTGGTCACGTCTAGTGTGTCTCAGAACTGGAACTGGTCCAGGACTGGTGTGGGACAGTTTTCCAGATCTGACTCCATTCTGGCATAAAACGCCTCAGAGATACACAGAATGGGATGTGAATGGTGAAACACTGACTCTGAGTCTCACCTGTAGATCTGTGTGTGATGTGCTCAGGATAAATGAAATACAACACGTTTGTTTTCTGCAATAGATTTTATATAAAACATTAAAAATGTCAAATGTAGAGTCTCAGTGCTAGTGTATTACAGCAGTACTTATTATATATGTCATAGTTACATTTCTTAGGTTTCGCTCTAAAATCATTGAATTGATAAGTATATGAAAATGCATAGCTTAAATCTCTAAATATACATAAACAAGCAAAAACATCTGAATTGCACATATTTCCACACACGTGATATTTTGTTTGAGTAGATCTCTGATCCTACATATAAACTGCTGCAGATATTCTGTGTCTATCTTGAAATATACCATCTACTGGTTTCATATGGCTATACTACATACATAATTCATCAGGAGAGCCTTGAATAATAAAATAAAATGCAGACTTGCACTTTGTGAAATGAACTGGCGCCATCTATGGACCAAAATGAGCTTTACTACAGCTGAACCGCAGCGATTCTCAACATTCATGATTATGCAGACAGTTTGGGTCTTTACATTATACAAATAAGTGAGATATCATGATCTTCACAAGCTCATTTCTGCTCAGACATCACAAAACAAACAAAACAACATCTTAAAGGAATAATGCACACACCGTCCAAGAGTCATATGGACTATTTTAATGCTTCTATGTTCAGATTATTCCCTTTGAGCTGCACACAAGGATATAAACCTTATGGGTTTGATAAATCATGATTTTTGGGGCAAACAACTTAAGTTACTGTAAGAAGAAATAATATTAATAATAATTTTGTCAGACAACATACAGACATTTACCCTGCATAGATTTGTGCTAGAAGTCTCTCCATCTTAAAGTGCCCCATTACGCTATTTTAAAGGCTCCTAATGTTATTTTAGAGTCTCCTACAACAGGTTTACACGCATCTAAGATCAAAAGCACTTTAATGTCCTCATAATATCCAGTGCAGCATCAGCTCTTTTCTCTCAGTGTCTGAAACGCTTCAGTCTCTCTAAGCCCCGCCTCTCTGAGAGCTGCTCTGCTCTGATTGGTCAGAAAGCAAACGCTCATTATCATATCTCAATCTCAGCTCTTGATCTCAGTGATACGAACAGTAACGATGGCGTGGGTTTTACCGAATCAATCTCAGAAAACAGCGTCGAACAACATGAAGAACACGAACCAAACTCTTCCAGTCTCAGATACACTACAGTGTTTGAGGGCGGAGCTAAGAGACGCTGCTCAGCCAATCAAGACAACAGGCTGGCATTATGCAAATAAGTTACAAACCTACATAGGAAGTGAGACTCGAATTACTGACGACTCGTTTCAGTTCAGAATCGATTCTTTCTTTTAGGAGACAAAAACTTCCATTAAAGGTAGTTTCTGAAAAAGCATAATAGGTTTTAGGGACACCGGACCACTAATATTATATCTACTTTGTAGCTTCACAGTAACACTAACACAGGTTCCCAGGTAATTCATGGATAAAGACAGTATATGCAACAAATATCCCTGCCTAAACTTGCTTGAGAAATACTGTACATTACACTTAATGAAATATTCACAATGACTTCTGTTGTATATAAAACGCATGGTTTCCGACACACACTGCCATGTGCAATAAACACCTGAACATGAAGAAACAATCTATTTAAATAAGACAGATTCACAAATATCATTCAGAATCTGTGATTATACAGTCACTCTAAATGTACAAGCATAATTTAAGTCCTCCGACATGTAATATAAACAGAAACAGACAGTGAGTGTCACTCACACTCGTTCTCTGAGTATTGCACTTCCAGTTATTGTTAAAATAGGTGGAGCCTATGGAGCTGTCAATCAAAACATACCAGACCAATCACCATCAAAGGGTGGAGCTAATGTGACACTCACAGGATACGAACTACAGTAACTTAAAGGAGAAGTGTAGCATTTATGCCTTCATCTGCCACTGTTCAGCAAAATTGACATGTTACAGTGTAAAAATGGCTTACTTATGATCTCTGCATAATATATTTAATATTAAAACTGAGTTCACCGTTGGTCAGCAGGGGTCAGTGCGGATGGACTGGACGTGGGTTGAGTTTGTCACTGAGTTTCTGAATGAGGATTGAAAGCTCTTCCGTGGCCTGAGACTTCTCCTCCAGCAGTTCATATCTCAGGCTGGAAATATCCTGCTTTATCTCCTTCAGCTCACCTACAGATTACACGTACATATGAAGATACAAACACTGAGTTCACACCAAACCGCTCAGGAAACATTTGGAGGGTAAAATGTGCTTATCTCTGGTGTTGTTCGATTGGGAGTCGCACTCGTGTTGTTGGTGGTCAGAACAGACTGGAGACCTTAATCATATAATAATGTCATTTTTATGAAATGAATGCACTATATTTAATTTCAATAATGTTTTTCTGTGTTATTAAACAATCTCTGTGCCGGGAGCAGCAGCTCATTTGCATTTAAAGGGACAGACACAAAACGGTGCGTTTATATACACAAATATCTGTGGGGTATTTTGGGCTAAAACTTCACACACACACTCTGGGGACATCAGAGACTTACTTTACATCTTGTGAAAAGGTCATTACACCACCCCTTTAAAATCTAAATTATAGACCATTTATGTCTATATAAAATTTATTTTAAAAAAACCTAATTTTATATTTTAATGCAGTATTTAAGTTAAAAATGCAGCAAAAGTACTTCAGATCCATTGAATGGAGGCAGATTAGTGCCAACTGGTGGAAACAAATACAGAAAATCATCTGTAATACCCTGGTGTCGCCACTAGATGTCTGTATAGTCCTATATATGAATATATCCAGGGATATGTATTCCCTCGTTACTGAGAACAGTGTTTTCAGACATAATTACTTTTCACTACTACTTGCTAACATACTGTATTTTTCATATTTCCCATTCACTTTCTATGGTGGTCCTTTTTGACCGCTTACAACACAAGTGTGATTATTCTTTTTTTACGACTATTTAGCCTTTTCGAATAATTTTTTGTGATCACATAGCATTTTTTGTGATTTTCGTATCATTCCGATGAAAAATTCTAAATATTTTTTTTTTTTTTTTACGTCTAAAATGACTGAACAACACCAGAGGGTAAATGTCATGAAAATATTGTCACAATAATAATAATAATAAAAAATAAAAAAATAGGCTTCCTTTTCAAAATAATTAATTCAAAATAGAATTAATTCAATTTATTTTTCTTTTAATTATGAGGTAAAATATGACCTGGACATGTTTTTGTGAGACTCAACTTTACATAAACGTCAACTTTGAGTATTATTATTATTATTATTACTACTACATCATAATCATACCATCATCATCATAACTTTTTTTTTTTTTTTATCCAGTTGGTTGGTTTTAGAGGCAAACTTTCCCGTTTATTCTGTTTTTAGCACTTCCAGAAACCCCAGAATCTCATTGTAAAATCACACGTCACCTTCATTCACTTCATCGTTCTCTTTGTCCACTTGTGCTTTCAGTACGTAGCGTTTGATGAGGCGCTTCATAATTTGCTGTGCGCAGGGAATCAGACGAAAGAGAGATCAGAGAAACTGATGAAATCTGCAGTGATGATTCATCATATGAGCGAGAGACAGAGAGAGAGAGAGAGAGAGAGAGAGAGGGAGGGAGAGAGAGAGAGAGAGAGAGAGAGAGAGAGAGAGAGAGGGGGAGAGAGAGAGAGAGTGAGAGAGAGAGAGAGAGAGAGAGAGGGGGGAGAGAGGAGAGAGGGAGAGAGAGAGAGAGAGAGAGAGAGAGAGAGGAAGAGGAGAGTAAGAGAGAGAGAGGGGGGGGGAGAGAGAGAGAGTGAGAGAGAGAGAGAGAGAGAGAGAGGGGGGAGAGAGAGATAGATAGAGAGAGAGAGAGAGAGAGAGAGAGAGAGAGAGATCAGTGTTCTTACATGATAGCGCGTGGGTTGGTTTAAGATGCTGTTGAAGCTGTGTGAGTCGGGCATCCTCATGCTGGACTGGGTGAAGAGGTTCAACTGCAAGCATTGAGAAATATTGATTATTAATAAATATAGGGGTCATATAGGGGTTTCTACAGCTGACTAAGAACATTTCAGCAGCTGATATCACAACCAGCAAAAGTTCACAATACCACAACAAATCCTAATAATTCATTTATTCATTAATCTCATACATTTAACAGTTATATAATTAATATAATATTAATATTAAATATCCATTCCTTCTCCAAACCGCTTGTCCCGAGGATCGCGGTGATGCTGGAGCCTTAAAATGAAATCATGAAAAATACATTTAAATACTAACAAATGAGAGCAAGGCAAGTAAACAGTTAATAATAAAATAGTGAACAAATAAATCAAAAGAAATAACACAAAAATTGTAGAATAAAGACATAAGTGATGTTCTTGGGCATCTAGCCGCAGTTTTAAGTGTTCAAGTGAACATTCAGCAATTGATAACATTTCAGAAGAAATCAAATGTAAAATAAAAATTATTATATAAAACTTTTGGCCACCAGGGGGCGACACACACCGCAGAAATCACAAGACTTCTTATTCTTAACTAAAACTAAAACTAAAACTAGCAAAAAATTTTTTTGGTAATAGGAATAAAGCTTAACAAAAATAAAACATAAATATAACATGAAAAAAATTTAACTTAAAAACAGAAATGTTGCCTTGGCAAGAACTAAAATTATTAAAACTGAAATAAAACAATAAAGAAAGCAATATATACAATATTATATTACTCCAGTGTTATTTTAGTAAATTTTTGTTTATATATTTTTTATTTTTCATGTAATATGAAATTTCATTATGGGCTTTTGTCATTTTATTAGTAATTTTTTTAATATCGCTATTTAGGTTGAATTTATTTGCTCTTTCAGTTTCAGTTTTTATTTACTTCCAAGTGCTTCAACTTCAACTTATTTCAGTTTATTTCTAAAAATTTGTTTAGTTTAAGTTGTTCAATTAATATTAATATTTTATTTCAGCTTTATTTCAATTAACAGAAATAATTTTCGATAGTTAAGTTTCGATAGTTTCAAAAGTTTGGGAACTTTTGGGATATTGTGAGTACACCACTGCAGGAAATATATCCCACTACACAAGTGATTTTGGGATATTTTATTACAAAAATCTTACATATTGTAGCTTTATAGCATAATTCAGGCTTGACCTTCAAACTTAAGGGTCATTGTTACAAGTATTGCATGCTATCCGCTCGCTAGGAACGGGTTTTTCTTCATGGAAGTTTTGCGTTTGGTGAGCGAATAAAATATTACAACTCAGTCGAATCAATATTTTGTGTAGTTATTTAATTATGCCATCCAGTATCGTGGACTCGCTCTCTCTCATTTCACACAAACACTGCTGCCATTTTGCGACGATTGTTTTGTACACTTTTGGATTATGAGGTAGGGGAGACCGGGGACAGTTGCAACACTTTTTGCATTTCTCTCAATTACTCAGAGACTATTTGGACTAGACCAACCAAATTTGTATATATTAAACATGCATCTGTCTGCTAATTACCCATACCATTTAAAGATGATTATATATGACATATCGTTCACAGTATTTATTTGAATGGAAGAAGTCAGATGTTGTAACTGAGTCTGACCCAGGGACGGTTGCAACATGTTAAAAATACCTTAAATTTCATTAATTAACTTAAGCTTTTTGTCTCAATGAGCAAAGAATTCTGAAAATATGAACTGTTTTAGGCCTACTATATTATAGTATTATTTATTTCAATAATATTATTGTAGCCTATTATTTATTTATTTAGTCATATTTATCAAATAACAGTTATTGAGTTTTGTTTGTTCATGTGTAGAACATGGGCCTACATAGATTCAGTGTGCAGGAGTTACAGATGCTATTCAATCTCTCCATATTTCAGTGTCAGACAGGAAGAATTTAACAATTTGCAATACAAAAAACTTTTATTAAACATGCAATTTATAACTTGTTGCAACCGTCCCCGACCCTATCAGCCATGACAGAACATCATATTCCTGCTAGACACACTGACTTTGACACATGCTAACCATGTCACTTAGAAGTCAACAAAACAATAATTCAAACGAAGTAAGTTTTGATTAATTCATACAAAATTTCAGGACAGTATGACAAAAATATATCTCATGAAAAAAATTACTTTCATACCTCCAAAACAAGTTTTGTTCAATAAATGCAGCAGCAGATGTTGAATATGTCTACTGTCTTCTTGGTGGGTGGAGGGTCTAACTGTGCATGTGCAGTATGAGTGACATCACTCTAGCTTGTTTCTGATTGGAGAAAAATGACATGTTGCAACCATCCCCTGTTGCAACTGTCCCCGGTCTCCCCTACAAACAGGTATGATATTTTCGAGGGTTATTTTGAGAGAACCACCGGCTGGATGTACATTATCCCTTATTACACAAGTCTCAGAGTGATTTTTCCTTAGCATTATTTCATGATTGTTGTAGTGAAATATGGATTTTGGCAAATGCCCAGTGCAACTGAATCCAGGGTTGAGGACCTGAATCGACATCTAGCATCTTTAATCTACAGGTAAGGGCAATATGTGACCCTGGACCACAAAGCCAGTCACAAGGGTCATTTTTTTGAAATTGAGATTTATACATAATCTGAAAGCTGGATAATTGTAATGATAGGACAATATTTGGTCGAGATACGACTATTGTAAATCTGGAATCTGAGGGTGCAAAAAAATCGAAACATTGAGAAAATCTCCTTTAAAGTTGTTCATTTATGTTGGCGATTGTGCAGCATTCACTCACACAAATACATGTTTTATATTTTTACGGTAGGAAAATGACAAAATATCTTCATGGAACTTGATCTTTACTTAATATCCTAATGATTTTTGGCATAAAAGAAAAATCTATAATTTTGACCCATACAATGTATTGTTGGCTATTGCCACAGAGATACCCGTGCGACTCGAGACTGGTCACGTGATCCAGGGTCACACATGTGATTTGCATCAGATTATGTGGATGTTTTAGAGTTTACAGCGGTATAGAAGTACAACATAATTGAGCTCATTATAACAGCTTGAACCTGAGAGTCAAATGTTCCCTGACGCTCACGCAACCAATTCAACATCTGAGATCTGAGACCCTTTCCCCTCGTCAGTTTGTCAATCCCCACATCCCACGGGAGACGCTGTCCTGACCGCAGGGAACGAGACGAAGCCTCGGCCACAGATGAATCACATTAATGTTCTCGCTCTCACAGATCATCATCTCCCAGCTCTTCATCCCTCTCTCTTCCTCACGCATCGATTCCCTCCGCAGGACAAGCTCAGAACTATCCGTCTTTCTCACGGAAACACTAAACAAACGGGTTTGCTCGGGAAATGTCAATTAGTTCATTAATGACACTGGGAGGCATTATGCGCTCTTTATTGGACAGATAGATCACTGACTTATTCTCACTGGACAAAAAGAACAGTCTTATTGAGAATGGAGGAAGATTGATGGAGAATTAATCGTCTCGAGTGTATTATCACACACACACACACACAGAGAGAGAGAGTTTATCCTTTAAACCCTGAACGAAGGTGAAGAACTGAGACAGAGCGAGAGAATAGAGGAGAGAAATCATGCATTGTTCAAAAGTTCACACACACACACACACATACACACACACACACACACACACACACACACACACACACACACACACACACACACACACACACACACACACACTCACCCTGGATTTGGAGTTGTCCATGCCCAGCTCCACATCTTTCTTCATGCGTCTGCGGCAGCGGAGCAGGTTCATGAGTCTCTTCACACACAGATAGAAGGACTTCGGGCTCGGGACGATGCTGAACGGAGGAGGGAGAGTCTTGCCATTATCAAAATACGAGAGCCAGAGTTTAGAGCGGGCGAACTTCCACTCCACATCTGCATCGTCCTGCGAGAAACACACAGTATTAAACGATCAGAAACCCTCACAGCATCAGACCGAGAGCAGAGACTCTCAGAACACGAGGAAGCTCTCGGCCCGTGGGTTTGTCCCCGCTGCTTCAGTGCTCAAATCTGCATTTGGTATTTATGACCATTTTGCACACACATTTAGTCACATTTACTGTGGTAAGATGAATAACATAAAAAAATAAATAAAAAAAAAGCAAATTCACTGTAAAAAAAGGGATTTTACTTGAATTAACATGTCTATAATCTTTAAAAAAAAACATTTAAAAATGACACTTTAAAAAAATAAATACTTTTTTTTTATTCAACTTAAAAAAAGAAAATAAAATCAGTAAAAAATAATTTTGAAAATAAATTGAAAAATAATTAAATTATATTTCAAAATTATAATTCAATACAAAAATAATTAATTATAATTAAAAATGTAAGTAAAAAAAAAAATTTGATTAAAATTATTTTTATGTAAAACTTTGAAGTCCTGAGAAATCTGAGTTAGGTGAGTGAGGATGGGAGATCAGGATAACTGCAGCATCTGAGGAGTGATGTAGTGCGGTCGACTAGATGTTTGATCTGCAGTGTTTTGTTGTTTCGGCTGTAATGGGTTTGTGCCATTTCTGTCTCCACGCCTCTCCTCTGGAGATCTGAAGTACGGGCACACGTGTGATCGCTCAGCGAGAGATGAAACCCGTCTCGTATCCTTCTGAAAGATTACAGCAGCTCTGGGTCTTTCTCCCGGAGGATTAGAGGAACACAGAGGACAAGCCGGATCTGACTCCAGACGTGCTTTTGGGCAAAGAAGCCTAGAACGATCTATAACTCAAATACACTCTTAAAAATAAGGGTTCTTTACTGGCATCTGTGGTTCCATGAAGAACCATGAAATGAAAGGTTCTTCATAGTGGGAAAAGGTTCTTTATATTACTCAAATGTTCTTCACACTAAGAAAAAAATGGTTCTTTTAAGAACTGATCACTGAAGGGTTCTTTAGGGAACCAAAACTGGTTCTTTATGTCATTCCCAGGAAACGGGGAACATTATCAGAATATTCTGGAAAGGTTCTCTCAAAGTTATGAACTAACGTTCTTCCAGTGATGTTAAAAAAACGTTTGTTCAAAGTTATCTGGTCTTTTAATAATTTTCTGAAACATTAGCACAAACACTTTATTCAGGGACGGACTTAGTAAATTGGGGACCCAAACCAATGCTCTCTCTCTCTCTCTCTCTCTCTCTCTCTCTCTCTCTCAGCACTGAACTTGTTACCTTTTTTTGAACCTTTATTTTTAAGAACGCATCATATCACGTATTGACCTCATTAAAGTCCCCCTATAGTCAATAATTGTATCTTTTAAAACTCATCTTTGATCACCAAAATGACATATTTAAGTGTTTTTTCCTTGAAAAAAATTCTTCATGCCTTGAAATATCTTGAATGTAACTCGACACCCTTGCCTCATTTAGTATGCGCGGTTCTATGAATATGCAAATGAGCCCCACCTCCACTCACTCACTCAGCTCAGAGATCCACTCGTTGATGATCACACGTTGATCTGATTGGTTACAAGCAGGGGTTAAAATGGGCCGGAACGTTCCAGAACTGCGTTCCGGCACCTCAGATAAATTAATAAATAAATAGATTCAAATCAAATCAATGATTCTCATCATTCATCAAATCAAAACTGAATATCACCACCTGGCCCCGCCTTCACAAACACGCTTCCCGACGTTACGTTCTCACGGTTCTCCTGTCTGATCTGAGTGCATCTACACCGGTTCCCGCCTCCCCTCCCGGCTGAACGCCAGCGATTACTAATGCGGGAAATGTGAACTAATCCGGACATTTGTTTTCCCTTGTAATATATTTTATTGTTTATTATTATATTATATATTATATTTATACCTGAGAATGCTTTGACGCGTTTCCACAGCGCATGATACTTAAGGGAACGTCTGCCAATTCCACCAACTGCGTTAAACGTAGACTATCATTTGTATTATTTAAAATTAATTTTAACATTTAAAAACAGACGTTTTCAGATTCCACAGCTTGTAGAAGGTTCTTATTGGCAATACTGACTCAGGCTACAGCTTTCCTGGTAGCCTTGAGTAAATGAACTTGTCTCAGAAAATGATTCATAAAAACATATAAATATCAGCTTTATGTTTACTTTCTTCACTGAAAATGAAAAGACTATCAGTCAAAGTTCAGCTTTAGGAGGGGAAGAAATAGGGCAGAAGGAGACTGAGAGAAAAGGAAAGATGAAGATGAGGAGAGAGCAGGTATTGACAAATAATCTAATGACAAAGTTTTAAAGCTATTTCTTATTAAAAAAAAATTTGCCCTTCAAAAGCACTAAATTGCACATATGTTGGTCAGAGAAATCCAAATTTTCTCCCTAACTACCTCACATTTCAGTCCGTTTTGGACTTCACATTTTTAGGTTTAAATTTACATTGTGAAAAACAAGGTTGTGTTACATACCGTGGTGTTTATAAATTTTAACATAGTATCGTCATCATATCAGTGTAGATGTAGATGGACCAAAATAACAACATTAAAATAAGTATTAAATAAGTATTGTGCCACAGGCTCAGCTCCCTCCTACTTTCACTCACTCCTACGAGTCTACATCCCTACCAGACACCTACGATCGGTCAACGAGCGACGTCTCGTGGTTCCATCACAGAAAGCCACAAAATCACTTTCCAGAACATTCTCATTCACAGTTCCATGCTGGTGGAACGCTCTCCCCACCCTCATCCGGAATGCAGAATCCCTGACAACATTCAAAAGACAGCTGAAAACCCATCTCTTCCGTGAGCACTTAACCTTATAAAAAAAATAAAAATAAAAAAAATTAAAAAAATCCTTTCCCTTTGAAACATCACTTATCAGGCTTATGCTACTCTGAATAATACCTGAACTTCGTATTTTGAGCACTTCTTGCGTTGTTGTTGTTTTTGCCTCTTTATGATGACTCGCTGAATTTTTGTCCTAATTTGTAAGTCGCTTTGGATAAAGGCGTCTGCTAAATGACTAAATGTAAATGTAAATGTAAATGTACAGTGACAATCTTGTCCCAAAAAGTATTGCTATACTACAATACTCAATATGCTGTCCCACGGGGAGTCATTTTTCCCTGTTGCACCAACACAAAATTTGAGGGTTCCCCCACCTGCCAAATCCCACTTTAACCACTGGTTACAAGGTAGTTTGTGACGTCAGAAACACCAGCGATTTCAAAGCGTGTTTTTGAGACTGTCTTTGGTTCACTGCAGTTTTAAGGAGGAAATACTCAGCAATGCTGTCGACTTATGAACTTACACATGATTTAAGCGTATTAAAAACACCACATAGACACATAAACAACATTAAAAGCTGGATTTACACCACAGGGGGACTTTAAATCTTGATTATGATGAACTTGTTCTTAAGTTTCAGTGTTGGTGATTTTAATCTGAACTCTTACTTCAAGTGAAAATAGTGCGTGGGAAAGTAACTCGCCTCGATCTCCTGGTACGAGCTGTTTATCATGGCAATAAGCATGTTGAGCAGAACCACCACCATGGTCACGTTGTAGATCCCATAAAGCACGTAGCCGATGTTCTCGATAAATTTATGATCATATTTCAGAACCACAGAGGACACTTCAGACAGCCCGAATATGGACCAAAAGAGCGTTTTAAAACTCTCCTCAACCCTGTGAACACAGACGAGAGGGAAGAGAGTGTTTACAGTCAACATGAGGCTTCACTAACACATTGTACATCAGTCATGTGATGCGAAACTGATATTTAACAAGAAAAAGATGCAAACACAAAAATACAAAAGTGCCAGAAAAGCGAAACCATTTTTGGTTCACCAGTTAATAATCTGAGATCCACAAAAAATAACATTTTGTGCATTATAAGTTAAAGAATCTTCATGGAATCACACATAGCAAATAAATAAGCTTTATTTTTAAGAGTGTATTTTGTCTTCAGGAATTGTGTGAAACATTAAAGCACATTGTAATGTCAGTAGAAAAGTAAAATCATTTCAGAGGCAGAGCAATATATTAAATATTTATAAAACAAGCTTTTTTTGTGTGTTTGGTATAATGTGCACAGATTTTGATTTAATGCCAGTGTTATTATAGTATTTATTCATATTTTGAATTAGCTTTTATTTTTATATTTTCAAGTTTAAGTCATTTTTGTATGTTTTTGTCAATTTTATATTATTTTTTCTTTACAGCTTTAATGCATTTTATTTCAGTTTTTAGTAACTTTAGAACTTGAACTTGAAAAATGATAAATGTTGCCTTGGCAGTTACAAAGTATATAAAAAAAGTATATAAAAAAATTGTAACTGAAATTGAAATGACGGAAAATGTTTTTGAAAAATAGTTTTTTAATGTTTATTTTTTGTTTGTTTTAGCATCAGTGTTCTTTTAGTTTCAATGAGATCATACAATTATAGTTTTAATATTTTGTTTCTTATTTTTTAAATTCACTTTAATTTTAGTTAAAGTTTTTCCATTTTTAATTATTAAAATGTCTATGTAGATTTTATTAATTTTTATTTTTAGATGATTTATTTTTAATTATTTTAGTACCAGTGTCATTTTGGAATAATGTGCACAGATTTTGATTTAATGCCAGTGTTATTTATATACTATTATAGTATTTATTAATATTTTGAATTAGCTTTTATTTTTATATTTTCAAGTTTAAGTCATTTTTGTATGTTTTGGTCAATTTTATATTATTTTTTCTTTACAGCTTAGTAACTTTAGTACTTGAACTTAAAAAAAAGAAAGAGAAATGTTGCCTTGGCAAATAACAAAGAAAATTTGTATATAAAAAAAACTTGAAATTTGTAATTGAAATTGAAATGACTGAACATATTAAAAAAATATATTATTAGTTTTAGCTAACCATTACAACACTGTTTCATGTTGACTTTAAATATGAACTGGCTTAGTGGCTGGTGTGAGTAAAAAAATGTTTGGTTCACTAATTTTGCCTTGGGAAAAAAAAACCCAATTACCGTAAGTAAGTACTAGAGAGTAAAACGGACAACGGAGTAAAATCCTCTGGGATAATACATGTCTGGAGGAGAATGACAGCAATGTAAAGGTATCTTCTGGTGTAAAGAACATCCTCCGCTCAGAAAGATGCGCTCTATTGTTTGAGTACATACATTAGCTGACTTGTCAGACTTGTTTCATCACTTCTCGCTCGCTGCGAAACAAACCTCGTCCTGTCGGAGTCACTCTGCTGTGAAATGAGCTCTGCACTTTTGATGCGGGAAAACCAAGAGCTCGTTTCACAGGACTGACACTTCACTGTATCTCCGCCTGAGAGACCACATGTTCAAGCAGACGACCATCCTACACTGATGTACGGTCACACTCACTGTGGGAGGATGAGTAACATACTCTAAGTCAAAAATGGAAAATTCACTGAGAAAAAAAGAAGATTATAAATGGCTTAATTCAAGTAAATTTAAATTTTTTTTTAAATAAAAGTTACAAAAAATTTTTTTTGTATAATTAATTTTCTTTTATTAAAAAATACAAATTCAACAGTAAAATGGTTAAAAACCATAACAAAATAAATACAAATAATCTTAATCTAAAAAGATAAAATAAAATATTTTAATTTTATATTTTTAATATTAATTTAAAAAATATGTATACATATATATATATTTAAAAATTAGAATAGTTAAAAAAAAATCTGTTATAAAATATTTTTAAAAATCATTACAAAATAAGTACAAAATCTGATTAAAAATTGTTTTTTATTTTCATTCCTCATCAATTCCTTTGATTTTGATAAAAAAAAATTAGAATAAGTAAAGAATATTCAACTTAAAAAATTTATATTTTTTTAAAAAATATTATAAAATAATTATAAAATATTATAAAATTATTGCAAGATATTAAAATGATTTTTATTTGGTAGTACTTAGAAATATGTGTTAAGTGTGTCAGGATGGTCGACTAGTACAAGAACATGTGGTTTGGTAGACATGACCTATTAAACCATTTATACCTGGTTATCTCAACTAGTGCGTTTTGAAACTAGTGAGTTATGCACATCCCTAATTGTACATATTTTTGTGAAGTAATGTTTCCTCAAACAATATATTTTGCAGAACAAAAAAATGGTCTTGGATTCACTGTGAGACAATTTTCAATAAAAAATTGCTAGTAAATTTCACAAATAATTAAAAAGAAACGGTAAATAAACTGAAATAGTATTCTCTTGTAAATAATCTCATGTCACTCACGTGGTGAAGGCGGGATTGACCTTTGCCCCCAGATAGTATGAGTAGAGGATGAACATGCCGATCATGAATGCGAGGAAGACCATGATGAAGAGCACCATGAACTTGAAGATGTCCTTGACGGTTCGGCCCAGGGAGATCTGGAGCGGGCCGAAGCTCTCATTGGCCGGGAGAATGTAAGCGATGCGAGAGAAGCTGAGGACCACAGCGATGGCGTACAGACCCTCGGAGATCAGCTGAGGGTCCGACGGGAGCCACTTATCTCTCGCTGAAACAGTCAGAGGAACAGTGCTTCGTTTAAATGTTAGATAATTAATCAGGCTGGTGTATCGGTCTATCAGTGTGCCAAAGGGGTGGTTGAATATGATCTCACTTTTCTAACTTTAGTTAGTGTGTAATGTATGTGTAATATGTTTTTAGCTACAACATAGTTACTTACAGCTATAAGACATTTTCTTAAATAGTTTATATTTTGCAAATATTTTACACCGGACCAAATTCTTAATAAAAAAAAGGTTTTCAAATTTTTGCTTGACTTTATATAAATATGTGGCCTTGAAGTAATCCAAAAGCAATCAGATTACATTACTTTCATATTGTGGTACTTGGATTACGTTACTGAATACTTTTTTTATGAAGTAATTTGTAACTGTAACGGAATACATTTTTAAAGTAACCCTCCCAAGTCTGGTCACACCATGAAATGTTATAATGACAGCATTTTTATAACCGTTTTGGTCACATTTGGTCGGGAAAAAATAATAATTAGCTATTATTATTGTCATTAATAGTGAGTGCGCGCGCGCGGCCGGGGCTCTCTCTCTCTCTCTGCTCGTTCTTATATATGCCCTGTCAAGCGCGCCGTGTTAAACTGACAGGACTTAAAAACACATGCAAATGATAAAACTTTAACTCTATGGTTAAACTGTACAATTAATCCGATAATGATAAGAAACCCAGCAACGGCGATGATCAGCTTCTCCTCCATTTTCTCGGAACTAATGTTTTGGTAGGAACGAAAGTTTACATCGTATGTTCCTCCGGAATCAGCCAGCGCGAAGGACGTCTTCTGATTGGTTTCTGGCGTTTTGCCGCTGCTTGCCGCTGAACCGCGTCATAGCTCATTAGCATAAAGTTGAGCTACTTTCAACTTTCTGATTGACGCTCAAAACGCCCAAAACGCGACGCCGATGGATTTGACGCTCCTTGCAGCTGAGAGAAGCCAGCTTCCATTGAAAATGAATGACTTCCGGTAACTTTGGAAGCTCAAGTCGGCGGCGGTGTGAACGTACAGTTATAGTTTTAATATTTTGTTTCTTATTTTTTAAATTCACTTTAATTTTAGTTACAGTTTTTCCATTTTTATTAGATTTTTATTATTAAAATGTCTATGTAGATTTTATTAATTTAAATTTTTAGATGATTTATTTTTAATTATTTTAGTACCAGTGTTATTCTAGTCTCATTGAGATACTATTACAGATTTTATAAATATTTTGAATAAAATTTTATGTTTATTTTTTGTTAAAGTTTTAGTACTTTTGTTGTGTTTTTGTTTTTTTAAATAAATCTATATAGTTATTATACATTTTTTTTTTTTTTGTTAAACTAAATTTAAAATGAGAAATGTTGCTCTGGCAACTATAGCTGAAACAAAACAAGTTTTATTTTATTTCAGTTAATATTTATTTTAAGTAACATATTTTTTTTTTTAAATAAAGTTTTAGTTTCAGTTATAATAACCCTGTTTAGTACTTCAAGTTAAACTAAAGTTAAACTAGAAATGTTCCTCTGTCTACTAGCAGAAATAAATCAATTCAGAAAGTATTTCAGTTAATGTTTCTTCTGTTTCAAGTAAGAAAAAGATTGTTAATGGTTTTAGTTTTAGTTAACGACAGTTGTCTAATTATAGTAGGTTAAATTCCTTAACTTGATTTTCTCTATATACTATGGTGTGCACATCAGCAAATCCGTGTTAATTTCGTTGACGAATAATTTTCGTCATTATTTTCGTCAACGACATTTTTTCACAGACGAAAACGAGACGATAACTAAATAAAAACTAGTTTTGAATGACAAAAACTATGACGAAAATCTATTGACATTTTCGTCAACGAATAAAAACTAGACGAAAATGTTAGATAGTGACGATTTGGGAAGCGATCCAGTCAGAACGGATGTCCTGCGTTTGTGGTAGATGCGCACAATTGTACTGTAACGTGATCTACCCAGCGGCACACGGGCTGACATGCGCTGCATGTCTCATAAAACGTTAAAACATGTAAACGTCTGGGAGAATGAGTAGAGCAGACATGAAGATCTGAATAAGAGTGACGACGCAAAAAAATAGCTATATTCGGTACGGTTTTCTGTGCGCACACACCCGACCCGAAGCGTGCAGCCATTCACATATACACCTATAGCATACAGCGCGCAAGTACAGAATTGACCTTTCTTTCGTGTCTGAATGGACAAATACACACAAATATTATGTCTAAATGTCCGTTTTGGAGTGACAGTGGGTAATAAACCTAATGCGGTCTGTGTCCTTAATATTGATCAAGCAACAAAAGAAAAAGAGAAAAACATTCACTGCTCGTTAATAGCTTTAATAAGGATTAATTATATTTAATTCATACAAATAAATATGTCTGCTTGAAAGAATAGAGAATGATGTATGCAAGTAGTTATAAAGAATTCATATATCATTCATTGAAAAGAAGACTGTCTTCTACTTTAGGAAAAGTGGTTTTATTTAATTTTAAGATATTTTTTAAGTTACAGTAGTTAAATCTGTATCTGTATTGCACGTTCAAACTTTAAAATCATTCATATTAGCAGGTTAATATATGTTTTCTCCGGTAGTATATGGGTTTGGAAATTTTAGAGAAATTCTAAATAAATGCATTTAAATTGAAACCCATTATATTTTAGTTGACTAAATCTACTGTAGATTTAGTCGACTAAAATCTTATTGTATTTCGTCGACTAAAACTAGACTAAAACTAAAACAATTCAGATGACTAAAATATGACTAAAACTAAATGGCATTTTAGTCAAAAGACTATGACTAAAACTAAATCAAAATTTGCTGTCAAAATTAACACTGCAGCAAATCCGTGCATGTAGAAAACTTCAGTGCATTTAATCATGTTTTAAATCATAATACTACCAAAACTCATGTATATTTCAATGTTTTAAAGGTGCATTGTGTAATATTTAGGAGGATCGGTTAACAGAAATGCAATATCATATACATAACTATGTTTTCAGTGGTGTATAAAGACCTTACATAATGAACCGTTGTGTTTTTTATCACCTTAGAATTTGCATTTCTCTCTACACACACACCGCGGGTCCCCTTACATCGACATGTTTCTACAGTGGCCCTGAACGGACAAACGCGTTTCGCCACTATGTTGTTCTTCGTGCAAAGAAGCTAAAGCGAATAAAACACTGACACAATGATGAACAGGTGACAATAATATTCGCAATGCCATTGTTTTACTGAATAATTAAGTAAATCTAATTTCTTAATTCATCTTTGTAAAGAAACCTCATTGATTACGCTCTGCTGTCTCAGACGATGACATCACTTCCTGTCGGCCACCGTAACTTCTGTTGGGTGCAGTTCGCAACCTCACCACTAGATGCCGCTAGAAATGACACACTGCACCTTTAAGACATTCTCTCGGAGTGACAGCAGCGCTCAGACTCTCCTCACCGTATGTGAAGTATCTGATGTCTGGTGGCAGTGTGACCAGCGAGAGGTCTGCGGCGTGGATATTCTCATTCACATACTCCTGGGCTTTCATGGCCTGCATGAAGGCGAAAAACCGTGCGGTGAACGCGGCGATGAAGATGGAGAGCATGCCGAAATCCAGAACGTTCCAGAGCTGCATGATGTATTCCCTCGGCCCCTCCGTCCACAGCTCTTTACACTCCGACCACATCATTCCTGCAGAAACCATCAAAACACCACATTTTTCATTATCAGCTGTTATTGTGTGGTTTAAAATAGAACTTAATCTAAATTGTTTTTTGTGGTGAACGCCATGGGATTGCAACATTTTCCCAGTTGATCAGACAAGACAATCAAAGTGCAGAAAAAGCAGCACAACTGATTATGAACTGAGCTCATGTGTTTTCATATCGAGATATGAGGACATAAGAGATGAGAGAGAGATAAAGAGACAGAGAGAGAGAGAATTAATCAGACAATCAAAGAGCAGGAGGAGAACACAGTCTGACAGGGAAATCACTGTATGATAATTTTCTGTATGAAACCTCAGCAAATTCTGTTAAAACGATGAACTACATTAGCATTGCACTTTAATTTGAAATCTAAGTTAGAAGAATGCCAACGGAAATCCAAGTAATACATCGCTCAACTTAATCAGACACGGAAAGCATGCTGGGATAGAACTGTGATTTAATCTCCAAAAGTATAAATCCATTACTTCACCAATCTCCCATGAGAGAAGCCAGAGGAAGCAGGAGCTGGTGTTGAAGCGAGAAGGTCAGGGGTCAAGCCCTCAACAGTCACCACTATAATCAACCTTCCCACACACACACACACACACACTTTACCAATGTTACACTAGCATGAGCACTAGAATCACATTCTGAACTCGCACTTTAAAGCTGCAGTCTGCAGTTTTTCCTCTTTGTCGCCATCTCTGTTCGAAATCTGCAACTGCAGTTGTTCGCGGGATTATCAGCTTTACGTGGTTGTGCGTCGGCACGGCACAGCGCGGATGAATCCGATGTTTTGAGGAGAAACCGGTGTGGATGCTGGTATTCGCAATCACAGATTATACTTTTGGGAAGTTTGACCAACATAAGAATTTTCACCGGAAAATTTGTAAATCTGAATGAGTAACATCCACTTTTGTTCTGATCAACTCAGGGAAAAAAGCATTGCAGTAAATCGCGCTGATTAAATCTAACGATCGCTTATCATATCACTCAAACCGTGCAAATTATACTTTATTCTCAAATTGTTAATGTTAACAACATCAGCATTGCGTGATTTAAAGCCCTTCCGATATTATCCTTGTTTGCGCATGGGCCGGTCACAGTCTCTTTTTTTCTCCGAAGTCTGAAGTCTTTCTCGTTTTACAGCGGGTGAATCTCCAGTTGGTGATTGTTGTTTGAACCTTTCTGGATCCGCCATTAAATTTATAAGTTGGAGTTTATGTGGACAGATGTGACTTTATGTGTACAGATGTGACTTTATGTACAGATGTGACTTTATGTGGACAGATGTGACTATGTGTACAGATGTGACTTTATGTGGACAGATGTGACTTTATGTGGACAGATGTGACTATGTGTACAGATGTGACTTTATGTGTACAGATGTGACTTTATGTGGACAGATGTGACTTTATGTGGACAGATGTGACTTTATGTGTACAGATGTGACTATGTGTACAGATGTGACTTTATGTGTACAGATGTGACTTTATGTGGACAGATGTGACTTTATGTGTACAGATGTGACTATGTGTACAGATGTGACTTTATGTGGACAGATGTGACTTTATGTGGACAGATGTGACTTTATGTGTACAGATGTGACTATGTGTACAGATGTGACTTTATGTGGACAGATGTGACTTTATGTGTACAGATGTGACTATGTGTACAGATGTGACTTTATGTGGACAGATGTGACTATGTGGACAGATGTGACTTTATGTGTACAGATGTGACTATGTGTACAGATGTGACTTTATGTGGACAGATGTGACTTTATGTGGACAGATGTGACTTTATGTGGACAGATGTGACTATGTGGACAGATGTGACTTTATGTGGACAGATGTGACTTTATGTGGACAGATGTGACTATGTGTACAGATGTGACTTTATGTGGACAGATGTGACTTTATGTGGACAGATGTGACTTTATGTGGACAGATGTGACTATGTGGACAGATGTGACTTTATGTGGACAGATGTGACTTTATGTGGACAGATGTGACTTTATGTGGACAGATGTGACTTTATGTGGACAGATGTGACTTAATGTGGACAGATGTGACTTTATGTGGACAGATGTGACTATGTGGACAGATGTGACTTTATGTGGACAGATGTGACTTTATGTGGACAGATGTGACTTTATGTGGACAGATGTGACTTAATGTGGACAGATGTGACTTTATGTGGACAGATGTGACTTTATGTGGACAGATGTGACTTTATGTGGACAGATGTGTGACTTAATGTGGACAGATGTGACTTTATATGGACAGATGTGACGTTATGTGGACAGATGTGACGTAATGACGCAAAGACATGCTCGAATTTCCCGCTGAAATCCACCAGTACCACTGGAGTTAAAAACATTATTACAAGCTTACCGTTGTGAGTCGAGATACGGCAAGCAGAGAGTTCTGAACACTGGCTGGTTATGTACTTGCTCAAAAAATTATTTTGGATCATTTTTAACCCAAAAAAGCTTCGGACTGCAGCTTTATATGAACAGTCTAAACACACACTTTAAATGAACATCCTAAACTCATAATGTACAAACTTAAATTAACACTTGCCAAACGAGCATCCGAGTAAAAATCGGTGTTGGCGAGTGTATGAAACGGTGTCAATCGCCAGTTGGCCAGTAACATTTTTATGAATTCTAACAATGAGCAGAATTGTGAGAACATGAACAAACGCGAACGATGCTTGGGACGGTGGACGGGCTAGTGCTGCATCATCACGAAAGCAGTACCAATTTAAATATTCAAGCACAAGAAGACACAAAAGGGAACTCAATTCGTTACTTGTGTGCGTCCAGACATCCGCGTCTCAGACAGTGCGCGAATACTGAATTGAACTCTTTTACGTCTTCTTGAGCTTGAATAGACATATTCAAACAAGACTGTCAAAATGTCTGTCTTGGCAAGTATCCTTGTAAACATAGTCTTAAGTGAATGTAAAGAGTTTAGGAATAAAACGTGTGTACAGTATCAGTAAATTGGATCAGTGCATTCGCTCTTAAAGTGACGGCAGCCTAAACAGGCTGTCTGTGTTTTTAATGTTAATCAAACAACAAAAGACAAAGAACAATCACTCATTGCTCTTGACTGAGGAACATTAATAAGGATTAATCTATGTTTCATGGATGGTATAAATATTTATGGCCGGTACATTTTCTTATGTCACCGGCCATTGGCAGGTGTGGCAAAAAGTTAGTTTTATGCCCTGTGTACAAACATTCTCACCATCCATCTCTATACAGTACCTCAACATAAACACAGATATGCAGGAATTAACTAATCTCACTTTTGTGTGCGCACAAATACAGAAAGCTGAGAACCTCTTATTTTTTTTATGGAATATTGCAGTATTTATTCTAAACTAAACGATTTATCTGTGCACATTATTATTGTTTTAATAATCTTGAATCAGAATAACTTCCTCTCGAAGCATGTCTTCTCTTCTCTGATGATGTGGGCGGAGCAACCTGTCACTCACATGAGATCAGCCAATAGCAAACCACAACCATCCAATCAATTCCCCACAGACAACATCAAGCCCCGCCCACATTTGTTCTTGTTCCAGAAGCGTTTCACTCAGATATACGTCACTTCCACTTCATGCACTTTAAGTGTTCACAGGGCGACAGTCTTCTGGCTTGTAGAGTGAAAAATAACACCACTAATGGACTCCACGCATGGTCACTTTCACAATCCAAGCAGGTTCGATAGGTTAACACACTCACAGTGAGGATGGCATTTTCACTCTAACATTTCAAATGTGTCGTCATTTACTGAAAGCCTGTCACTATCAAGGTGGAAACCAAACAACACTTTTTGGGATTTTTGCACCATGCAAGAGAACAAGTCACATAGTATCATGAATAATTAAGAGGCACTGCAGCAATAGTGCAGGAATGAATCACATCCTCACGTTGATTTCAAACCTGGAAGATGAAAATAGTCCCCAAAAAATCCTCTTTCCTCTTAAAATGACAAAGAACAGTTGCACATATCTGTTTCAGCTAAGGACTTGCTCATTTTGTCCTGCATTGAAACAGCGAAACATTTTCTTACACCAAATGTAATGAGGTGCACTCATTGTGGGAGAACTCTCTGATCCACAAACCAAACGGGAACTAAACTCAATCCAATCTGAGCTCTCTCAATGATGCATTGCCTCGCATTACTAAATCTATTTCACAATACGACAGTGATGAATGAACATGACTCGTTGCAAACGGCTAGAAAATATTATGCTGAACAGTGCCTTTTTGCTCGCTTTTTTTGTTTCTTGACGTGAGTGTGGAACTGTGCCTTCCTAAACGATAAGACACTAACTAGATTAACTACAGTCAAGAAGCCCTTTAAAAAAATAAAAGTAGTAAGTCACAGTACGTGTTACTTAAAAATACCTAAACTCATAAAGGCTGTTTAAGGAGGCCATACATTGTATTATATAACTGATGAAAAATATATAACAAATGGCATAGATTTACAGTATTGTTAAGCTTGAGCAAAGTAATACTTTTAATACTATTAATACTTTTATTCAGCAAGGACACATGATTAAATTGATCAAAAGTGACACAGTATGGGCCCTATTTGAACGATCTGAAACGCAAGTATCAAACGCGAAACGCAAGTAACTTTGTGGGCGGATCTCGGGCGCTGTTGCTATTATACCGGCGGGATAAATGACTCTTGCGCTCTACGCAAATTTAAAATGGGTTGGTCTGAAGTAGGTTCATTACTCATAGGTGTGGTTTGGGCGTAACGTCAAATAAACCAATCAGAGCGACATCTCACATTCCCTTTAAGAGCAGGAGCGCTTGTTCCATGGCGGAATGCTATTATAACGGCGGATTTGCCAGACGCACGCCAGGAGCGGTTCACAGCCGAGGAGACCGACGTTCTCGTCAGGGCCGTAAAACACAGAGAAGTGACATTGGGAATGGGAGAAACCCACACAAATTAGCTTCGGTTAAACAGGCGTATGATAATTTGGGTACATGTGTAAGCTAGATTTATGCCTATTTTTTCACATCTTCATGGACACCACAATGATTTCCCTCGTGTGGTAATGTTTTTCCTTGTAATAATGTAGGCTATGATTTGCAAAAATGAAAACTGCTGCTTCTGTGTAGATGAGAGAATCAAAGTTTATGCGCGTTGTGCACACGCCAATTCATTATGGCCAAGCATGCGCCCTCAAAATAGCATTTGAATAACGTGCAACGCGCCACTGACTTTAGACTAGGTTTCTCCTGGTCTGTGGCGGAATTGTTTTCTAAACCTGCAAAATAGCACCAGGGAACGTTTGCGCCGGAACACGCCTCCTCTTTTCACTGAACTGCCCCCGGGAGCGCAAGTTCATTCCCTAATTTACCGACGTGCGTCTTTGGAGGGAAAAGTCTGCTGTGCGTCGGGTGCAAAATAGGAATGATACATGCGTCGGTGTACAAAGTCAATTCTGTGGGTGCAAGATAGGGCCCCAAGAGTATTACACAAAGTTCCATTTCAAATAAACATTGTTTTAAACATTCTATTCATCAAAGACTGAAGTATTGATGCTGAAATCACAGGAATTTTTACTAAGTATTTTTTACTATATATACTATATAGACACTTTACTATATATTCACATTGAAAATATAAAATTATTTTGAATTGTAATAACATTTCATTGTTTTTACTGTATTTTTGATCAAATAAATGCAGCCTTGGTGAGCAGAAGAGACTTCAGACCAACCCCAAATATATTCTGCGATCAGAGAAATATTTATCAGGTACAAAAATAACAGAGTTAATCTTGAACAGATCATTTACAGTAAATACTCAAACTGAAAAACCCCAATTCATAACCTAGTATAAAATTTTGTGATTAAACGAAATATGTTAAAACTAAAGAACTGAAAATGTGTAACTTTTTATTCAAATGGTTATTTGAAATGAACTTTCCTAATGAATTGATTCACTAATCGGTAGCAATGTTAGAAGCGTCACTATTTTTTGTAAGTTATTGCCCAGCACTAGTCTGGGAGGAAATTTTCTGAATTTCATTCACTTCAGAGATTCACTTCACTTCACTGACTCTAATCCACTCAAACTCTCACTCTCTGTCAGTCTCATGAGGACAAAACAATTGAGAGGTTCATTGATCGTCCTGCTTTGGTCCTGGAGTGAGGAACTCTATTTCTGAAAGTGATAGATTAGTCTCCTAATTAAATGTCCTATATAACTAAAACTGACCATTTTATAAAAGAACAGTCACAAATTAGATCTCTTCAATATCTCAATTGCTTCTCCTAGTCAGTAATGAGATAAAATCCTCATCAAATGTCTAAATCTTCAAGGATACATACTAGTTGTACAAAGCGATATCATGTAGTGTTGAAATCATATAAATTAAAGCTACAATATGTAATTTTTATCGCCACTAGGGGTCGCTAACCTCTCACAATAACAAAGGCGTCAGTTGATGACGCATAAGCGGAATTATGGAACTTGTCGTCATGCCGATGGATCTAATAATGTTTATGGATGAGTGAATACACTGATGTTTTTAGCATGACTGTGGAATGAAGCGGCGCGAGTGCTAATGAGAGACAGATCTCAGCGCCACACGCGAGTCCCACGGATATAAAGCAATGAGGACATTTAATCCTACCGAACTAACTTACCCGCTAGTGCTGAATAACACTCACACAGGGCAGTTTATTAGATGAATGACACTTGTGAGGGAACGCAGCGCTGTTTCACTCGCTCTACACTATCACACTAAACTGCATTTGAGTGTGTTAAAGTTATAATGTTATTCTGTGTGTTAGTTTGTCTGTATGAGACTAGCAGTGAGCTAGATCAACATTAGCATAACATACTGATCATATTCTAACATTTCATCATGTTGAGCTGTATAACATTGATTAGTTTTATGTACATTTGCTCACCTCTACATTTGCGCGTCTCTGTCAAGTGGAAGTTAGCCGCGGACGCTAGCTCTCGGCATCTCGAAAACGCCACGCTGATATTGATCCTCGTTTTAGTTCTCCTTTTGTCCCAAAGTCTGCTTGCCATGATCCATAAAGTTTGAGCGAAACAACAACAGCGTGAGCGCGCCGCTAGACGTAACGCAGTTGTCCACGTCTGTCGCCATGGTTACTATGGCAGAACGAGCGGAAACCAGGGATAACACGGATATTACGTCATTGACAGGCGACAAGTGAACAGGGACGAGCCATTATTTAAAACTGGAATTTCTCTGAAATTAAAAATCCAAGTGATTTTTGGATATTTTATTACAAAAATCTTACATATTGTAGCTTTAAATATTGATTACAAGCATTGCCGATGTCGTGCATTACCTGCAACCCAGACCATGATCAGTATTTCTGTCCAGGAGAATTGTGTGGTCTTGACTCTGAAGATCTGGAGCGGGTAGTCAGTGACGGTGACGTTGGGAAGGGTCGTGATTCCTTCAAACCGATCGGACGCATTGAACACCAGCAGACACAGGAAGATGATGAAGGAGGCCGCATGAGCAACAAACTTCATAAAAGGACTGCGTAGTATTTTACCAAGCTGAGAAAACATGGAAAAGATCATGCGGCAGATTAACAAAATATGTTTAATAACAATCACAGACTCATTACACTGAAAAAAGGGAAGGATTTACTTCTTGAAACTCAGAAATTGCTAGTGAATTTCACAAAAATGTATAAGAAAACAGCAAGTAACAATTAAATAAACGTGAAATTTTGAAGTAGAATGACTAAAACGTACTCCAATAAACTTTTTTTTTTTACACTGTAGCTTTGCATGCATCTTAAACATGAAAATTTTAAACATGGCATTTATAGCAACAAAAGTAACTTCAGAGTTGACTACTGCAGAGAAAAAACTACTAAAATAAACTGAAAAAATAGAGTGGATGGTATTGTAGGACTAGAAATATGATTTCCTCCCCACTGAACCTGATTTCACCAAGAGCAACATGTTCCTGGATCAACATCTTCATTGATCCTAGAACAACATTCCAATCAACCAATCAGATTTGAGGAACAGATTTACAGTTCATGTCAAGTTTAGGCTCACAACCAGGACCTTCTATATCAGTGTTGTTCACTTATCATTTCCAACTGATTTTAGGGATAACTTATTAGGTTTAGGGGTAAGGATATTGTTAGCATAACATTTTTGGGCAGGAATATTGTCAACAAAACATGTCGACCCAGGAACGTGTCTAACTTGGCTCTTCAGGATGAGATCAGGACGCTTCCCACTGTTGGCTGTAAATTTGTCAATGCTCAACACCATTGGATCAAAGCTCTGTCAATGCTTTGGCAATGCAAAGCCTTTTTACCAGGCTAATAAAGCTATGAATTAGCCTTTAATAATGTCTAAATAAATATATATTCAAATGCAAAACCTAATACAAGTACAAGTAACAAACATACATGTAGCCTAACGTTAGCCAGTTCAACGGATTTTATTATTATTATTATTATTATTATTATTTAACGTTAGCCAGTTGGCGAAGAGTTCTTTGAAACATTGCTCTTCAGTAAAGTTACTTAACATCAAAAAAAGGTAGGCTGTAAATCTTTATTCACTTATTTGCTGCTGGATCACATAGCTTGGCTATATAATATTCTCTACTGCATTTTCTCTTCTCTAAGCTTATGCTTCTCTGTAATGGACAGTCTGTAGTAATATTTGTGGGCATGATTGTCGGTGGTGGTAGTTATGTTTGAGGCCTATAATAAAAGTTTACCTCTTAGTAGCATGTGTGTGTGTGTAACAGAGACAGCGGGTATCAGAGAGCGTGCGTCAGAGAGAGCTTAAAGTGATATTGATGATGGTCTCAGGTCGGGTTCGGGCAGAAAAATTGCAGACGTTGTCGGGCCAGGGCCGGATTAGGGCTGGATTTCTTGGCCCGTGCAGGGCTCAAATACACAGCCCTGTTTATATAAAGGGCTAAATAGCCATGGTATTACAGATGATATATATATATATATATATATATATATATATATATGTGTGTGTGTGTGTGTGTGTGTGTGTGTGTAAAAGCGTCTTACCCTACTGCACGGGGCAAACCAATACCCCACAGCTAGTAGGGGGAGTCCCAGTGCCACGACCAAAACCACCAGAAACTTCACGGGAATGGTTTGCTCCCGGAGACCAGACAGATTCTCATACCAGATCGTCAACAACTGCTGCTGACAGTTCGGATGAGCCACAAACTGAAGAAAGAGAGGCAGATTTATGGCATAATTAAAATTTACACTACTGTTCAAAAGTATGTCAGAATTTTTTTATTGATGTTTTTATTCAGCAAAAATGCATTACATTAATCAAACGTGACAGTAAAGACATTTATGATGTTACAAAAGATTTCTATTTCAAATAAAAGTTGTTCTTTTAAGCTTTCTATTCATCAAAGAATCCTGAAAAAAAGCATCACGGTTTCCACAAAAAATATGAAGCAGCACAACTGTTTTCAACATGATCAGAAATGTTTCTTGAGCAGCAAATCATCATATTAGAATGATTTCAGAAGGATCATGTGACACTGAAGACTGGAGGTTTTTTTTAACGTTGGATTATGCAAACTGGTTAAAATTTGCAGTTTAACAGTGCAAAACATTTCTGTCTCGGCTATAAACACTGAAATATGTCCTTTAAAATGATGGCTTTGCGTGCGATGATGGCATCTTGCGAAGTTTGCTCAAGACGTCACCATAGCAACAAACCATCGAGACATCCCAGCAGACACATAACTCATCTGGAGCGGATGGCGCAGAAAAGGGTTCCGGTCATTATTATGTTATGTGGAATCACTGAAAAATTAACTTAGAGAGCATGCATTATTCCTGTCAGCAGGAAGAACAGAAGGACAGTAAAGAGAGACAGTGGTCCAGTCCTGTTCTCAGTTATTCAGAGAGAGATATAAATATATATATATAACCGGCATCATAGGATCATATTCTCCTTGATAGTGGCTCATTTTGAGACGGAGCGACTGTCAGGCACGTCTAAAAGTGAGTTTTGAGTTGAGTAACTTGTAAACCTGTGCTGACTCGAGTTCTGAACTGTTTCAGATGGTTCAGTCCGATTTGGTAAACTGGTTCACTAAAAAGAACCGGTTCAAAAGAACGATTCATTCGCGAACTGGACATCACTAACGCTATCAGAGTTCCTCTGAACCCCTCCACCTCCCCAGCTCCACCTGCCCAGATCTGCTATGTGATTTATGCATGTCTATTTATGCAGCTCAAGCATATCTTACATGTTCACAGCAGTTTGTCTGTGTATCTATTAACAATAGCAAGTACTTGCTCTGCAGCAGCAGCAATAAGCAGATCTAGTCCACCAAGACCAAATCCATTAACATAGCCATAGTCGATAACATGCTAAAACTATTCAGAGGTGTCATGATTGAAATATTATTAATAGATACAAAAATAAAACTGTTTATTACAGTAGATGTTTTAGAGGCTCTTAAAAGCATGACATTGACTGTTTTTGACATAACAGCTCAGGATAGTCATATAATGGGCCCTATTTTAATGATCTGAAACGCAAGTATCAAAAGCGAAACGCAAGTAACTTTGTGGGCGGATCTCGGAAATCTAAAAGGGGTTGGTCTGAAGTCGCTACATTACTCATAGGTGTGGTTTGGGAGTAAGGTGAAATAAACCAAATCAGAGCGTCATCTCACATTCCCTTTAAGAGCAGGCGCGCTTGTTCCATGGCGGATTGCTATTATAACGGCGGATTTGCCAGACGCGCGCCAGCAGCGGTTCACAGCCGAGGAGATCGACGTTCTCGTCAGGGCCGTAAAACACAGAGAAGTGACATTGGGGATGGAGAAACACACCCAAATTTGCTTCGGTTAAACAGGCGTATAATAATTTGGGTAAATGTGTAAGCTAGATTTATGCCTATTTTTTCACATCTTCATGGACACCACAATGATTTCCCTCGTGTGGTAATATTTTTCCTTGTAATTATGTATTACATTATTAGTATAAGTATTATGTAACTGCTGCGTCTGTATAGATGAGAGAAGCAAAGTGTATGTGCGTTGTGCACACACTACATTGATTATGGCCAAGCATGCGCCCTTAAAATAGCCTCTGAATAACATGTGCAACGCGCCACTGACTTTAGACTAGGTTTTTCCTGATCAGTGGCGGAATTGTTTTCTGAAACTGCAAAATAGGACCAGGGAACGTTTGCGCCAGAACACACCTCCTCTTTGCGCTGAACCGCCCCCGGGAGCGCAAGTTTATTCGCTAATTTACCGACGTGCGTCTGTGGAGGGAAAAGTCTGCTGTGCACGGGTGCAAAGTAGGAATGATACATGCGTCGGTATACAAAGTCAATTGCGCTGGGTGTGCAAGATAGGGCCCAATATCAGCAAATGACATCTTGCCGATTACATCAGTTTAAAGAGCGTTTTGAAGCAGAGTGTGTGGTTGAAGTTAGTAAAATGGCTGAAATCATTCACAGATTTTTAAAGATGCCTGTTATGAGAAGTTTATTTTAGTTATTTCATACAAAGTTCAATAAAACTATCTCCATTCCTCCCCAGGTGTGCAATCCAACATGTGTTTTCTGGGCCACGTACACACACACCGCCACTTCCCGTGTGCCGGACGGTCTGTATTAAGGTAGTAGGTTAATTAACTTCAATCCCCAGAGAAAAACAGGTGTTAATTTCACGGCTGTCCTATAAACCCCTTCCTGCCATAAATTATGAGGCTCAGAATAAATGACTTGAAAATACATCCACATAATTAAATGAAAGAATGAACTCAGGACGAAAGAACGGCTATGAATAACAGGCCACAATTATATTACTGAGAAGAGGACAGAAAACTGAAAGACTGAAAACGGGGACAATCAGTTTTTAATGCATTCGGTTTCATTTAAACAGTATTTAGCATATTCATAACTATTCATGCTGTAAAAACAACAATATTACAATAATATTACCATGGAAGTACCATGTAGCATCTAAATTGCCTATATAATGTAAATTATATTTCACATTATTAATCCTTTTGCTATACTTTTGATAAAATAAATGAATTGGTGAGCAGAAGATACTTCTTTCAAAAAACATGTTTAGCTGTCCTGTATATACTAGAGCTGTCAAATTATAAAAAGAAAAGAAAACGTAAAATTTTAAAGCTAATTAATTACTAAATGTGGCGATGAATCACACATTAAATTTGGCAGAGAAATTACCCTCAAATGATCGTTTAAAGTCATTATTGTGTTAAATGAGAAAAGCATCAAATAGACATTACAAAAAGTAGCTTTAAAAAGTACTTTAAAAGTAGCTAAAATATTTTATTTGATTCAACATAGAATTTATTACACAAACTCTTATGTAGTAAATTATGACAAACTCTTATGTACTAAATTATAACAGTTTTTGGGTGAACTATACCCGTAATAGGTTTTTTATTAATATGGATTTTCTTTATTTTATTTAATGATAGGCCTACTCTAAATAAGAAACTACAACTGCCAGTAGGTGGTGGTAAATGTCTAAACGAGTAAGTCATTGAATCATTCATTCATTCAAATCATTCAAATGGGTGATTCATTCAGGAATTAAGTAAATGGCTCTCTTAATGAATGAATCATTGAATCACCCGATTGATTCACTCGAACCGCAGATTTATTCAGGAATTAAGTAAATGGCTCTCTTAATGAATGAATCTTTGAATCATTGATTCACCCGATTGATTCACTCGAACAGCAGATTCATTCAGGAATTAAGTAAATGCTTCTCTTTATGAATGGATCTTTGAATCATTGGTTCACCCAATTCGTTCAAAACGCGAAATCATTCAGAAACTCCAATGTGCGTTGCTCGGAGAAGCACAGTCACTCTGCTATGGCTTTTTAGGTAACAAAAACAGACAATATTGTGTCTAAAATATAACACAATATTAACTTATTTATTGAACTGATGTATAAAATCAGTGTCACATTTGCACTCGTGTGTGATATTGTGCTCGTTACTCGTGTGATATTGCTTAACTATATCATATGATATAAATATGAGACAAAAACTCATTCAGGGACATTTTAACACAATAATTTGTTCTAGTATATTGTTGTACCATTCAATCAAACAGCACCACACTAAACGCTGACACTCGGCCTAAATAACAGAGACAAAATAGTTTAAATCCCATGAGAAGAATCACCAGACATTAGTGTAATTCACTAAACGATAAGATCATCAGCGTAGAGTCTGCGGCCTGTGGCGCTGCTTTCACTCCAGTCATTTGTAAAAAAGACGCCCTAAAGCTACAGCGAGAACCAGACTTTCCCATCTGATTCTCTGGAGTGAGTGAGTGAGTGAGTGAGGCCTGAAGGGACAAACCGGCTCATTACAACACAACTATCACTGTCAAAACATCTCTTTCCACCCGCAACCATCTTTCAACACCTTTAGAGATGGCTGATGGTTGTTAAAGTCTATGGGCCCTATCTTACACACGGTGCAATGCAGCACCAGGCGTTGCGCAACGCAAGTGTGTTTTGCTGGTTCCAGCCTGACGCAGTTATCATTTTCACGTCCTGCGCCACGTTGTTTAAATAGCAAATGCATCTGTGCGCCCATGAGCTGCTGGTCTGAGAACGAGTGTGTTCTGGCGCATTGTTGGACCGTTGCTATTTTGAGGAACAGAAATAGACTGAGCCATTGACGACTGAAATCTGCTCTAAAGTCAATGGCGCAATATTTTTTTGTTATTTAAAGAGCGTGTTAGTAATGTGCGCCAATAGGCGGGTCCACAGCGCACGTACACTTTTAAAAGATTATTATTGTGAACATAGATATGGTGGAATCCGGCTTGACCCGTAGATGGTCTGCTTACGCTTTAACCACACACACACACACACACACACACACACAGAGCTTTAACCTTGCCCACGATCAGATCCGTTTGCGCTCTGGAGAAACGTTCAGTCTTTCCGCTAGCAAATTCCTCCATGTAAATAGCGAATCCGCCATGGCGCGAGCGCAATTGGCTTTTAAAGGGGCTATATGTAGTTTTCAGCGGCCTCTAGCGGCGATGTTTCAGATTGCAACCAATACAAAGCGGAGGTTTCTCCATGATTCAAAAGCCCTGCCGATGTTGATCCGTGTTTTCGTCCGAAGTTGATCCGATTCACGTTTGGCCTGATGAGCTTCAGCAGATAAAACTTTTTTTTGTTTTTTATCATTATGTGGAGTTTGTGTTGGAGTCTGTGTGTTAGCAGACTCCATGTCATAAGTTGCAGTGTCGTCGCTGTTAAGTGCAAAGTCGAGGCGAGAGGCTCGGGAGCGCGCATGCAGGTCTCAGTCACATCACTGGATTTCACGGTAAATCCGACCCGGAGCCTTCACATAGAAATACGAATACTTGCTTTCAGAGCTAATAGCAAAACCCGCCAAGTGGATCATTTTAATGTGAGATTACAACCCCTTCACACACAGGCAATAAAAAAAGGATTCATTTTAGTAGAAAAACTACACATAGCCCCTTTAAAGGGAATGGGAGATTAGACTCTGATTGGTTCATTGCACATTACGCCCAAAACACACCCATTACTCATTAAGAGAATAGAGACAAAACACACTTGCACCGTGTGCTTCAGACCATGCGCTTAGATCGTTAAAATAGGGCCCTGTGTGTCTGAGACAGCGCTGGTGTAAGTATTAAAGTTTCGTGCTAAGACGACAGATTCCCCCACCCAGCGAGAGAGATTAATGCTTTACCTCAAACATTAAACTGCTACTGCTGTTTCATGAATAATATCACAGCAAAGTCATGAAGCACGTGTTTAATTTCGGTACATGATTCACTGTCTCTCCTGGGATGTGTGCGCGAGGAAATAAGATGCGTTGGTCTTGTCAAAAGCAGCCGTTGAGGTTTGATGTTTCTTCTGATGAGTAAACGCTACTTGGAGCGAATCCAAACAACCTTGAAGAGGTTCCTGAGGTTTTGCCTTCCTCTCGGGTTACACTCGCATAAAAATGGATTTCTCAACAGCCTGGCAATGGTCCAATCTGATTGGCTGTGAATCAAGGCAGACGGGTTTCTATCCGTCTGCTGGGTAATGGCGAATCCCTCACCATGCAATCGCTGAAACTGCACCAGAGAGGCACATTACATCTGCAAGACGAACTGAAGCTGCAGGAACAGTTTCTGGCTCTCATGCGGCGCACGTCACTTTTGTACCTCGTACTAAAATAAAGTACCTTGCTTTATTTTTCCACTTGTTTGCTTTTTAGCTGCACAACCACTGAAACCTATTAATGTTTAAAATAAGATAAAAATCAATATAATAACTGAGTATCAAATCATCATATTAGAATGATTTCTGGAGGATCATGTGATTGAAGACTGGAGTAATGATGCTGAAATTTCAGCTTTGCATCACAGTAATAAATTATATTTTAAAGGTCCCATTGCATGGATTATTTTATTATTTTAGAATGTTTCCTGGGGTGCCCTTATAATGTTAGTATGTTTTTTAGATCAAAAGTTGTTATAATTTAGAAAGGCATATTTCCTAGCCTGATTTTAGCCTCTGATTTGAACGCTCTGTTTGAAGGGGCGTGTCTGCTTGAGACTTAAGTGTAAACGCCCTCTGCTGTGATTGGCTGCTGTGAGACGTCAGTGTAAACGCCCACTGCTGTGATTGGCTGCTGTGAGACTTCAGTGTAAACGCCCACTGCTGTGATTGGCTGCTGTGAGACTTCAGTGTAAACGCTCACTGCTGTGATTGGCTGACATGCTTGCATATGAAATAGCTAGCATTACATGTGGAACTCTCTCGAATACTTTTACTATTACAGCTATTATACGTTTTTACTATTACAGCTATCGAGATTAACGAATCGTGAGAAGTTTTTTAAGTATTTAGATCTATTCCCATCACATAAAAGGTTGCAGTGATGAGCATTGAGCAGATGACAGCCTGTTGATCGCGTGAAGGAAGATCTTATCATTGCAACGCAGTTTCTGCACTCTCACTAATGATTTCACCAATGCAAACATGAGGTAAGTACAGTAAGAGCTTCGTTGTGCAGCGTAACAGCGTTACGAGTTTTGGCAAGTCTCCAGATAAACTCGCGCTGTGTGATTGACAGCTTGGGCAATTGGAAAGGGATTGTTCTTTGATCGCTTTCTGTATATATATTTATCACAGTTTAAGTAACTATAAATCCCCTATTTTAAATTCTATTTTATTCTTATTTGTTATTGTGACATTCAATCATGCCAATAAAACGGCACTTTAAATAGAACTGATTTTAACAAAAAAAATTGCAAGACTTCCTTTTAGAGCTTTGTAAACTATACAATACTTATTAAAATATTTCTCTTTTTTTGATTCACACTGTTCTTTTTATACCCCAGCACACCAGAAAGAAGTAAAATAAGAATAAAATCAGTAAAAAGTGCAAAAAGATCGTAGTTATTGCAAATAATCACATTCAGAATAACTGTAACTGTGCATTGAGCTTTGCTCTCTGTGTTAAAGTCGATTGCAGATTTAATTAGTAACTTTACACGTCCCTTCAGTGGGCGAAATACTATAAAATACCATTTCTATTATTTAAAGACATGTCAGAAATATTAAGAGTAATTAAGTAGCATGCTTTTTAAAATTGAAGAAATTTGAAGAACTTAATGATTGCCAGATATGATTCACCCATTCGAATATTTATTTTTTAAAGTGACAATACAAGCCGCCAGCAGAGTCTCATTGAAATTAAGCAATCGCTTCATGACTTTTAATTTAACACTTCTCAGGCATGAAGCGACCGCTGAAGTAATCATCGTAATGCGGACGGCTGACTCTGAACTCATTTCCTAACGCGAGCCGGAGCCTCACACACTCCTCGTCCTCCTGGGAGCATTTAGGGCTCTTGAAATCTCATCTTTAAATGACACTTTATGTCAGGGTGGCTGGGCGCTGACGCGTGCTGCTGTTAGCCTGATTAACACTTCATCCGATCACGTCCCGGAGAGTGTGTGTTGGCCTGTTTGGACGACGTGTGTGTCCGGTGATTAAACAAAACTAAGTCGGCACAGAGGATTAGTCACACTTCCACAATAAAACACATGTGATTAATTGTGTCCCTCTTTATCTACTTCTCGTCATTATATTCTCAGTGAATTTCAGACATCCTTCACCCAAGATTCCAGGGAAGGTTAATTGTGTCCTCGGAAGAAACTAGAAACCGATAAATCAAAGCAGCTTTGACGAACGCCAATCCTCATCCTTCCCAAATAATGTTTCAGCAGATTTTCATTAACACTTAGGCTTATTATAAGGTTATTTTATAAATGCATATTGAGGTTAACAATCTGCAGCGATGCATACTGTGGTTATATGATGAAATATGATGTGTTATTATGAAAGCATGAGATTTACCCAATTATGCAACATTATATTTGCTTTGAAGGTTTTTTTTTTTTGTGCATTGATGAACTTTGAATATATAAATAAATAAATAAATAAATAAATAAATAAATAAATAAATACAAATAAATTTGGATGTTTTTAAAAGAAGTCTCTTCTGCTCACCAAGACTGCATTTATTTGATTAAAAATACAGTAAAAATATAGTGAAATATTATTTTATAATATTAAAAAAATATATATATAAAAAAAGTTTGTTTTCTATGTAAATATATAGTATAGTATAAATTTAGTATTCCTGTGATCAAAGCTGAATTTTCAGCATCATTACTCCAGTCTTCAGTGTCACATGATCCTTCACAAATCATTCTAATATGATGATTTAATGCTCAATTATTATCAGTTATTATTAGTACTTAATCATTAATAATGGTTCTTATTACTACCAATGTTAGAAATAGTTTTGCCGCTTTATATTTTTGTGGAAACCATGATACTTTTTTTTCAGAATTCTTTAATGAATGGAAAATGAAAAAAGAATAGCATCTTTATAAATATATTTAGTGTCACTTTTGATCAATTTAATGTGTTCACATTTTTATATTGCCCCCAAACGTTCATTTTCAGCATTGATAATAATCATAAATGTTTCTTGATCATCAAATCATGATATTAGATTGATTTCTGAAGGATCATGTGACATTTGAAAGGTAAACTGTCTTTTTTTTTTTTGAGAATATTTGGAAACCTTTTATATCCTTTATTTCAAACTCTGATATTAGTAATATAATAAATGAGGTAGGAGATAAAATAGCTTGATTCCCAACATTTTCTTCCCAATAAACCATTAATTATTTATTAATTAATTATTTATTAATTACCCCTTTTTATTTCATAATTTGCTTCTCTTGTATACATGACTATTTCCAACTCTTGTTAATGTATAGGTAACTGAATTGACCTGTGCCTGTGTTTTTTAATTTATTATTATTGTTAACTTTTTATTCTTTTTTTATTAATATTATGTAAAATAGATATTTTACTTAATAATATTGTTGTAATACGCTGCCATAATTTTGTTACATCTAAAAAAAAAAAGTGTAAAAAAAAGAAAGAAAGGTGTAGTGTTCCCTATGAATAGGCATGATTATACGGACACTTGCCTTCTTAACCTCGTATTTAATGGCCAGTTTGACTCGACTGAGCAGTGAGCGATGATGCTGGCCTTCCTCGAGCTCGGCCGATATATCTCCGTTCAGGATGGCCTCGACCTCCTCGGTGTCTCGGCACAGATCCAGAACGCCAACCACAAAGTCTTTACACTGCATGGACAGCTTTCTGTAGTCGTTCTGTGGAGAAGCAGAGAAAGAGCAGATCAGCTGTTTAGAAGAGGCCTATTATAACCTTTTACAAAGTCTATTGTTTTTGGGCTCTGAACAGGTTTTCCTGCTTGAATGCTGATTATTTTCCTCATATTCTCCATTGTTGCAGCTCCTCTTTTCCCAGTCTGTCAGTAACGCTCAGGAGTGTGTTTCCCGTACAGCGTTGTAACTCACTGATTAACTACTATAGTACAAAAAATCAACTAGCGAGTCACGACTGTTTCCCAAAACCAAGACCATTGTCGCAAATTGGCCGTTGAACCACGTTGGTTAATGACGTCACGCACGTGGTGGAGTAATAACTTCTTTAATGAATCTGTTTGAGATCGAATTAATGCTAAATGTTTTGCTATAAATTACAGACATGACATCTGAGGACTCATTTCTCTCAGTTATTTTGCTTTATTTCCAGATTCAATAATAGGCTCGTTCTTACGCACTAGAGCACATGCGCTCTCTTCAAAAATGGTGCTTTAAATCTCTTGACGAACCAAAAGACGTAAATGACATTTGTATGTATTCTAAATAAAAGATACAGATTGCACTGAATGCTTATTTTTCTCTAGATCAGGATTTATTGAGTCCACATGTCATGCAAACAAGAAACTCGTCTTCTAACCGCAGGAGATCTGTCGTTCCTAACACACAACTTTCACAACTTCGTTGGAACGATGGTTTCGGGAAACACGGTCTCGTTTAACTGCTGATAACGACGTAACTTGTGAACATAGTTGGCTAACGATGCTTTCGGGAAACACCCCAGTTTAGTTCCTGTCTCTATGAAGCCCCTCCTTCTGAAAAGCACACTGTGCTCTGATTGGTCGGCTGGATCAGTGTGTTGTGATTGGTCGAGCGCTTTGAGTGTGTTTGGGAAATGTCCCGCCCCTTCCCATAACCGCCAGTTTAACACACTACTAACTAACTCAACCAGGCCCCGCCCCTTTATTCTGCGCATGAATTATTATAATGAGGAATATTGTGACGTGTTCGTTCCCGGAAGAAACTCAAGACTACAATGGAGGCGTTTCAGGAGTTCAGAAACACTGACACTGATATAGAGAAGAACTGTGTGACTTTGCAGAGATTTTTCATGATCAAACAGCAACATTACACACTGAAGAAAGATGAACATGAGAAGAAAGCAGAATAGCTCCTCTTTAAATGAATTCACCGTCCACAGGGGCCTTTCGGTTGAAAAGGCTGTCAGACTCAAACAACCACTGCAACATCCGACTCAAGGGCTTCAACAGGAGATACATGTCAGAATCAATCAAACAAAGTTCAAACGGCTGTTATAGTTCTCTTGGAAAAAGAAAGAAAGAAATGCTCTGATCAACACTTTTTTTTTTAAAGGAACATGGTTTAGTTTGTGATTGTGATCAAACTACAATTATCGTTGGTTGTGGCTAAATTAAAGTTTTGTTGTTCTCATACGGTCCGTTGTTTCCGGAAGAAAGCGCCGCGTTCGTGGTTCGACTGGTCGAGACTGTTTTCCAAAGATGGCTCCTGCCTATATACGCGAAGTGTACTGTCTTTATAAAGTATCTTCTTATTAAACTGTCTGTACACTTACAAAGTTCTCAATGCTTCGGTTTGCATGTAGGGACCCTCATTATGCTACTGTGTTAGTGTGAGGCCTTATATCTGTGGCAATATCCAACAATACATTGTATGGGTCAAAATGATCGATTTTTCTTTTATGCCAAAAATCATTAGGATATTAAGTAAAGATCATGTTCCATGAAGATATTTTGTAAATTTCCTACCGTAAATATATCAAACATGTATTTGTGTGAGTGAATGCTGCACAATCGAGAACATAAATGAACAACTTTAAAGGAGATTTTCTCAATGTTTCGATTTTTTTGCCCCCTCAGATTCCAGATTTTCAATAGTTGTATCTCGACCAAATATTGTCCTATCATAACAAACCATACATCACTGGAAAGCTTATTTATTCAGCTTCCAGATGATCTATAAATCTCAATAAAAAAGACACAACCCTTGTGAATGGTTTTGTGGTCCAGGGTCACATATGAGTGTGATCTCCCAGCATGCACTGCTGCTGAGGTTCTGTTTTAAACATGACATGCTGTGTGTTTTATTGTTCTCTGTGGGATTCATTTTACCTTCTCACACCACCAGGACGACAACAAACCTCTTATCAGCATGAGGAAAGCAATATAACTGACCATATGTTGAACCCAGACATCATGACGTTATCAAAGTGGGTATGATGAGTGTACAATAGCTGCGAAAATGTGACATTTATTTGGTATCATCAAATCAAAAGAAATAAACATATAAAATATACAGAAATCTTATAATTAAATAAATAATCATAAATGAATTCAAAATTCTCAATACTGTAATGCATTCAGATGTTTTACTTTTCATTTGATTCTCATACATTAAAATCTGCATTATGTTGTACCACCTTTAAATATACTAACATCACAAATTAATACTTGAAAAGTCACAAAAGATCTTTTTCAAACATTTGTACTGTATTACGGTAATGAGATGTGCTTACAAATAGTAGCAATTTTCTTCATGCAAAATATATTATTTTTCATTTCTTTTGAAATATGACCTGTTCTAGACAGGCTTTGTGAGATTCACACATGAATGCATTATTATTTATCTATCTGATGGTGTTTTCTATCAGTGACCATTGAATACACACATGAGATCTGCAGCAGAATAACATACGGCATAATTCATAATTCTGTCTGAAATAGAAGCTGATACAGAGCTGAAGAGAGAGCTCGAAGGGAATCTCTGGCTCAGCACTGATCGAAATCTACAGCGATTCAATTGTCCAGACTGACAGACAGACAAGCAGATACGCTGACAGACAGTCTAACCTTGACATAAAAGCTGAATCAGCAAGCATGACATTTACTGTTAGTCTGAGTTAGTGAATGTAGTCAAACATATTTACCAGAGTGAAGCCATTGTGCTGCGATGTCTCTTTATTACGGTTCTTTTTATCCTGTCGACGGCGGCAGCACACACACAAACATACACACACACGCAACAGAAGTTAAAATGCTGTTAAAATGGAGAGAGAGTTTGGGATGGAGAAGGAAATTCATGTTTAACACAACAAAATGCAGTTGGAGAAAGAGTGGCCACGTTCACACAGGTTCATTATGACTCAGTTCAGTGAGGGAGTCATTTGTCATCTCTGAACGATTCACTGAATCTGATTCAATTCGAGATCTGTTTGACTTATTCATCAAAGACAACTCAAAAGAGTCAAGTGTTTACGAATCGGACATCACGGTAAAACATTAACATCTAAAAAATAAAATAAAAGTTACTCAAATGTATTTAGTGTTTTAAGGTACAGAATGGCTTTGTCTGTTAGCGGTTTAAAAATAAGCGGTTTACAGGCGCAGGGTTATAATTTCATATTTTATGCGTATTTTATGCGACAGCAAAGGAAAAAACACTTTGCCTGCTGCGATAAATGTGATAAAAGTCAGAATTCAGAATTCAGACATATACATTTCAGAATTCTGAGATATAAACTTGCAATTGCAGGTTTACCTCACAATTTTGACTATAACTTGCAATTCTCACTTTTTTCTCGCAATTGAGTTTATATATCGAAATTCTGACTTTTCTATTAAAATTGGAGTTATAAAGTTCAATTCTGAGGTAAAAAGACTTTTTTTCTCAGAATTGCGACTTTATATCCTGCAATTCTGACTATAACTTGCAATTGCAAGTTTAAATCATGCAATTCTGAGGGGGAAAAAAGTACAAATTGCGAGATAAAAAGTAAAAAAAAATAAAAATGTTTATTCAGTGGTGGAAACAAAGCTTCATGAAATCGCCACCTCGTAAAATAATTGTTTTTCCCGTGAGATTGAGTTGAAATGACTGGAGCAAGAAAGAATCATACTGAAACGTGAATGAAAAATATGCGTAGATCGTAAATACTGCAGGATTTTGCTGGCGGGAACGGGAAAAAACATAGAAGGCGCGGGCGGGATCAGGAAAGAAATTAGCTTATTTTTATTTATTTTTAAAACACTGATGGAAACAAATGCGCATAAATTCTAAAAAGCACATAAATTAATGTGCTCAATTGAGAGGCATACATTTTTTTTATCCAATAAGGAAACATGTGCATAAACTACGATGGAAACACATTTACCGAATCAATTCCCCGATGCGCATCAAAAAATAGCTGAATTTTTCTTAGTGATATTTAGCTTCAGTTTATCAGGAAGTGACGATTTTGTTCTCTTCGGATCACTGGATGGAAACGTTGCTTTATTCTTTTATTTTTATGCGATAATCCAAAGTTGCGCATAAGTTAAATGCGCAACTTTGGATGGAAACATAAGAGTGACTCCTGTATAATTTTCATGCAACGCAATAATTTTAATAAAAAATTATTTTAATTAAAAAGTGGCTGTGACTCCCCAAAACGTTGCTGTGTGTACGTGGCCAATAAAACTATTATGCAAAATATCTAAGGAAAAAGAAATATCAAAACATGATATTAAAGCAAAAAAATATGGTGCACATTTAAAAAAAAATAAAAAATAAAAAACCACCATATTGGTCCAGTCTTCCTACCTTAAACTCCTTTTCGATGTTGGCGAGCTTGGCGAGCTCATTGCTCAGCTCCAGCGCGGTCAGTACGGGATCCTCGCTGGATAAAGAGAGATACGCCGGGCTAGCGAGTCCACGATACGCGTTTATCCTAGACCGCGAGTGGCTGAACGCATCTTTTCTCTGCTTCTCCGTGCACTCGGCACACTTGCAGAAGTAGTCGTGTGGCCGCTCGATCCTGGCGCCTTTCATTAGTAGCATGTGCACCACTTCGTATTTCTGGCAGTGCGCGGCTAAGATGATCGGAGTGATATCGGGCGAGAACCGCGTGCCGTCCTCGTCGTACGAGTAGAAGTCGTCGTCTTGCAGCTCGCAGGGGCTTCGGGTCAATCGTTCGCTGCTCGCGAAGGACGGATGTCCCAGAATGGCCTCCACGATTCTTATGTAACCTTTGGAAATGGCTAACAGGAGGGCGTCCCCGACACGGGCCAGGTTGTCTCGTCGCAGGAGAAGCTCGGTGACCTCTAGGTGTTCGTTACCCACGGCTAATTGCAGTCCATTCTGTCCCATGTAGTCCACGCAGTTCACGTTGAGCGTGGATGATTCTTCTAGCATCTTTCGGACCACTGGGATGTTCCCGTACTCCGCTGCGTCTAGAAAGCGTTCCTCTTCTGCTGTGAGACTGCTTCCCCGAGCGTTGAACATGAACGCTGGCCCGCGAATCGCCTGGCGTCGACCCTTCTCTCGCGTTAGGGTCATCCTGCGATGGGGGAAAGCATCCGAGGATTTCCTGCAGAGTGAAAAACTAGTATTTATACCTTGTTGTGTGCATTACAATCAAGTCAAGTCAGCTTTGTTTATATAGCGCTTTTTACAATACAGATAGTTTCAAAGCAGAGTTAAATAATGCAACAAAGTTTGTTTCTAGAAGAAAACAAGATTAAAGATGCATCTTTTTAGCCTAGCATTCATATAATGCATCTCCTCACCTTATAGAGTTATATCAGATCAAATGCACATGATTATTCTTGCTTAATGCTAATTATTTTCTAGTTGCTTCTCTGTTTTATCTCGGGATGTCCGTCCTGAGGTAACGAGAGAGTGTGTCAGCTCCAGTTTGGATCCAGCCTCTTATGAAGACTTCAGATGACCAACACCTGTGACGAGACGAAACCGACCCCCGCGAAGACTTCAGATGATGCCAACTCTGAATCAACATGCACCAATGCTACTTTTTTCTAAATGTCATGATCATTTGTTAACAAACACGTATTCATGACTTCAATGAGCTCATTGCTTCTGCATCAAATCATTACATTGTCTAAATTAATAAATTTTTCGCTAACTGTGATTTTGTATTATGTACATTTCTGAAATGCATAACTTATAGACAGTGACCTCTGATAACAGATCACTCTAAATTGTAATGTAGACTCATGCATTTTCTGTGAAGCTGCTTTGAAATGATGTGTATTGTGAAAAGCGCTATACAAATAAATGTGAATTGAATTGAAAATAGTGTCACAGTCCAGCATAAGTCCAGCTCAGTTCAGTTCTCGTATAATGGTGTCAACGCAGGCAGATCAATAATATTGTTGAATATTAAATTAAATGTTTCCAACTAAGCAAGCCAAAGGCGACAGTGGCGAGGAACCAAAACTTCATCAGTGACAGAATGGAGAAGAAAAACCTTGGGAGAAACCAGTCGCTCAGTTCTCCTCTGGCCAACGAACGAACCGTGTGTGATTATGATTCAGGCAGCATTACAGAAGTCAGATTGGATCAGAACATTCAGAATATTATCCAGTTCCATACGGTTGAAAATCAGACCCTATACGCTCATCCAAATGGAAGTGCACATATAGTCGCTTGGTTAAACCTCACGTCACTCTTCATCCAACATGTTGAGTGTCTCTCAGAGTGAGAGAGATGAGAAGTGGCGTGTCGTCAGAGACGTGATCCCACGGGGATGCAAAGCTGAGGTGATTCGGGTCGGACGGTCCTGCTGAAGGCGAGATCGCCCTCTGGCTTTTAATAGCTTTTTAATGAAACGCAACAGATGCCACGTTCAGACAACAGGTGGAGTGACGTCTGTGCTGAAATACAGCTGACTCACATTTAGTAAGGACTCGAGGGGAACAGAACAGGCAACAGTGAATACTTATTAAAGTATTAAAGTCCCCCTGTGGTGAAAATCAAGCGTTTAATGTTGTTTATGTGTCAATGTGGTGTTTTTAATATGCTTTAAGACAAACCATGTGTAAATTCATAAGTCGACACCATTGCTGAGTATTTTTAAGACAGTCTCAAAAACACGCTTTGAAATCGCTGGTGTTTCTGACGTCACAAACTACCTTGTAACCAATCAGATCAACGTGTGATCGTCAACCAGTGGATCTCTGAGCTGAGTGAGTGAGTGAGTGGAGGCGGGGCTCATTTGCATATTCATAGAACTGTGCATACTAAATGAGGCAAGGGTGTCGAGTTACATTCAAGCTATTTTAAGACATTAAGTCTAAAAAACCTCCTTACAATTTGGGGAATTGGGTAGGAGTTGGGAATTTGGTACTAGAACTCTCCCAAAATTACAAATGTTTATTCTGAAAGGGTTTCCACACCTTTTGACCAATGAATTTCCATGACTTTTGCCAGTAATTCTGTGCTTTTAAACTCCCTAGTATGAAAATCTCAGAGAATCCACCGACACTGTTTCCTGAGCCACAATCATGCTGTATTAAACTAATAAAACACATTACGCCACAAACACACTTCTCTGCTTCAACACAGTATAATCCTTCAAAACATACACACAGTGCCAGCAAATCTCATGAACACATTAAAAAAGAATCAGAAATGAAAAGCCGAAAGAAACCGTATTGATTCTGTTATTGTTCTCTTATAAATAAAAAAAAATAACATTCAAGACATCAAACGAAAGTATATCTACTGCATGCTTTTCCTGGAGATCCCAATATTGGAAAATACAGGCATTGGGATATTTAGTTTTTCTGCTATATATAATGCGATATGAAAAATTAAATCCACCAGATGACTTGAATAGCTCTATTTGGAAGAATTAATAATTCTAGAATGATTTAGGAGATTTTTTTGCGAATCTGCATAGAAAATAATAAACAAATTACAAGCATAGATAAATACAAATTAAACTGCTTTAGTTTTTCAGGTAAATCTAACAGTATTCAGAATCAGATACAGAAACTGAATTATCAAATGTAAAATAACACTGCATAGTCTTCACTGTATAAATTAAATTATAGCTTCTATTTTGTTGTTTGGTTAACATTAATGACACAGACAGCAGCAGGTTTATTAGGCTTCTGTCACTTTAAGAGTGAATACACCGGATCTAATGATACAGATCCATTTTCTTTCTCAAAGAAAAATGTCTTTCTTTCTTTTCTTAAAGGTCCCATGACATGGATTATTTTATTATTTTATAATGTGTCCTGGGGTGCCCTTATAATGTTAGTATGTTTTTAAGATCCAAAATTGTAATAATTTAGAAATAAAAGGCATTTTTCCTAGCCTCTGATTTGAACACTGTTTGAAGGGGCGTGTCTGCTGTGAGACTTCAGTGTAAACGCCCACTGCTGTGATTGGCTGCTGAGAAACTTCAGTGTAAACGCCCACTGCTGTGATTGGCTGACATGCTTGCATTTAAAATAGCTAGCATTACATGTGGAACTCTCTCAAATACTTTTACTATTACAGCTATTATACGTTTTTACTATTACAGCTATCGAGATTAACGAATCGTGAGAAGTTTAAGTATTTCGATCTATTCCCATCACATAAAAGGTTGCAGTGATGAGCATTGAGCAGATGACAGCCTGTTGATCGCGTGAATGAAGATCTTATCATTGCAACGCAGTTTCTGCACTCTCACTAATGATTTCACCAATGCAAACATGAGGCAAGTACAGTAAGAGCTTCATTGTGCAGTGTAACAGCGTCATTGATTTCATAACGAGTTTTGGCAAGTGTCCAGATAAACTCACGGTGTGTGATTGACAGCTTGGGCGATTGGAAAGGGATTGTTCTTTGATCGCTTTCTGTATATATTTTAATCACAGTTTGTGAAGTTGATATTTTAGTCACTGGCTTGATTTACTGATGCATAAACAGTATTGAACGATTTTGAGGGAAAGATTATCTGTCTGAACTTGAACAATTACACATCAGTAATTCACATAACCCACCGGTTCTTCAGAGGCTCGGATGAAGGAACTAAAAAAATACTTTTGTGTTAATTTGTACATCCAGACATTGAGCAACTGCCATGCTTCGCTCGTTTGCAAGTCATGATGTCTCTCGAGGAAAAAACAATATCGCGCTTGTGCAGCGCATTTTCTCATTGGCGGCCAAATTCTCCAGTATTCCCGTAAGCGTAGAATCTGCCATTCAGAATACATACGAGCGAGTCGCTCGAATGGCGGCAGCCATGTTGCGCCTCCATCTTGAAAATACATTCGCCAAAGAGGGACATACCTGGAAATTCAAGTTTCGCCTTTCGCGCTTTTACACTCAGTGGCACCGTGACGAACATGAGGGGGAGATTACTCGCGACTGCCGGCAGATTTGAAAGCCTGTTGAAGATGGAGGATCACGCCTATTCTCGAGGACATGTAACAGAGTCGGCAAGGAAGCGAAAGAGAGAATTAAAACGATAACGCGACAGGAAAATCAACAAGACCAAAGTCAATACTGGAGTGGCTCATGAGGAGCAAGGATTTTAAAAGGAAGTTTAAACACTTTCTTCTCGACAAATCTTCAAAGTTTTATAGTTGCTTGGCTAACTATAGCATCTATAGCTCTATAATCTTGGAATAATACGGCCATCGTAGGAGTTAAAACGCCCTCGGAATGGGAGGGGCTAGAAAGTAATATTCAGTTGGTAGTCAAATACAATTTCACCGCTAGATGGGAGAAACTCTTACACAGTGTAGCTTTAAACTGACCGGACCTAAAACATGCGCAAATGATGAACAGGTTAAACTTTGCAATTAATCCGTACGGATCAACTACGATCCCTATACTTGACATACGATGTGACTTATGCTACAACGATATATCGTACAGCCCTAATAGAATGAGTTTGCTTAATTTAAAGGCTGAATTTGGACCCGGCCTTCAGGATCCCGGCCTTACTTGAGCAGGGTAATTGATTTCACACAGCTCAGCTCAGGTCACGAGAGGCGGAGAGGAGGAGAAGCGTTCAGCTGGAAATCTGCAGCTCAAACTCTACCATGATTCAATAAACGCAGAGCCCTAAAACCCCTGGACTCTAGCAGACAACCCGAAAACTGCTTTATCTGCTCTGGAGAGAAGTTTGAGTGAACTTCCTTCTGCGTGCAACCTCATCAAAACTATTAAATAACAAGTATGGGAATTATGTAATGACCAAATGTAGTGAGAAACAAAGAAAAACTTTTACATTTGAGCTTACATTAAAAAATATATATTTACATTACATGCATTCGACGTATATATCAATTCATGAATCAAACCCATGACCTTGGCGTTTTCATGAGCTATACACTTTACTTTATTGACCGCCTTTTTAAATGAATTAGATTTGTGCATATGGCTCAATTTATACTTGTCTACAACATGATGAATATCAAGCATTTAAGCATAAGCATTCATATTTAAGATCATAACCCACCTAACATGCATTTTTAAGGTGAGCCAGGACAGTTTTCTTCATGAAGACAGAATGTTGTTTTTAGGTTTGCAGAATGTTGTGAGAACATTCAGTGTTTGTTTAATGAACATACATTCTCAAAAAGGTGCGATAATAATTTAAATGGTCAAATATTGGGTAATTAATGGTCCTGTTTGACAGGCTACAGTATATTGTTTACTGAATATTAATATCAGACATAGATTATCTGTTTTGAGGAATTTTTGTTGCAATTTCACATCATGTAATACGAATGCTTTCCTAATATTAAGGATGATGATGATGTTGCTGTATTGGAGCAAATTGGAGCAAAGAAATCAGAAATTCTGAGTTGAATCACATTTATGGAGAAAGAGAGGAAAAAGTGAGCTGAAGCTATTTCTATTCCTTTCATTATTAAAACACCCTCTCCGTTATGGTGAAAAATGGATCGATTGATGTAAATTATGCAGCTCGTTGTTAATCATGTGCAGAAGTGAGAGTTAAACGTGCCTGCTATGTATATATGTTCACACACAGCAATGCTTCAAGGCCTATATCTGTTATTCTGCAGCTCTGTTTTACTCAGAAACAACACGCAGATCAACATCTGTGGGCATTTCAGAGTCTGGACAGCGTGTGCACAGAAGCACATCCACCGTTAATGAAAGCATCACTCACACAAATGCTCATTCTGACTCGCTGATGTATTGAAAGACCAGTTCCAGATCTGAATTCATTCATTATCATGTCTATCCTGAAAAGCAAATGTCAACACAGAGGTCATAAATCAAGACAGCCGTCGTACTTCTTTAGTGGCCAAATCTATCACTATATCATCACGAGTACTTGAACTTTGTCACAGACATGAGCAGGACCTCAAATGTTGTGCTATATTTTCAAATTGATCAAGAAAATTAGTGAAAAAAATCCCAACTTTTGCACAATAAAACATGCTTATGAGAAAATATAACAATCTCTTTTCAGCTTTTCAGGTTTGAGCTCCTGTAAAAAATATTAGTTCAATTAATTGTATAAATATTTTAATGTTCAACAGTGGACATATCTGAATTGCATTTTAATTTTACAAACATGAGCTGGTAAAATGTGTACTGTACCTTAAGGCAGTGCAAGTTGTTTTGATAAAATCAGTATTTGTGCATTTATCTGTCATGTAGGATCAGCATGCTTTTACATAACTGAAGTTTGACTCATACTAAAACCACATGTTTTGAAGAGTCAAATAAAGCACTTGAAGGAAACCATGCATGACCTGGAGCTGTCAATCAAGACCTTACTGGATACATTTAAATGTAAATGCAAATATGGATGATGTTTAATAGAATTGTCTGGTGGTGGAAATGAGATTCAAAACATTGTAAGTGTAAAATGGCTTTTTTGCTGTTTTTGCATAATTTTACAAATGTGCATCTTTATTGGAAAAGATGCACAATGAAAATATTGTTCGAGAGATATTTACCTGGATTTTTCTTTGTTTTCCCTCACACATCACACTTTTGATTATCTTTTGAAAAAACAATTATTTTCATTGTGATGGAAATTATACAGGCTAGTTTTTAAGAAACTGCAATAAATAATTTGTACACAATAAATACTGACATGGTTGATGTATTTCACTTTTTGTTTACATTATGATAGTCTAAAAATAGGCTATATATTATACATAGCCTATATATATAAAATAACATTTATATGATGGACTTTCGTATTTTTAACGATTGAGAGATTTTCAAAGACTTTTCGTATAATGACGTCATCGAGACGGAAGATTTGGTCAGATTTAGCTAGATTTAGTAAATCCACACAAGTTCATTAATCTTCAGAGGGCAAATTACCATCCGCTAGGTGGCGCTTTAAGGTTTATGTCACAGCTGAAATTATAAAAAATAAAATATATGTTAAGACGTCGTTTAACCTTTTAACGTAATTTCTACATTTGTTAATGTATCATGTTATTAATGAAAAACTACTTACAGAGGGAAATAAACAACATATGAAAAGTATTTAATGTATTTTAATTAAAAATCACCTCAGGTTTTATGTTAATAAAACGTAATATTTTACGTTAATATTTTACTCGTAGAAATACAGCCTATTTAATCTCATTCCTTTGACTTTTCATATTATTAAAATGACTTATTGTGCCTTTTTCACGCGTTGTGCGTCATTCCAGTCAGCTCAGAGAGATTCGCGCGAGTTTGTGGAGTTGTGTGAACACACTCACATGTTGTGTCGGTAATATCCCGCTGAAGAGTCTCTGGATGTCAGGTGATGTGCGTCCACTCCGCCGTTCTCCTCTTTCCAGCACTGCTCATCTTCATCCTCAGAAAACGACACTCTTTTCTGGTATTTGGATCCTCTGGCTTTCATGGACATGCAGAGAGTGAGTCTACTCTGCGGGACTCCAGTGTTAAACACTGACTGCAGGAGATGCTCTTTCTCTCAGTGAGCGAATCCAGCATCAGCATCCAGCGTGCGCGCGAGTGAGTGCGTGCGCGTGTGAGTGACAGGAGAACAGCACCAGCCACGCCCACATCATTCAATCAACAGCCCTCGTTATTATTAACAAGTTGAGGTCAAAGGGTAATCAAGGCACTGTCAAATCAATTATCAATTAGGCTTTTGTGTGAGTGCTTAGTATTATGGCAAAGCATACTAAAGATGAGAGTGCTTTTCATTACGCCCAACAGTGTGTAGTTGGTTAGACAAAAATCGAGTAATATGAAGTGTGCGCCATTTCGTGCAAAAGTTTGATTTTGATAATGCTATATGTAGCTTTGGTTGCAGTGCAATATAATTAGCACAATTGTGTGTTAACAATTGGAGAAAACTGTAAGTTCACCATTTGAATAAAACATTTCCAAGAATTTGACTAAATAAAATGTTTATAAAATAAACACTATTATTTAAAATATTAGAGTTTATTACATAGGCTATGTCACTATAAAATATAAATCTTGAAATTCTAATACATCATCCAACATATGTATATATGTGTGTGTGTGTGTGTGTGTGTGTGTGTGTGTGTGTGTGTGTGTGTGTGTGTGTGTGTCAGTGTGTGTGTGAGAGTGTTTGCTTGTGTGTGTCTATTGTTTTATTGCAAATGCATTAGTAAAAAAATAAAAAATAAAAATTACTGTACTGTCTGATTGTGTTTGACCCAATGGTTGTTTATGATTATCAGTTATCAATACTTTGATTCTTCGAGAGAATGGAATGAGACAGAGATTGATTCCTCAAGAGAAAGCCTGAGGACATCTTGATCAATAACAGCGCTGACAGACTTTATTAGCGGTGAAATGTTTGGTTGTCTGTGTGGTCCGACACACCTCTTCATATGCATTTGATTAACAAAAGAAAACAAAGGTCAATCTAATCGATAACTGTTTTAATGACGCTGCAGTTAAAAGAACATCTCTGTCATTGATGAGAATACGTCATGAGAAAACCATGTGAGATTTCTCTCTCGGTGTGAGCCATCTAGCTGAACTAAATTAGGTTTGGGAATCATAGATAATCATAATTATGGTGAACAGTTGTTGAAATTTGGATAAAGCTTATCAATAGAGCAAACTCAGCATCTGTCACTGCCGTATGAAATCATTTGGGAACAGATCGACCTAATTTAGTCACAATACAAAGTTATCAAAATAAAACTATTGAGAGAGAGTGTGTGTGCATGTGTGTGTGTCTTTGAGTGTCTGTGTCTGTCTATGTGTGTGTGTGTGTGTGTGTGTGTGTGTGTGTGAGAGAGAGAGAGAGAGAATTTGTGTGTGTGAGAGAGAGTGTGTGTGAATGTGAGTGTGTGTGTCTTTGAGTGTCTGTGTCTGTCTATGCGTGTGTGTGTGTGTGTGTGAGAGAGAGAGAGAGAGAGAGAATGTGTGTGTGTGAGAGAGAGAATGTGTGTGAATGTGAGTGCATGTGTCTGTGTGTGTGATTGTCTGTGTGTGTGTGTGTGTGTGTGTGTGAAAGAGAGAAAGTGTGCATGTGAGTGTGTAAATGAGTGTTTGTGTGTCTGTGTGTGAGTATTTGAGTGTCTGTCTATACGTGTGTGTGTGTGAGAGAAAGAATGTGTGTGAATGTGAGTGTGTGTGTGTGTGTGTGTGTGTGTGTGTGTGTGTGTGTGTGTGTGTGTGTGTGTGTGTGTGTGAATGTGAGTGTGTGTGTCTGTCTGTGTGTGTGTGTGTGTGTGTGTGTGATTGTCTGCGTGTGTGATTTTCTGTGTGTGTGTGAAAGAGAGAAAGTGTGCATGTGAGTGTGTAAATTAGTGTGTAAATGAGTGTTTGTGTGTCTGTCTGTGTGTGTGTGTGTGTATGTGTGTGAGTGTGTGTCTTTGAGTGTGTCTGTCTATACATGTGTGTGTGAGAGTGTGTGTGTGAGTGTGTGTGTGTATGTGAGAGAGAGAGTGTGTGAATGTGAGTGTGTGTGTCTGTGTGTGTGATTGTCTGCGTGTGTGTGTATGTGTGTGTGTGTGTCTGAATGTGTGTGAATGTCTGCGTGTGACTGACTGTCTGCGTGTCTGTGTGTGTGTGAGAGAGAGAGTGTGTGAGTGTGTGTTACACTCAAAATTAAACTCAAAATAAAACTATCAAGACTCCAGAGAATGAAAATGTAACTAGTAATCATCTCTGCACACACACACACACACACACACACACACACACACACACACACACACACACACACGAGTAAAATGTTTTTCACAGATGACCTTTTCACATTTATATCAGTGAAATCAGAGCAGAAATGAAGAGCTCTTCTCTAAAGCTTCTCTCCATCATGAGGACGGCGTTTGATTCTCATGATCAAAGTCTCCTGCATATGTTTTCCTCTGAGAGCAGAAGAACATTTAATGTCCCGCTGTATTATCGGCCTCTCGTATTGAGCAGGAGACACCGAGAAGCCAGATGCACTTAAGCACAATTGAATAGACAGTCAGTCAATATGAAGCGCTGTGTGTGTCCGCGTCGAGTCTCAGTGTCCAGTGGAAATCAAAAGACCCTCAGCAAGACCAGAACAGCACGATACTGAGAGAGATTAACCTTTTCATGTTCAAAAGAGCCGAGGAGAAGACAGAAACCAAAGTCATACTGCTTTTTTCTTCCTTTCTTGGTCATATGAGATTTCTCATCCCAAAAATTCACATCATTTTGCTTAGAGGTCGTTTATATCCGAGTGAAACGCTTCTGGGACAAGAACAAATGTGGGCGGGGCTTGATTTTGTTCGTGGGGAATTGATTGGATGGTTGGGTGGTTGTGGTTTGCTATTGGTGGATCTCATATGAGTGAAATTTCCGAAAACAAAACAAATAAATAATGACGTGCAAGGATAAATCATTTATAATAAATACTGCAATATTCCATAAAAAAAAACAATAATGGTCAATTTTGATTTCTTAGTGATTTTAATCAATTTATTCAATTACTTCCCAAACATTTATAATGACAAACCAAATGCAAATGTTTTCTCGAAAGTGTAATCTATCTACAAATTAAACATTAAATATGAAGGTTCTGTGTAGTTTTTGTGTGGTATTAGAACTAGCCATTTAAAGCAATTAAGTATCAATACCCTTTTTGTATTATACATTTATAAGCCTATTAGTATTCATTAAAAACGAACTTTACTTACATTACAAACTGACCTGAGATCAATTAAGACAATCACTACAATAGTTCGTGGGTTCACTAAAAAATTTCGAAACCAATATTTAAAACAGGAAATGACGTAACCAGAGTTGGGAACTTATAACTATAAGTTACGCAAGTTACGTAATCAGATTTCTTATCTATCAGAAATCTATTATCAGAAATGCATTACTTTTAAATTTAAAACAAAACATTTGAGTAACTTTTTCCAATACGTTTACACAACAATGATGTGCTAAAAACAGAAAAGATTTTCCTTTGCATTTTGCTTGTACAGAAGACAATCCTCATTCACACGATCCATGAAAACGACTAAAAACGCTGTATTATTCATGGCAGGCCAGTAGATGGCGATGTCACTTTGTAAAGAAACACTAGGCACCAATAGATTTAACATGTAACACTCATGTGACGACACTGTTTTCACAAATTCGCGGCTTTATACTAAACTATTACAGTATCGTTTTCAAAAAATTTGCACTTTGAAACCCATTTTCAAAAGTTTGCATTTTCAGGCCCTTAAACTGACGTTTGTCATGCAAATGAACGGTTTTACGTTTTTAGTCGAAAACAATATTGTGTAAACGGCCCCTAAATATCAGCATGCATTTATTCATCTCACTTGCACAAAAACAGATTCAGTATTCCACAAAATAAATAATAATATGATGCAAACCTGCAATTATGTTAAATAATACAAATATACACTCTAAAAAATGCAGGGTTGTTTTAACCCCAAATTCGGGTCAAATACGGACAAACCCAGCCGTTGGGTTACATTTTTTATTATTATTTTAAATGTTAACCCAATGGTTGGGTTTGTCCATATTTGACCCAAATTTGGGGTTAAAACAACCCTGCATTTTTTAGAGTGTACTTTATGCATTTAATCTCACTTTATTAACCAATGTCTTTGCTGCTGACCTTTGATGATGCAATTCAACCATCATTTTACGTCAAAATGACTTTAGATAAACATCATATTTGTGTTTCATGCATGTTGTTTTAGTTTTTATTGCTGAAGTAAGAGTGTTGAACTTTCTTCCCCAACGTCCGATTCTTCTGTAATCCAGAAAGGATGAATTTGCATTTGCATGAATTCGCATTTCTTTCAGCCTGAGTCTTATTCATTTCACTTATGGAGTGAAAGGACCGTTACATTTGCCAAAATATAACTTTTTTTTTTGTAAAAAAAACACAACAAAAACAAGCAAGCCCAGGTGAGAAAAAGTAACACAAAAGCACCATTACTTTCCATTAAAAGTAACTAAGTAATGCAATTAGTTAGGCTATACTTTTTTAGGGATGAATGCAATAACATTATTTTTAATAGTAACTTTCCCCAACAGTGGCCGTCAGAGTCTTGTCCAGATCACAGGCTCCTGGGATGGACAGAACGGGGGATTGAGAGGCAGATCTGTCAAGGAGAAAGAAAGATGGACTAACTCTTTATAGTTAAGCGATTCTGGGATATAATCAATGTGCTAAATTCATGGGTGAACTGAGATCTCAGCTTCCCTGGAAGTTATGTGGTCCTGAATGTTGTATGAAAAATTAATGACAGCTCTCACTTTTATTGTCTGTCTCTCATCAATATTTCATGCTGTCACCTAGATCTAATCTCCTTTATAGATCATGTTCTGTGTGGTACAGACAGGCATTACTGTGTCTCTTCAAACATTCGCTAATCAGGTTTATCATATGTTATGTGGTAACTTTTTTTATTATTGAGTACATCTCCATTTATGCCACCATTTTTCACAGGACATTGTGCACTCGCATCTCAAGGAAATACAATTTTCAAATTTGGAAGTCAGACTTTATTATGAATATACTTCACTTACAAAGATTGTGTAAGAGTCATATACAGTGTATATATATATATATATATATATATATATGCACATATATAGACCACCGTTCAAAAGTCCCCCCCGAAAAAAAAAAAATTAATACTTTTATTCATCAAGGATGCATTAAATTGATCAAAATTGACAGTATGGTTATAATGCTGTTATAACATAATGAAGCTGAAAATTAAACTTTGATCGCATGAATAAATGACATTTTATTATATATTCACATAGAAAATGACTATTTTAAATTGTAATAATATTTTGCAATTTTTACTGTATTTTTTATCAAATAAATGATGAACAGAAGAGACTTCTTTTTTTTTTTATCTCACTGACCCCAAATTTCTGAACGGTAGAGTCCATTCTCATTTCATTTAACTGTCCATAGTAAAGGACACTTGGACAATATCTTGGAAGAATGCTTGTTTAATCCCACAAATATGAATCTCACTCCACAAATATGGTTTTATGTATCACACCATCTCACTTGAATCTAATCATATCATACAAAACATTTGTATTGAACTTTCCAATTGTGAATCATTAACATTCAGGAACGAACTGTGATAATAATCTCTCTTTCTCATGCCACTTAATTCACGTCTAATTATTGTTCGGTTCCACTTAAAGACCTTGTCAAATCCGGTCTGTAATCACTAATTCAGCTTATCATTTGACATCTAACAAACATGGATTGCTTTCATACAAATTTTGATGCTCATATTCCCTCATTTACACAGAGAATCTATGAATATCATGGCCACTTTTTCCTATATAATGGAAAATGTTCCTATATATATACAGTATATAGGCCTACCTATATACAGTAAATACCTAAATATTTACCTATATATATTTTCCTTTATATTTTCCTATATAATTACTGTATTTTTGATCAAATAAATGATGAACATAAGAGACTTCTTACAAATTATTATTATTATTATTATTATTATTTTTAAATCTCACTGACCCCAAATTTCTGAATGGTAGAGTCCATTATCATTTCATTTAACTCTCCATAGTACCATATACAGTAAATACAAAAATACACTTATGCTGTCCAAAATCATGGAGAATCCCAAAGTGCCACATGACTTTTATTAAGTCTTCTGAAACCATACGTTAACTTTAACGACCATCGATTCATTCCAGACACACTGAAAATCTTCATGGCAAAACAATAAGAGCAGATTTAATCTTCAGCGAGGCCAGTGCAAGACGAATGGTATAATATCCAGCAGGACTTATTATTCATAAGTCTTACACTGGCGTTGAGTTGCAGTTGGAAGATTTTCAGTGTGTTAGGAAGGAATCAATAGTTATTCAGTTAACTTATGATGCTTTCAGTCGCATATAGTCTCCCTGCCAGGGTCAGATGTGTGGGACTCTTGCCCTGTGGCGTCAGTCCAGTGAAATGAGGATCACACATGGATTTCACAGATATGGGTGATCTATGTCACTGTCCAGGCGTTCTCTGCTTCAGAGTTAGATTTTGGTCGCTTTAGGGAATAAATGACATATAGTCTGGGAGAATAAATGTAATCATTCTCTGCAAATGTGTCTAATGTCTGCCTTTAGTCAACAACAAACTTTCTTTGTGTTCGTTTTCATTCAGAATATGGAGACTTGTGGCTGGCTGAGGAAGGAAGGAAGGAAGGAAGGAAAGAAAAGACATGTTTCACCCTGTCAAGCCTGACATATGAAATAACATCTATTTTTTAAAAAGGAACAGTTTATTAAACCTTTAGATGAATATATGAAGACTTCCGATGCAAAAGCCTCTAAGTGCCATCTGAAATGTTCTTCTAGAATGATCATTTTTATCAAGCTTGTATGTTTATGTTCAGTTATTTCATTTTAATGGCAATGGAAATTAACTATTAATTGTCATTAAAGTGAAATTACTGAACTTAAATATACGAGCTTGATAAAAATGCTAAGAAAATTTCAGATGGCACTTAGAGGCTATTGCTCTTCATATATAAAAAAGTTTGCATATGTATTTTTAGTTGAGTCTCAGGTTTGACACGTCAGGATTTTATGGCTCTTGATATAGTGAAGCTCAAACTCGAGGACTTTATTCAGTGGCTCAAACTGAGCAAAAATATGCAAATTTTGATGCAGATGTTATTTATATGAACGAAATGTAAGATTCAATTCTGATGCTTGTATAATGTAAATCAATGAGATCTTTATAACAGCGATAGCAGATACATAAACTGCATATAAATATCAACATCTGCCAATCAAATAGTAAGATGATATTTTAAATGTTTAGTTTTATGATCAAAGCTCTGTGGTTTTAAAACATATAATGCAATGCAATTCAAATGATGACTGAGAAATGAACAAATAAACCTTCTTTAAAAGCCTGATGATCATATTTGAGACTCACGATCAAGTAAAGCGAAGTTGCTTCAGTCCAGTAAGTGTTCATCTTGAAATATTACTAACAATATAAAGTTATTCTTATGTTTGCTTCATAAAAATCAGTAAAGTTTTCACAGAAAAAACACACGTGAAGGAGGACGTTTATACAATTATACTAAAACTATTAATCAGACGATAGAAGGACTGGAGGAGACTGAGAGCGACAGGTTTATCAGCAGATGTTGATCATGTAGAGGCCTTAGAAATGTGCGTATCAAATATGATACGGGCTTCATCGCCCACCTACTTTGAAGGAGGTTGTTTGCAGTCTGACACTTGTTCTTGCACTCCTGTCAGTTCAACAGCTTCTTCAGACGAAGAGCTTCAACTCCGGAGAGGAGAAATGACCTGCTATTAATACAACACTGCAAAGTTTGACAAAGCAAGTCTTCAGAGAGTCTAGCGAGCAGCAGAAACAGCCATTACGCATCACTTTTTACACAAAACTACATCAAATAAACATGCCTTCATCATGTAAAGCTGTAAAAGTAATCACATGCATTGATTCCTGACCTAGAATGGAGACAGAGCTCATTAAACGGTATTGAATAATGATTCTAACATTGATTCGGAGTTCATTATTGACTTGTATCTGCAGTAAATGCTTATTGTTTTATATCTGCCATCTTCTGCTATATCTAGTTCTAGTATGTACAGTAGTTATGTATTTAATGCATTTAGCGCCTCTACACACAACTGTAATGCAAGTGTGCATGTAATTTTAGTGTTGCGGCAGTAACTGTGAGACGAGAGCAGTGCGTCATCACTTTCTGCAGAGATGAATATTAGATCGTATCTGCCCGAGGAAACACAGAATATGAATCACTTTCATTTTGCACGTCACATTAAATGAGATGAAATGTAAAAATAAATAGGTAAACTGAAACACTTGTTTTTGCTGGTTGGCAGAAGGATGTGTCTATATTAGGTCACAATGAAGCACTGGAACGAAACCATTGTTACATTGTCACATTCATTTCAATGCAATTGATTGATTTATGAATGCAAAAGAATGGGTCTTTCATGTTTCAGAACGAGGCTCAGTTTCATCAGCATTTTCCCCAAACACCACCTGAATAATGGAAAACAAATATAAATAAATACAGCAACAATCTACGCTAGAATTACTCCACAGATTTCATATCGCAAACCAATCCCTGCTAATTCACAAATAACTGTGACTTCTTGAGTCTTTTTGAACCATTCATTAAAGGGACAGTTCACCCAAAAATGTAAATTCTATAATTATTTACTCATTCTTATGTTGTTCCAAACCTGTATGAGTTTCTTTCTTCTATTGAACACAAATTAAGATATTCTGTAAAATGTTGGTAACCAGACAGTTGATGGTAGCCATTAGCCACGTTTCCATTACCCTTCAAATTGCGTAAATTGAAATTGCGAATTGAAAATACGCCCAATGGAAATCGATTTCGCAAAAACTCCCATTTATCGCAAAAACAACGTTTTTACGCTCGCATGAGGTGGTTTTTCAGGCAGTTCGAAAAAGGAACATTTCACAAAACTGAAAGTTTTCGCACATTTACAGGTCACCTGATTTGCATAAAAGTCACATGATCATTCTTTAAAGATGACGCGGTATGTTTGGACAGAAACGAGACAGAGTTTTTTAATAAACTCATAAAAGACAAAAGGATTACAGGAATACTGGATTCTAAACCACAAAGAAGTGCCATAATCACGAGCTTGAAGCACATATGAGTGAGAAACACCCAGAAACACCTCATATGTGGCGCTCGTAGGTATAATGCTCTTTCCTTGCCATTAATGCTTGGAAAACACACCTACGTCTCCTTCCATTAAAAATAATGACTAGTGCGGTGGCTGGGATATAAATAAACCCTTTGGAATGACAAGAGGAAAAAATTATGTGTCAGTCACAATGGAAACGCCGTAATTTTGCAATTGTTTTTTTTACTGACATATTTAGAAAATATCGCAAAAGTTTTGCACAAATCTGTAATGGAAACGTGGCTATTGACTACCATAGTAGGAAAAAACATCACTGTGGAATTTTTGGGTGAACTGTCCCTTTAAATCTGATTACACACTGATTGTGCTGGTATGTTGATATCTCACGGTTGCAACACCTCACAGAATACATCAGCGAGTCTTTTATCACTTTTAACAAGTTGCTCTGAAAAAGCTTTTAACAGGTTGATCAGACATAGCAAGCTTTATTTCCTCTGTCCTTGAGAGCAGGTTAATGACATGATGACATGGATCACCTGTTTCTGCCGACTATTTCTATTATATTGTCTTATACACATTTTTATACCCCCTGTACTCAATAATTGTGTCCTTTAAAACTCATGTTTGATCAGCAAAATTACATATTTAAATGTTTTTTTCTTCATGCCATAAAATATCTTATATGTAACTTGACACCCTTGCCTCATTTAGTATGCGCGGTTTTATGAATATGCAAATGAGCCCCGCCTCCACTCACTCAGAGATCTACTCGTTGACGATCACACGTTGATCTGATTGGTTACAAGGTAGTTTGTGACGTCAGAAACACCAGCGATTTCAAAGCGTGTTTTTGAGACTGTCTTTGGTTCACTGCAGTTTTAAGGAGAAAATACTCAGCAATGCTGTCGACTTATGAACTTACACATGGTTTGTCTTAAAGCATATTAGAAACACCACATAGACACATAAACAACATTAAAAGCTGGATTTTCACCACAGTAACTACTTTTCAGCAGCTTAGGAACAGCTTAATTGTAGTTGAATGCGAAGTTAAATTATGTGTATCTTATAGCTTAGTAAGCTACATTTCAAGTAGTTTCCCCAACACTAATTCATTCAGCAGGATAAATCAATGTTTTGATCTAAAGAAAGACTGATAACATAATTACCAGCTTGACATTATAGCCTACTGTGTCTATTTAATTTAACACTTGCTCAGTAAATACTGTTGTCAGCATATGAGCCTCTTGCATGAATGTGACATTTTTCTTGACGGCAATAACACAATCTTTCATCCAGAATAGGTTTTCTAACAGCTGACAGTGAGTAAAAGCCTCATTCTCTGCTATGCGAATCACTTATTTCTATATCAGGACAGAAACTTTTATGAGATCTTATTATATGCATTGATGTCTGTAAACAACATTAAACTCTCAAGCCACAGATGTCAATTTACAAAAGTTGTGAGTATGCATTAAAATAAGTATTTACAGTATAGGTCTAAATTTAAGATTTATGTGGCCTATTTGAATTGCATATTACATTTCAATCAATTTGGATTTACACAGGATTACATCGTTTTTGCATATGCATGTAATGTGATGCACATTTGTCAGTCAAGTGAAACTTATGCACTCAAAAATCATGGCATAGTTTATAATTATTAACTATTTGCATTTTTTTTAATTTTATCTAAATAATCATATTTTCAAAGTGCATTCATTAAGACGAATCAGCATAAATCTGTTAAACGGGTGGTTGATTATGATTTGACTTTTCTAACTTTAGTTAGTGTGTAATGTTGCTGTGTGATCATAAACAACATCTGCAAAGTTACTACGCTCAAAGTTCAAAGCAAAGGGAGATATTTGCTTTTACAGAAATCACTTTTTAAGGACTACAACAAACGGCTGGTAGAGACCAGAGCCATAGAGAGAGAGAGTTGCGACACTCTTTGATGTCGCCGCTATGGCTGTCACGTGGTTCATGTAAGCCCCAATAGTTCCAAAACGTACGCTGGCTGTCATGTTCTCCTATGGGACAGACAGCAGCGATTGCATTATTGAACGGTAAATATAAAATAAAACACACACCCAAGTACTTTTTCAGCTGTTATTGCATTATTGCATTTTGTTAATGTCAGTTTTGCATTTGGAGATAAGTTTTAAGCTATATTTTTGGAGGGAAAAGCTTAGTGTTCATGTTCGCATGGGTAGTAGCACTGGCTTTAGCGGCTCTAACTTAACTTTTCCATATCATTCATCTGATGATGGACGTCTCATGATATTTATTTTAGCACAACTGGGTTGTATTAGGCTATTGATTCCCGTGATTTTGCTTATAAATTTTGATTCAGCCATTAGCCTACCTTCGTGATCACACAAAGAGTTCTGCCGTGGCGGTCCGTTCAGAATTCGCTTAGAAGCTAGCTCACTTCTTCTGATGAAAGTGGCCACCCCCAGGACCACAACGTGAAACATGATCATGTTAAGACTAAGAATATTATTTTAAGATTAAGGCCATACACATTATCAAAACTATAACAGATTAAAAACGAATTTAAGCATGGCTGATACAAATGAAGGTTTTCAAATAAAATATTTTTTATTAAACAATGACAGACAACAAAAATGTGTGCTTGTGTGTGTGAACAAGAAAAACAAAAACCAGGGGCAGGTGATCCATGAAACAGACAGGACTGGTGATGGCCATAACAATCCTAAAGGTCCAGCATTGTTCTCACAAGCCGCTTCACTCAAGACAATAATAACATAATGAAAAGTTAGTATATCCCAAAAAAATTAATTAAATAAAAGTTGCTATAAAGGTGGTAGCGATTCATTACCGAACTCTTAGCTGACGAAGTCGCGCTAGCTAACGTTAGCTAGCAGGCAGTGCTTGAAAATTGGTTGAAACAACCAACATAAAATATAAATAATTACGCTGTGCATGTACAAATGAAGACCAGTATAAGCATCGCAAAGGGCCTCTGATACAATATAGACAGTTGACAATTCAAAAGAGGTCGATATTTCGGCAACTTAACTCTGGAACAACTCGACGCGCAGCAATGTAAGTGAATGGTGTCCAACGCCCAAATGACAGTGTTTGGAACTATTCCGATCTTCATATCCCGGAAGTAGGCGGTTAAAAGCGCCGCCATTATTTACAACGGAGGTCTATGGGAGTGTCGCAACTCTCTCTCTCTATGGCTCTGGTAGAGACTACACCACATTCCTCCCGGGTTAGTGACATCACAAACCCTAGAATTTACATAAACCCCGCCCCCTGAACACGATTTATAGATTATCAAAGCAGAATATGCTAATCAATGACTAGAAGATAACTACACATAAGCTACATAAATTCATCAACTATCCATTCAGAAATGTCCTGTTGCTTCTACATGTTGTCACTTCTTCTCGAGTCTCTCCATCTTTCTGACTCCAGTTTGAACATAAAAGGCTAAAAGTTTTTGAAATGTTCAGTGCATGTGTGTGTGAGGTAAAAGGACACGAGCTGTTGAAGCTCCGCCCCCTGTGCCGGGAGCAGCAGCTCATTTGCATTTAAAGGGACACACACAAAATGATACGTTTTGCTCACCCTCAAAAAACTTTAACATGCTATATATATAAAAATATCTGTGGGGTATTCTGAGCTAAAACTTCACACACACACTCTGGGGACATCAGAGACTTATATTACATCTTGGGAAAAGGGCATTATACCACCCCTTTAATTGTGAAAACAACTACATTTACTGTTAAAATGTATGTGTAATCATGTGCACTGAAGGCAAGTAGTGCGAACCCATGTGCAGGTTATTCATGAAACAAACAAAATAAACAAAAGACTTAGCAAAAGCTTGACTTGGAACATCAACTAAACTTGAACAAACGTAAACTCACCAACAGCGGATACAGGGAACAAAGAAACACCTGAGAACAATCAGACAATGAACCAATGAGAAAACAGAGCTGATGAAACAAGAGCCAATCAGAACATTACACATAAGACTAGGGAAACACGTGACATGATCACATGATGGACATGACAAACAGGAACTATGAAAACTACAAAATAAAAGACATGTGAACCAAAATCCCAAACCAAATGTGGTTCAAATATGTCTGTGGAACAAGCAAATAAAATGAATGACATTGAAACAAATTATTCAAATCATTGACGATAATAGACCTGGTTATTGTGCATTTAAAACACATTCAGTTTATCAGCAAAAATCATACATGCTTCGTTTCATTTACAGTGGGTCTATGTATGACTATAACAAATATGCATTACATTAAGTTTAAACAACGTAATCCAACTGGATGGATATTGTATGTGCAATTCAAATAAATACATTTTACATCTAAATGTTTTTTGTGTGAATTCAAATGGATGAACATTTGCGTTCACATGGTTGATTGATCGTCTCTATGAGGTGATAAACTTGATCCTCTGGCAAGAATTCATTTTTAATATGCTCAGGTGGTATGACGCAGGAAAGCAATGAAATAAAAGTGACACTGAGTGAGGGAGAGAGAGAGAGAGAGAGAGAGAGAGAGAGAGAGAGAGAGAGAGAGAGAGAGAGAGAGAGAATAAATATATCCTCACAGAGATTTGCTCATTAAGGACACGTCCCTGAGGCAGACAGTCATTAAGAGACAGATAACTCATCATTAATCCGCTGAATCGCCTGTGATGAATGAACATACACAGATGAATTGGACATGATGTTCAACAGAGTCGTGAATGTGAAGGTGTGTATTGCACATTATGTGAATAAACTTTCTGAGAGGGAGAAAATATGATTCCCTCATATGTGCATATGTGCTTTATGATGGTTTGGTTCTCAAATGGGCTTTAAACCTGCAACCCGACGCAGATTAATCAAACACTCAAGCAATTACAATAAAAGCGACACATTTACCAGAGAGTTGCATCACCTCATTTAGGTAAAAGGTCAATTGATCTAAAATATTAACATTCTCTCACCATTGTCTCACCCTTATGTCAAACCTGTGTGATATTGTTTAAAATAAAGTGATATTTTCCAGGATGCAGAATCATGCAAAAGTTTTCTACCATTAGAAAAACACCCTATATGATTAAATTATTATGAACGTGTCTGATAATAAGGAGGGTTAACGAGAGAAAGCATGTGATCTCCTGAACATGAAATAAAACTTTTATTACTGTTTTCGTCACATGTGCACATTATTTTAAAGTGTCTATTTTATTAGTGTTAAACTTTTTTTAGTGTTAAACTAAATCTGATCGGATATGCACAAAAATTGGATTTGGACCGAAGAGTCTGAACGTATAGCCTTAAAGTGACAGACAAGCGCGCGCTTAGAATAAACATCTGTGGATGCTAATCTTTATCTTTATAGTTATAGTTATCATTCCTGGTGTAAATGGGCCTTAAAAGTGATTCCAATGATATCGTTCCTCTGTGTCGTACTGTCGTTATAGAACAATTAGTAAAACTTCAGTTATAGTTATAGTGTGAACTTGCCTTAATGATTAACGCATGATAAAGTCCTGCACTGCTCGCGCGCTTCAAAGTCGGGTGGATTCTGATTGGCTGTCGATGCTTTCATCATATTCATCAGGTTGGGGGGGAAAAAATCGTTCTAAAAGTGATTAAAATGATATCTTTCCTCTGTGTGTTAACATATTAGTTGTGGTGCGTACTTCCTATTCTCAAATAATTCGAATGTTTATTAAAACTTTATAGTTTTAAGTCATGGTCCTTAGTTTGAACTTGGCCTTTAGTGTAAAACAAAAGATGTTTTATCATAATCAATCTATAAATTCTCTATTAAATTTGTTAATTGATTTCTCAGCACAGAAAAAAAGTATATCAGGTCAAGGACAATCGCCCTTTAAATAGATGATGCATGTTCTTCTCACTCATTCTTTCCCTCCCTTTCTTCCACTCTAAAAGAAAGAAAAGCCCTCACTTGCTCTTGTAAACCCTCAAAATAAATCTCATCAATAGGCAAAGGACTCTTACAATCTCTCTCTCGCATGCTGAAATACGACACACATCAATGTTCAAATATATTCAGCAATATTCCAACTATATTCTGGTTGTGTCCTCTGATACCCATCAATCAGCATTTTTGTAATCACCTAATTAAGATTTCTTTCGGTAGGTCAGACTCCTAACAATATGAGCTGATGTATGATATGTAAAAGCAGTGTTTGGAATATGCAAAGGAGTTCATTAATATTCATGCATGACAATTATAGTGCAGTCAATTAGTTGATTTTATGTCACAATATTGATATTGTCATGAATACTTGCAGCATGCAGCGTTACATGAATAGCCTTGCATTCATTACGATCTTCTCTTTGCGATGCTAATGCATGTGCACTTTCTCTCGCCGACAGCTTTAAAGTGGACATGCACGTGTGTGTGTGAAGATCAGACAGTGAAGTGGACATGCACGTGTGTGTGTGTGAAGATCAGACAGTGAAGTGGACATGCACGTGTGTGTGTGTGAAGATCAGACAGTGAAGTGGACATGCACGTGTGTGTGTGAAGATCAGACAGTGAAGTGGACAAGCACATGTGTGTGTGAAGATCAGACAGTGAAGTGGACATGCACGTGTGTGTGTGAAGATCAGACAGTGAAGTGGACATGCACGTGTGTGTGAAGATCAGACAGTGAAGTGGACATGCACGTGTGTGTGTGAAGATCAGACAGTGAAGTGGACATGCACATGTGTGTGAAGATCAGACAGTGAAGTGGACATGCACGTGTGTGTGTGAAGATCAGACAGTGAAGTGGACATGCACGTGTGTGTGTGAAGATCAGACAGTGAAGTGGACATGCACGTGTGTGTGTGAAGATCAGACAGTGAAGTGGACATGCACGTGTGTGTGTGTGAAGATCAGACAGTGAAGTGGACATGCACGTGTGTGTGTGAAGATCAGACAGTGAAGTGGACATGCACGTGTGTGTGTGTGAAGATCAGACAGTGAAGTGGACAAGCACGTGTGTGTGTGAAGATCAGACAGTGAAGTGGACAAGCACGTGTGTGTGTGAAGATCAGACAATGAAGTGGACATGCACGTGTGTGTGAAGATCAGACAGTGAAGTGGACATGCACGTGTGTGTGTGTGTGTGTGAAGATCCAACAGTGAAGTGGACATGCACGTGTGTGTGAAGATCAGACAGTGAAGTGGACATGCACGTGTGTGTGTGTGTGAAGATCAGACAGTGAAGTGGACATGCACGTGTGTGTGAAGATCAGACAGTGAAGTGGACATGCACGTGTGTGTGAAGATCAGACGGACATGCACATGTGTGTGAAGATCCGACAGTGAAGTGGACATGCACGTGTGTGTGAAGATCAGACAGTGAAGTGGACAAGCATGTGTGTGTGTGAAGATCAGACAATGAAGTGGACATGCACGTGTGTGTGAAGATCAGACGGACATGCACATGTGTGTGAAGATCCGACAGTGAAGTGGACATGCACGTGTGTGTGTGAAGATCAGACAGTGAAGTGGACATGCACGTGTGTGTGTGTGTGTGTGAAGATCAGACAGTGAAGTGGACATGCACATGTGTGTGAAGATCCGACAGTGAAGTGGACATGCACGTGTGTGTGTGTGTGTGTGTGTGTGAAGATCAGACAGTGAAGTGGACATGCACGTGTGTGTGTGTGTGTGTGTGTGTGTGTGAAGATCAGACGGACATGCACATGTGTGTGAAGATCCGACAGTGAAGTGGACATGCACGTGTGTGTGTGTGTGTGTGTGAAGATCAGACAGTGAAGTGGACATGCACGTGTGTGTGTGTGTGTGTGAAGATCAGACAGTGAAGTGGACATGCACATGTGTGTGAAGATCCGACAGTGAAGTGGACATGCACGTGTGTGTGTGTGTGTGTGTGTGAAGATCAGACAGTGAAGTGGACATGCACGTGTGTGTGTGTGTGTGTGTGTGTGAAGATCAGACGGACATGCACATGTGTGTGAAGATCCGACAGTGAAGTGGACATGCACGTGTGTGTGTGTGTGTGTGTGTGTGAAGATCAGACAGTGAAGTGGACATGCACATGTGTGTGAAGATCAGACAGTGAAGTGGACATGCACGTGTGTGTGTGTGTGTGTGAAGATCAGACAGTGAAGTGGACATGCACGTGTGTGTGTGTGTGTGTGAAGATCAGACAGTGAAGTGGACATGCACATGTGTGTGAAGATCCGACAGTGAAGTGGACATGAACGTGTGTGTGAAGATCAGACAGTGAAGTGGACATGCACATGTGTGTGTGTGTGTGTGAAGATCAGACAGTGAAGTGGACATGAACGTGTGTGTGAAGATCAGACAGTGAAGTGGACATGCACATGTGTGTGTGTGAAGATCAGACAGTGAAGTGGACATGAACGTGTGTGTGAAGATCAGACAGTGAAGTGGACATGCACGTGTGTGTGTGTGAAGATCAGACAGTGAAGTGGACATGAACGTGTGTGTGAAGATCAGACAGTGAAGTGGACATGCACGTGTGTGTGTGTGTGTGTGAAGATCAGACAGTGAAGTGGACATGCACATGTGTGTGAAGATCCGACAGTGAAGTGGACATGCAAGTGTGTGTGTGTGTGTGTGTGTGAAGATCAGACAGTGAAGTGGACATGCACATGTGTGTGAAGATCCGACAGTGAAGTGGACATGCAAGTGTGTGTGTGTGTGTGTGTGTGTGTGTGTGAAGATGCACATGTGTGTGAAGATCCGACAGTGAAGTGGACATGCACGTGTGTGTGTGTGTGTGTGTGTGTGTGTGTGTGTGTGTGTTTGAGTCTGTGTGTGCACATTGCAAAATAAGGTGTCAGTCGTGATGACACTCAAATCAGCTTTCTAGATTACACTAGGACTTTTCTTCTCTCATTACTGTTGTCAACTATCGCTTCTGCACTTTCGGAAACTGTCAAGACTTGATATGTTTTATATAACAGCTCCTGGCCATCTGTAAGTGCCTTCTGGGACTCATTTGTTCCCCTCAAACAAACGCTAGCTTCGCGGTCCGACTCGCTCGGAGAGTTTCAACCCGGGCTGGTTTTAAATCTGCCGGTTGTTCAGTCTGAAAATCAAAGCTGTCTGTGTAGAAGAGGAGCACGTTGAGACCCGTCTGATCTTCACACACATGTGCATGTCCACCTCACTGTCTGATCTTCACACACACACACACACGTGCATGTCCACTTCACTGTATGATCTTCACACACACGTGCATGTCCACTTCACTGTCGGATCTTCACACACACATGTAGTGTTTTCATGTTTTATGGGGACTTTCCATAGACATAATGATTTTTATACTGTACAAACTGTATATTCTATTCCCTTACACTAACCTTATCCCTAAACCTACCCATCACAGAAAACTTTCTGCAATTTCACATTTTCAAAAAAACATCACTTTTTTGATTTATAAGCCGTTTTCCTCATGGGGACCAAAAAATGTCCCCACACCAACAAGGATTTCGGATATTGCCATCCTTGTGGGGACATTTTGTCCCCATAATGTAGGGTTTACCAGGCCACACACACACACGCACACACACACACACACACACACACACACACACACACACACACACACACACACACACACACACACACACACACACACAAACTCACAATTCATTCAAATAATTGCTATAATTCATTAATTCAATAATCTTGTCTGATTTAAAGCGGAATGGTTCGGGTGTTTAATTTATTTATTAATCGCTAGCTGGATTATCCCTTACGATTACAGCTGAAATATGAACACACATACAAACACATAAAGGTGCTTCATTGACATCGATGGTCTTATGGAATGTTCAATGCTAACGTTTTCATACAAAGAAACAAGATGCATTTCTAGTTTAAACATTATTTGTTCTTCAGACATTCCTCTTTAAAAGACAAAAAAAAATATCTGTTGTGAAAAGTGAACCTTAGTTTTTTGACCAAACAATTTACTCTTGGAGCCATATTGAGATCCCAATATCTCTGGGATTAAAATATCTTTAATACTTCTTGAGTTACAGGGATGCAAACTTTGGCGGAAAACTTTGGCGGTCGCCATTGGAATATAATGCAGGAAATATTTCTAAAGTCAGCAGATTTTACTAACAGACCTAATAATCTCTGTGAAAAAAGAAAATAATGATGCTGCCATCTTTCTAAAGTCATTTTTTACCCCCTAAATCTCTGCTGACAATTGTCATTTTGACAAAATACTGGATTACTAAATAAATATTCATCCATGAGATGTACTATTTTGGCTTTCTTCTTCAATTATGTATTTCTTTCACCAGAAAAAATATTGTATAATTTGAACAGGGTTGAGTTGACATGGAATGATCCAATAGTGGAAATTAAAAAGATTCTTTAGATTATTTAAATGTTCTTCATAAAGTTTGCATTGCTTTCTTCAGCCCACTGTCAATCCCACAATTCACAGCGTCTGATAAAGGAATGAACTGAACATTCCTGCTCTGCTCGACTCAATCTGCTAAACGGCTGGTCTTACGTGACAGATATTGTGTGGTTGGCCTTTCTTAACCCATAATATCAACACAAAATATCAATCACATATACACTCTTTTATTTATGAGGCACTTTGGTGTTGATATACACAGCAAAACAACAAGGCTGAGATATATTGAGAGAAGAGGGATTGTTCTGGCTGCATATACTGTTTTTCTCTCGCAGGAGACAAGTGTTGACAAAGCACTGTCAACATAGATATCCTATTTGGAAAACTAAATTAGAGCAGAAAAGAATGAATGGCTGGAGATCATGCTTGTCTTCCTACTCACAAGATATTGTATGTCAAGTGCAGACAGGTGCCCAATGAAAATGAATGCTTATTAAGTTATACAAATATAGGAGAGAGGGAAATGAAAGTTGGCACTGCAGACAAGTGGGAATCAAATCAAGATTCAGAGATGATGTTGTGTAGGATGGGAGATGTTAGACAGCATGAGGCCTGAGACTGCAATACCAGATGCATGTGTTTTACATATTTTTGCAACAACAATTGAGTTTTTGCTCAGTTTGAAATATATTTAATGCAGTATGGGATCCGACTTATCCAACAACTAAAGACACTCCACTACAATGGACTATATTGACTCAATGGATGAATGAATTTGATGACCAATTATCAATTCCATGGGAGGACTTTGGAAAAACTTTTAAATAATGAAATGATGAATGAACGTTCTCAAGCAATCTGATGCGAATCACTGGATGATTACACTCACAACTCAATTCTATTCAATGCAAACCTGTCATAAAATAATGTTGATTTGGAATATTTCCCCATTAATCACTGATAAAAGGAACAGAAATGAGGTGAACTCTCAGTCAGTGTTAGACATGCTAACAGTAGAGAGGTATATTACATCTGACAGACCTCAGAGTCATCCGTCCAGCAAGAAAGCGGGACATCTAAGCCCCACTGCGTTTGTTTTCAAGGAATAAGACAGAAAAAAGAGGTGTCATCTCTTCACCTCATCGTCTGAACCAGCGCTGACACTGTCTTTGTGAACGAGAACAAAAGTAGAGTGTAAAAGAAAGCCTCTCTCTCTCTCTCTGTCTGTTTATCTCAGTGATAGCCTCATGTCTTCCTCTCTGTTTGCTCACTGTCATTCTCTGTGGCTTAAAAAGGAAGCTCAGATAAACAGATGTCAATCATATTGTCATAGCAATTACTGCATGTGTTGTGGCAATATGACAACATCCAATCCACTCACTGTATACAGTATTCATTTACATAATCACACAGTTTTCAGTTAAACACTTTTCTTTGTATTTTAGGTTATATTTAACGTTTCTTTATATTTTTGTTAGATTTTCTGAATCATCCACAATTGTGTAATGTTCACTATTACTCTTTATGGTGAGCACTGCAAAGTGAAAACTATAGTAGTAAAAGCAAATCAAATCAATATTGCTTGACTAACTGAGCAATGATATATGGTAATTTTTCTTACTTTATTCTTCCATACATCACATTAAGTAAAAAATTAAATAATTACAAATAAATTAATAAATTAATTTAAATAAAAGTAAATTATTTAATAAATATTTTTCCCTTTTTTTTTTTTACATCATATTTGAAAAAAAAAAAAAAAAAAAATCTGAATTAAATAATGCCAGAGTACATCATAAAACCATCTTCCAAACCTTTCTAACCCTAAACGACTATGGTAAGTAATAATTATTTATATTTTAGAGTTGTCTGGACAGATTTCCAGGGAAATTACTTTTTACTCTCATTATAAAGCTTGGAAGAGCCAGGATATTTTTTAATATAACTCCGATTGTGTTTGGCTGAAAGAAGAAAGTCATAAACACTTAACTTGAGTAAATTATGGGATAATTTTCATTTTTGGCTGAACCAACCCTTTAAATCATCTGTGGGTGTCATATCCGTAAATCATCTGTGGGTGTCATATCCGTAAATCAAGGAAAGAAGAGCAAGCTACCGCTCCTGTATAGCCTATGCACTACAGCTTGAAGCCACAACAATCGAACCGAAAATAGTTTTTGCATGAAAAAAAAAGCACATTATGAAAAAAAAAAGTAAACAGTGTCCGGAATAAAAAACGAATCAGCATAGTTTGTATAGCATTAGCATCACACCACTAGGTTGGTTATTGTTGGTAAACATTGATAAGCGATCATCTGTAACCATGAGCACATCAGTGCGCCTCAAACACATCAGATTCATCCGCGCAGAACAGCGGAGCCGAAGCACAGCTCACGAAACGATCAAAACAATGTTCCTCCGCAAATCACGTGTAGTTTTATTCAAACGGCCAAAACGGTAGCCTCAAACAAAGCTTAATAAATAAAACATTTGTTTGGCTAACAGAATGAATTAACGTGAAGCAAAGTTGAGGTAAAATCTGTGGTTCAGTTGCATTTCATAATTAAAATGCGGCTCTTCATCTGAAAAATCTCATTGAATTGCTCTTGTAAAGCAGATGCACAGCATCATTGTCCAGAAGCTGCCTTCTGTCTTGCAATGTTGATTTTCGAGCTGAATAAAGACACTATTGTCGTCCGAAGAGCTGCTTAAAGCTGAATTAAAATCATTTCATAATACAGTTATTAAACCGAACTAAATCAGCACTGAACTGATTCGAGCTGAATTACAACATATTGTCTCTTTAGACAATTTGCTTTACTGCAGAATTTGTCTCATATTTGATGATATTTGCATCATTGATTGTTTATTACTTTGAAGCTGCTCTGAAACAATCTATAGGCCTATGAAGTGCTATAGAAATAAAGATGACTTGAATTGTCTACCGATAAAATTGGGAAAAAGCTAAATAAAATGCACTTTTAAAGGCTTTGTGATTGCAAATTTAATGATTTATCAAAAAACAAGTCAATTTCCAGATGCAATGGCCTGTTTAAATTCGCCTCGACTGGCAACTTTATTGAAGGGCTAAAGTCAAGGGACTGTACAAGAGGAAAGGAGCAAATAAGACAAATACACAGTGCTTCTCCTCCAAAAAAAGAAAAAAATCAAGTGTTTATGTAGCCTAAGTTCATATAATTTTTTTTATTATCACTCAGTGGCCTTAGGATCACGGTTAGTTGGTTTCATATCTTTGCACCACAGCAGGAATATTTATACAACACAGAAAGCCCACATGTTTAATCAGCTCAAGCCAGAGAGAATGTTTAAGGAAATGATAAACGCTCTGCTCATCCACACATGACCTGAGAGAACAACATACAAGGTTGAATTTATAGGCAGACATGAAAGAACAGTGAGTTAAATAGCGTGTTGTCTACATTTGCTGAGGTAAGCTGTATTGTAATGGCCGTGCACAGCGAGGATTAGTATTGAATTGCTTTTCTGATTATTTCTGCTCTGGTTTTCTGGTTTTCCTTGAGCTGGTGTAAATGTACGGCTCCTCCTTCAGGCGACAGCGAGCATTACACATTATTCTTCACATTATCCTCATGCTTATTAGCTCAGATTCAACCCGCACCTGAATTCATTTCTTTTAACATTATCAGCAAATTTTCTTGTTTATCACACTTTCCTGCTCTCATATTGAGAGAAATAATTAGCAAAGCAACATAATTAGCATTGTAGTCTTTAACAGACTGAAGCATTAAAACGTTTAAATTTAGAACCTGCATGAGAGAAACTTCAAACTAACTTCTAACAATCTGTATATAATAAAGTGAGAGTTTTCTATGTAAATATATAGTAAAGTGTAATTTATTCCTGTGATCAAAGCTGAATTTTCAGCATCATTCCAGTCTTCAGTGTCACATGATCCTTCACAAATCATTCTAAGAAACATCTCCGATTATTATCAATGTTGAAAACAGTTGTGCTGATTCATATTTTGTGGATAAGTTTAGACTAAGTAAGATTTTTTTTTATTTTTATAAATTATTTTTATTTTATTCATCAAGTCAAGGATGCACTAAATTGTTCAAAAGTGACAGTAAAGACATTTATAATGTTACAAAAGATTCTATTTCAAATAAATGTGTCACGGTTTTGGTCTGGTTTTGTTCTTGTCTTGTTTCTATGTCTGTCATGTGATTCCCTGTTTGTCATGTGATCCTGCCATGTCTTGTCATTGGTTAATTGTCTGATCATTGTTCACAGGTGTCCCTTGTTTTGTCATTAGTCTGTGTATTTAAGCCCTCATGTTTGCCATGTGTCTTTGTCAAGTATTGTTTCCTGTAGTCGGCTGTTGTGTGAAGTTCATGTTCAAGATTTGGTTTTTGTTTTCATGCCACGCCATGTTTTTGTTTCATGTTTTATTTTAGTTAAAATAAACTGCACTTGGGTTCTCACTTTCAACTTGCCTCCAGTGGATCCTTTATTACAGAATACTTGACCTACAACAATGAACCCAGCGGTTGCCCTCCTGAACCTACGCCAGGGAAATGTTCCCATTGAAACGTATGTGGCTGAATTTTGTGAACTCTCTCACCAGTTGGATTTTAATGACGTGGCCCTCAAGGACATATTTAGAGTGAATTTGAATGAGCCCATTCGCTCCCAGCTTCCTGGGGGAAAAATCCACTGGTCCTTGGCTCAATATATTGACTATGCCCTATTATTGAGTGGTTCCTCATTTACTGTGGGTTTTGAGGAGAAGCCCCACAAACCCACAGTATCTGCCAAGCCTGAGCCACTTCACGTCGTGCCTGCCAAGCCTGAGCCACTTCACGTCATGCCTGCCAAGCCTGAGCCACTTCACGTCATGCCTGCCAAGCCTGAGCCACTTCACGTCATGTCTGCCAAGCCTGCCAAGCCTGAATTTCTTCATGTCATGCCTGCCAAGCCTGAATCTCTTCATGTCATGTCTGCCAAGCCTGAATCTCTTCACGTCATGTCTGCCAAGCCTGAATCTCTTCACGTCATGTCTGCCAAGCCTGAATCTCTTCACGTCATGTCTGCCATGTCTGGGTCTCTTCACGTCACGCCTGCCAAGTCCGAGTCTGTTCACGCCACGTCGGCCGCCGAGCCGGTGTCTCCTGACAAGATGGCCGCCGCCGAGCCGGTGTCTCCTGACAAGATGGCCGCCGCCGAGCCTGTGTCTCCTGACAAGATGGCCGCCACCGAGCCTGTGTCTCCTGACAAGATGGCCGCCGCCGAGCCTGTGTCTCCTGACAAGATGGCCGCCACCGAGCCTGTGTCTCCTGACAAGATGGCCACCACCACGCCTGAACCTGAGCCCTCAGTTATGGCTACACTAACAATCATGGCCACAGCCATATGGTGTGTGTGGTCGGTGCACACATTTGAAGTTCACGTCACGTCTGCCGGGCCAGAGCCTGTTCACGTCACGTCTGCCGAGCCAGAGCCTGTTCACGTCACGTCTGCCGAGCCAGAGCCTGTTCACGTCACGTCTGCCGAGCCAGAGCCTGTTCACGTCACGTCTGCCGGGCCAGAGCCTGTTCACGTCACGTCTGCCGAGCCAGAGCCTGTTCACGTCACGTCTGCCGAGCCAGAGCCTGTTCACGTCACGTCTGCCGAGCCAGAGCCTGTTCACGTCACGACTGCTGAGACTTTTCACGTCACTTCTGTTCTGGAGTCGTTATCTGTTCCAGCCCATAACCCCATAGCTGTCCCCAAGAAAATTTTGGGGGGGGGGCAGTAGGGTCCTTGATAGGACCATGGAGGCCGCGCCGCCATGGCCACCTGAACTGTCTGGTCCACCCTGGTCACCTGAACTGTCTGGTCCACCCTGGTCACCTGAACTGTCTGGTCCACCCTGGCCACCTGAACTGTCTGGTCCACCCTGGCCACCTGAACTGTCTGGTCCACCTTGGCCTCCTGCACTGCCGGATCCGCCCTGGCTTCCTGCACTGCCGGATCCGCCCTGGCTTCCTGCACTGCCGGATCCGCCCTGGCTTCCTGCACTGCCGGATCCGCCCTGGCTTCCTGCACTGCCGGGTCCGCCCACGCCATGCCACGGCCCAGGTCCGCCCACGCCATGCCACGGCCCAGGTCCGCCCACGCCATGCCAAGGCCCAGGTCCGCCCACGCCATGCCACGGCCCAGGTCCGCCCACGCCATGCCACGGCCCAGGTCCGCCCACGCCATGCCACGGCCCAGGTCCGCCCACGCCATGCCACGGCCCAGGTCCGCCCACGCCATGCCACGGCCCAGGTCTGCCCACGCCTTGCCACGGCCCAGGTCCGCCCACGCCATGCCATGACCCAGGCCCGTCCACGCCATGCCATGTCCCATGTCCTGTCCCCCTGCACGGGCCTGGCCCACCATCCCTCCCCCAAGACCGCCTCCGCTCCACCACCCACCTGGACTTTTATGTTTTGCTGGGCGTCGGGAGACGCCCTTAGAGGGGGGGATTCTGTCACGGTTTTGGTCTGGTTTTGTTCTTGTCTTGTTTCTATGTCTGTCATGTGATTCCCTGTTTGTCATGTGATCCTGCCATATCTTGTCATTGGTTAATTGTCTGATCATTGTTCACAGGTGTCCCTTGTTTTGTCATTAGTCTGTGTATTTAAGCCCTCATGTTTGCCATGTGTCTTTGTCAAGTATTGTTTCCTGTAGTCTGCTGTTGTGTGAAGTTCAAGATTTGGTTTTTGTTTTCATGCCACGCCATGTTTTTGTTTCATGTTTTATTTTAGTTAAAATAAACTGCACTTGGGTTCTCACTTTCAACTTGCCTCCAGTGGATCCTTTATTACAGAATACTGCTCTTTTGAACTGTGTATTCATCAAAGAATCCTGAAAAATAAAATGTATGACCGTTTCCACAAAAATATGAATTGTTTTCAACACTGATAATAATCATAAATGTTTCTTGAGCATCAAGTCATCATATTAGAATGATTTGTGATTTTGTGAAGGATCATGTGACACTGAAGACTGGAGTAATGATGCTGAAAATTCAGCTTTGATCACAGGAATAAATTACACTTTACTATATATTAAAATAGAAAACAGTCATTTTAAATTGTCATATTTAACAATATTTCTTTTTTTCTCTCTTTTTTAAAAATCAAATAAACGCAGCCTTGGTGAGCAGAAGAGACTCTTTCAGAGACATTTAAAATTCCTAAACTTCGTCCACCGCATAAAGGGATGTGGTGTCAATTCTCAAATAATTCTAGTTACACAAAAAAATAACTATGAACTTGTTTCACTAACGCTCAACACATCACTATCATATAACACGTTAAATCCATAAATATGAAAGAGTTAAGAATGCAGTTGTTCCTCCAGCAGGATTTCAACAGTGTGAAATGGGATTGTGTGATAGGAGGACTGATGCTGATGCTGACACACAGTGGTCACTCTCGGTACCATCATTCAAAGGGTTAGTTCACCCAAACATGAAGATTCTGTCAGTAATTACTCTCCCTCATGTTGTTCAACCCCGTCAGACTTTCGTTCATCTTCAGAACACAAATTAAGATATTTTTGATGAAATCTGAGAGCTGTCTCACTCCTCCATAGGCTTCTAGGTAATCGAGATCTGCCATCCCAGAAAAGTTAGTAAAGACATCGTTAAAATAGTCCAAGTGACTACAGTGGCTCAACCTTAAGTTTATCAAGCGACAAGAATACTTTGTGCGCAAAACACACAACTTTATTCACCTATTGATTTTCTTCTGCGCGTCAAAACGGAGGCTCACTATTGGCCGACGCTGGTCATGTGTGTGATGCTAGCCAATAGTGAGCCTCCATTCTGGATTATTTATTTATTTATTTATTTATTTATATTTATGGTTATTTTAACAATGTTTGTAGGCTACTAACTTTTCTGGATCGGCAGAATGAAATTACCTAGAAGCCTATGGAGGAGTGAGACAGCTCTCAGATTTAATCAAAAATATCTTAATTTGTGTTCTGAAGATGAACGACAGTCTGACGGGGTTGAACAACATGAGGGAGAGTAATTACTGACAGATTTTTAATTTTTGGGTGAACTAACCCTTTAAGACCTGCTTCGATTTCAAAGAGTTTCCAGGTAAATATTTACTCTGGAAACGGTCACGCTGACCTCGAGTGAATGGTGCAGTAAAAACAGTTCCTTGATCACTTCGGTAGAATTTCTCTTTTGTTGAAACTGAGATAAGACATAAAACTATGTGTAGCACACAGATCACACATACCAGACATCTAAAAAATAAATAAACAAGAAAAGAAAGCTGGAAAGAAGAGACATATTTTCCTATAGGCACCAAATCAACTGTCACTCACATCAGTTCATTGCAGAATACAAAAAAACACAATAAGTAAAATTTACTAAATTTTTCTTTGGCAAGTTTTTGCACGAATATTTTTAAAAGTAAATTTCACACGCATATTTTTAAAGTAAATTTCACATATGAAATTAAGTAAACTCTACTTAACTAAGTTAAGTGAAAGTAACAAAGAAAATAAGTAATTGTAACTTGGCGAGTAAAAGGTTGAGTAATATTTATTTAGTTGAAGTTTCAAGTGATCATATCAAGTGATAAGCATCATGTGAACGCAGAGACCTCAATACTTGGTAGACAATACACAATGACGGGAACATTTGATGGATCGTTTTTGTGTTTGAATGTGTCATTTTGAGTAGAAAATGAATCCAAATGTCACAAAATGGCACGTTACTAATCCTAACAACAAAAGCAATGATAAAACAGTGTAAATACAGTTTGAAAACAGTGAAAAATCAGCCTCATTAATTATTCAAGGCCCAGTGCATGATGGGAACACCAGTATCACAAAAGTTGAGTAATTTTACTTAATTTTATAACGTTGATATTTACGCTTTCACTTCTACACGCTTGAATTGAGTACTAATATAGAATTTACTTAATTTTTTTTTAACTCTTGCCTGAACTAACTTTTTCATGTAAATTACATAGTTTTTTTCTGTAGTATTTACTTTACCACAAAATAATTTTTATCAGTGTATAATAACTGATCTAGATTTGCATTCAAGCTGAATTACAGCACAGGTATCGTGCATGTTCACAGGAATGTCTTTGTTTCAGCAGATTTCTGTTTGTCAAAGGGCATGAACTGAAGACTAGCATCTCCGAAAGGACGTGCCACGCAGATCATCAGATATCCAAAAACTAGAAATACTGGGAGTAAGATTTACTTTCAGAGTGAGTCCGTGGGAGCATTTCATATCTTACAAAAGCATCCTGAACATGGAAGCATCAGCTTATACTTTATGACTTTATTACTTATTTGAAACAATATTTCAACTTCATAACATGCATCATAAAGTGCATTGCATAAAGCACAAGTTATCACATGCAAATATATTCTGCCATAAATGATGCTCTTCCTCTGTACTTTTGTCTTGTTTTCCAGTGCAAATATCTAAAAAATCTTAAATCAAGATAGATCTACTGGAGAACAAAATAACTGAGGATATTAAGTCTTTTTTTTTTTTTTTTTTTTTGTATCAAAATGCAATGAGTTTTTGGCAAAAAAAAAAAAAAAAAAAAGAATTATGAATTATATAATGAATATAATATACAATTAATTTTAAAATAGGCAAATCTTAATATTTTTACACTTACATCAATGTAGAAGAGAGTCGAGCTGAGCATGTCTGCGAACTGTGTGTGTAGAAAAAGAGCAAAAGAAGTGAGAGATATTTGCATATAGTGTGTGTAGATAAACATGTGAAAACATGTTATAGCACAGGAAGCAATAAGTGCATTTTAGAATCAGGCCACTTTTAGTCTGAGAATGTGAAACAGTGGATAATGCAAGTCACTGGTTTAAATGGAAACTTTGAAGGAGGTAAATATGATGAAACGTGCAGCTCTTCATCTTCTTAGGAAGTAATGAATGTAATGCCCTCTGACCCTGAAGGAAAGGCACCTTGTCATTAAATCCTCTTAAATGAAGGCTATGGTCCTTAAACACAGGATGAGGATTTCCAAGAAAGCGTCACATGGTTTGTTTGTCTTGTTTCTGAATGCTGTGTATGGGGGCTGATAAAAAGGCGCTGTGTTATTTGACCGTGCTCAAACATCAAACATTTCCTTGAACGCATGCACTGTAATCATGGAGCATTCAGCTCCTTGTTTGGGATATACAAACACAGTTACGGGGTTGTGCATCACATATAGCCATCTGTTTGGGCTATTACACACTCAAACATCTGCATTCTCTGGAGTTTCTTTAGTGGGTACCATAGCTGCCAACTAAAACATTTAGTTATGTTTTATAAACATAACTAAACTGAATTTTATTAGGTTTAGTGACAACATGTTACAATGTTTATATGGTACAATTTCTGGTAAGCTACGTTTTTTTTTTACACAAATTTCACGATTTCAATACAATTCAATTCTTGTGATTTGATTTAATATTGACTCATCTGGATACATATTACGTACACAAGATAGGCGTTCATTTTTCTCAAGAAAAATTAAATCAAAATCTCACCTAATGCTGTAAACATACAGAGAGCCCTATCAGTTGGTAGTATTATTTAAGGTTAAAAATAACTCAAATTTAATATAATGCGTTTTTTATTATAATAACAACTTCATTTAATGATATGTTAAAATGTAATAAATATGTAATATAGTACACATATTTAGCAAAATACTCTCTATACCTCTTTTTTTTTTCTAGCCAGCTAACGTGCCATAGCCTATATTATGTTCATTAAATGGCTTTCCTGAGGTAAATGTGACATAATTGTTCTCCAGCTGTTTTATTAACCCCTTTCCACGTTTGAAAAACACTGATTGATCGATATTATGTAGTATGAGGAATATACATTTCGGTAAGTTGTACTGTATCTTTCAACAGTGTTCATTCCTTGTTTATTTACTATTAGCTAGTAGAGATGATCGGTTCACGTGCCGCTAGGGATCTGTCACGTCACATTTACAAGCACCAAAACGGTATTTATTGTTTGAATTTCGTAATAAAATTGACATAATCTGAGAGCTGAGATTTGTTTTTACATCATAAGTAAGTAACCTGCTCTGTCTTGTCTGTCGGTGTCCGTGTCCTCTTTGCTTCGCGATTTTGCTGTGAGTGAGAAAATGGATGTGTGGCGTGAGAGCGTGTGAAAAGCGTCACACGGTGAATGCGTGAGAGTTGGCAGCTCTGCATAGGCTACTCACACTAAAACATTCATCTCAAAGTGCTTCTGTCCTCTATGAACAATCATTACTGTAGTATTTGCAATAACAAGTAGTAAGGCTTATGTCGATACTTCAAATGTCACAAAAACAGTATGAAAGTGCTTTTTGTCGAGAAAAGGGGCTTTTTTAATGCAAAAAAATGAAGTGTCACATGACAGAATTAGTCTACATACAGCGCCTGCATTCATTCTCTGTAATGTTGAATCTATATTAATATTATTAAATTGTATAAAAACGTATTTTGTAAGAATGAAGTGTTACCTCTCAAACATCATTCATCCTCGTTTTTTTCTTGTTTTCACATCTTAATTTGATGGGGGGGGGTTGACATTTTATTCATGTTGTTCTGAAGATTAAAAGGTCAAACTGAATCCTGTACACTGTTGTTTTAAAATTAGAAGAAGGTGTTTGTGTTGCATTCACATTTTAAGTTAACCAAACTTAAAATTTTAAGTTGACACCTTGAATATTTGAGTTATCTCAGTTTAAATCTGGGAAAGTTATTCTTTGCGCAAAATTTTAAGTTTTTATAGTGTATTGACCTGAAACCGATCACATGGGAACTCAAGGAACACTCATCTCCTCAACAGTAATGTAAAATATCATTTAACACACTTTTTTTTTAGCCATTTAACAAAGGACTACACAATTGACAAACAAACCATAATTGTAACCCAACATGTCAAAAACATCCAGAAATAGTCCCCTTAACTTGCACAGATGTACTTTATTATGTGAATCCCTCAGTGAAAAGCTATAGCACTATAATAAGGAGAATTTCACAAACTTGTTTTGTATGTTCAGATTTTTTTTTTTTTATCTAAAATGATCAATTTCTGCATTTCACCTTTGCTCTAGATTGTTTGCTAATCAAAACAATCTAGCAAACAAAACAATTGTTTGCTTTTTTAACTGAATTGTGTCATATGATTATTGTTGGCTTTATGACATTCGGATAGAAGCTAAATAAAACATTTTTTATAAGTTTTGCACGGCCGTGTTAATATTTGTGCATGCTTCCTGTTCAGAGACATTCATGGAGATCATGATCTTACAGATTAGAATAGTTTACATATAAAACAGTTCACCCTTGTCATTAAAAACAGCATGTCAATATGCCAACTTTTCATTTAGTCTTCCATGGAAGGAAGTTAGTTGTGTGTTTATATACTGTAACATCATGAGGGTGTAAATGTTAAATGACTGGATTTTTTAACATGCATGCAATCTTACTGGTTCGACTTGATCAAACTCTTTTGGTCTAATCCAATGATTCTGGACTACCGAAACAACCTCTTTTGTCAAACAAGTCCAGTCATTTATTTTTGTAACTTTCAAAAAAGGACTGTTCCACAGTTTGTACACATCTACGGTGTCCGATAAATTTGTTATATCACTAAGATTAAGTCTTGTAGCTTCACATGTGCCAGGTTATGGCTTCTAAGTACAGTCCATCTTATCCTGGTTTTATTTCCTTGCACAGTTGGACCGTATAATAACGGGCTTTACAGGACACTCTTATTAAAAATACCCGTGCAGTTCCAAAATATCTCTTATAAATCCTTCAAACATATCTCTAATCCTTTCTGGGCCATATTTTGCTTTGCTATTTAGATATACAGTTTGATTATAACAAATTATCTTTAGACGAGCAGGAGGCTACTCTTTTCTTGTTGATATTACTACTTACAGTAAGGCCTAAGAATAATACTAATATGCTGGCTACCCAGATAATCATGCAAGCCAGCAGGCTCTGTCTCTTGTACTTCCTCCTTAGAAGAGTTCCTGGTACACCACTGTTTCTGCAATCACAAGATAAGAGAGAGAACAGGTTATCATCCTATGCTTTCCCTAACCTCTTTTCACACCATTTGGCCAGTTTTTCAGCTGAGCTTGGTTCAGGCAGCCAGATAGTTGACACTTTAACCCCTTCAATGGCTTTACCTTGACCCATGTAATCACTTGTGGTCGTTATATGTGCCAGCTCACTTTTGCTTTCTGGCCCAAATTTGACTTTTTCTCTACCTGTCCCTGCAAAAGTCTTTTGTGATCTTGCTAGGACGGTCAGTGATGTTTCTGTAACATAATGGTTATATTCTCTTGGCATAAAAATAGGGTATTCCTCCTGGAAAGACATATTTTTTTTTATGTTTCTACCATTACTACTTTAATCACTGTTTTCTCATATTTCCCTTGAACCTTATGGTAAACTTCGCTGTCCCCATTTCTGGTTGACGCCCTTACCACCTCTTTCCAAAGGTCCAAGTTCGTGTCCCTGGATAGTACCGTATCCAGTATACTACCTTTCACTAATGGTTCAGAGTCTTTTGGTATAAGCCCTCCACTATGTAGTAGCCTGTCCCATAAGAAACCCTTGTCCTTATCAGGAACCAAGGCTAATGGGTTAACTTCCCATTTACTCATGATCTTATCTCCTACCAAGCAACCTAGACTGGTCACACTTTTTCTGGTTTGCCAGATTCCTTTCTGGCTAGTAATGACCATCCATCATCTTTTTAGCAAAAGATTACATCTGACACACCTGGTCAGACAACTATGCTCATCGCTTGTACACTTAAACTCTTGGGGCCCTATCTTGCACCCAGCGCAATTGACTTTGTACACCGACGCATGTATCATTCCTATTTTGCACTCCCGCACAGCAGACTTTTCCCTCCACAGACGGGCCCGCAAAGTCCATGCTAATTTCCTCATGTTCTTTATCTGTTTGGATTTTTCCAAAATCATGGTGAATACTTGACATCACTTTTCCACAATCAGGGCAATTTAGTTTGATGGCCTGATATGATGTTTTTAGGTTTTGAACATTCAAACCCAGCAAATGGCAGTATTTTGCCAAGTAACTATAAAGGACGTTCCAACTGGTCATGAAGCTCCTGTAACAAGTTTCCCTCACTCTGTATTGGGACTGCATGGATTCGGATATATTTATCTACTTCCCCATTTCCTTCTGCAGCGGCAGTCTTCTGCACTGTGTGACTTGGCTGATGCAAGACCATTGATTGCACAATCCTATTTTTCAGACTAATTTCTCTCCAGAAATCAGCCTGTGCCAATGGATTACCTTTAGCGTTATGATAATCATTTTGTTCCCATGTTTTTACGTTTTCCACAAAACCCAAATATACAAAATCACTATCGGTAATTATAATACTGTCTTTATGGCTATGCTCAACCGTATGCTTTAACGCCTGAGCAACAGCCATCACTTCAGCTTCCTGCGCACTTTTGTCATCTGACAATCTACCTTTTTGTTTGTAGATTATTTTACCTTTAAGTTTGACTATAAATCCCCACCATGTCTGTCCTTTCTCTGAAGTCCCATCAGTGAAGTAACAGATTTTTGACTGGTTTATTTCAGTTCTTTTTTCTTTCTTTGGGTTTTTTTCATTTCTGATTTCTATCTGGTTATCACTTATTAATCTGCTCCATTTAGCCCAAGTAAAGACATGAACTCTCTTATCTTCACTCACAAGATGTTTTGCTTCTCTGGCCAGTAAATCAATGCCCTCACCTTTTGCTACAACAATTATTGTTTTTTCAGCTGCTAATGATTAAATAGCTAATACATGTTTTGCTATTGTAGCTAAGATGTCCACGGCTGACATGTTTTCATGTTTCTTTTGATTAGCTGGCTTTTCATGAGAAATGAACATAACAGGTGATTTTGGATTTCCCTCGTTATATAGAAAAACTCCCATTTCCTCTGCGGTGTTGTCTATTTTGACTGTTAGGTTCTTTTCAGGGTCCCTGCGAACAATTCTTCCTGATCCTAATGCCATATCAATTATTTCACATTTCGTTTGCTCAAGCTTTGCATTCCATTGGAAATGATCTCCCGTTGTTGCTTTATATAGTACTTTCGCTTTTGCACTATATCCTGTAACTAAATCTCTTATAAAATGCAGTCTTCCTAATAGGCTTTGCAACTGTTTTAAGCTCTCAATTGGCTTTTCTTTTAACTCAAGTAGTTTATCATCTGTTCATTTGGCTATGCTGGACCTCTCCATCTTAGGTGCGGGCGTGACAGCACAGCAGCGCGAGCGGTCTTTTCTCTCTTTCTCTCTCTCTCTCTCTCTCTCTCTCTCTCTCTTTCTTTTTGTTTTGTCAATTGAGCAAAAAACAAAAAGCTGTTATCACAGCTGGTAAAGTGTGCCTGAGAGTGCTTAATGGCCGTTTTCACGGCTGGTAAGACCAGCAGAGAGAGACAGCGCACAGACAGGTGCACATTCCTGTCTGTGTTCGCGGTGGCCGTTCCCCTGCGTGCTTCAGCACCAGTGAGAGCAGTCCCTAAAAGAGCTTACACAGATAGAACGTGTCTTTTTAAAGATGACATTCTATCTGTGTGTTTCTGGTCGTTACCTGGGATCACAGGATGGTCACAATCGCTGCCTCGTATGTCTTGGCATTGAATACGCTGAGGCAGCTTTTGTGGGTGAGTCATGTACCCATTGTGGGAAGATGACCATCGCGGAGCTACGGTCGAGACTCTCATTCCTGCAAAGGGGCGGAGTCCCTGTGCCTCTGCCTTGATACAAATCCCCTCAGAGGGTTGCTTCGGGCAGTGACATGGGAGACCTGAGGATTACGGTGAGTGCGTCTCCTTCTGGGAACCAACCCCCTAGGAGCCCTCACCCCTCTCACGCTCCGCAGCCAGTTGAGCCGCCATTGGAGAACGCTGGACCATCCTCGAGGTGTGTACCGGTTGTCTCCTTTGGTGCTCCCCGCGAAGACCAGATGTCGATCGCTGCATCGGAGGGTGGGTCAGACTTCTCCGCGGATGACGACTCGGCGCCGCTACCTCCTTCGGGTGTGTCAGCAGTGCCCGAGATGGACCCGGAGATGATGGCCATGCTTTCCTCATATCGGGCTCGTGTGGAACCCTCCACCGTGTCCCAAACCCTCGAGGTTGGACGATTGGTATCTCGGGGTGGCGCACGCTGGTTCTCAGCAACCCACCCCAGTGCCTTTCTTCCCGGAAGTGCATGAGGAGCTTACGGGGACGTGGACGGCACCTTTTACTGCCAGAAACCGTTCCGGTGGCTCCTCCTCCCTCACCACCCTTGATGGCAGGGCAGCATGATGATGACCGCATCGCTCCAACCCCCGGAAAAGGGCCGGGTGGAAAATCCTAATTTTCCTTTTGTTTTTGTTCCGCCACTGGCCTCAAAACCAGCGGTACCCAAATTTTCAATAAAAGAGCAGTTTCTTCCATCTCTGGGTCCGAAGAGGGCCCGGAGAGCAGTGGGGGGAGAGAATCCTCACCACTCTCATCCGCCTCTTCTATCGCCAGCAGGCAGCAGTGTGCAGTTCGAGAACGCAACCAAGCCGCCTCCTGCACCTCCTGCCTCATGGAACCAGGTAAGTGTTGCACAGCACACTCAGACTCCGCTACGGGCCGCCTCCCAGAGAGAGCCTCCCGAGCCGAGTCCCTGTGTTCTACCTCGCTGCCCCACTCTGGGTACGCCTACGGTCCCTTTGGTCCCGCTTGCACGGTCTCTGCGAGCCTGGTTAGCACTCCCCAGTCCGTCTCGCTGCCGATATGAGGTCAGGGCACTACAGTCCCTACTTCATTGTACCCAAGAAAGGTGGTGGGTTATGACCAATCTTAGACCTGCGAGTTTTGAATCGGAGCCTCCACAAGCTACGTTCAAAATGCTCATGCAGAAACGCATTTTCGAATGCATCCGTCCCCAAGACTGGTTTGCAGCGATCGACCTGAAGGACGCGTACTTTCATGTCTCGATTCTTCCTCGACACAGGCCGTTTCTGCGCTTTGCGTTCGAGGGTCGAGCATATCAGTACAAGGTCCTGCCTTTCGAGCTGTCTCTGTCCCCCCGTGTCTTCACAGAGCAAGGCGCTCAGTCGGTGCTGAACAGCTTGAACACATTCAAAGGCAGGATGGCGGTCCTACTGAAATTCTTTCAGAGGCTCCTGGGGCATATGGCAGTGGCAGCAGCGGTAACTCCACTCGGGCTGCTCCATATGAGACCGCTTCAGCATTGGCTTCACGGCCAAGTCCCGAGATGGGCGTGGCATCACGGCACTTACCGGGTGACAATCACACCGGCGTGCTGTCAGATCTTCAGCCCGTGGTCAGACCCCTCGTTCCTTCGGGCAGGAGTCCCCTTGGAACAGGTGTCCAGGCATGCTGAGAATGGCAACTCTACCCCCAGGCAGTTCAGCTGATTTGGAGAGAGTTTGGAGAGACTCAGGTAGACCTGTTTGCCTCCTCAGAGACCTCCCACTGCCAGCTGTTTTACTCCCTGACCATGGGAACACTTGGCACGGACGCACTGGCACACAGCTGGCCCCAGGGCCTCCGCAAATATGCATTTCCCCCAGTGAGCCTACTTGCACAGACCCTGTGCAAAGTCAGGGAGGACGAGGAGCAGGTCCTTCTGGTGGCTCCCTATTGGCCCACCCGGACTTGGTTCCCAGAACTCATGCTCCTCATGACAGTCCCTCCCTGGCCCGTTCCTCTGAGGAAGGATCTTCTGACTCAGAGACGGGCACCCTATGGCAACCGCGTCCGGACCTCTGGAAACTCCATGTCTGGTCCTTGGACGGGACGCGGTGGTTCTAGGTGACTTACCCCCAGAGGTATTTAACACCATCGCTTCTGCGCGAGCGCCGTCTACGAGATGTGCGTATGCCTTGAAGTGGAACCTGTTCGTCGAATGGTGTTCTTCTCGCAGACAGGACCCCCGAAGATGTTCGATAGGGTCAGTGCTTTCCTTCTTGCAGCAAGGGTTGGAGCGAAGGCTGTCTCCCTCCACCCTCAAAGTACATGCTGCCGCTATTTCAGCATATCATGACCACATAGATGGCAAAACAGTTGGAAGGCACGACCTGGTCGTCGGGTTTCTTAGGGGGGCGAGACGTTTAAATCCTCCTCGTCCCCCGTTCATACCCTCTTGGGACCTTTCCCTGGTGCTTCGAGCACTTCAGGATGCTCCCTTTGAGCCTTTGCAGTCAGCAGCTTCTCTCCTTGAAGACATTGCTGCTGATTGCACTGGCCTCGATCAAGAGGGTAGGGGACCTGCAAGCATTTTCGGTCGACGAATCGTGCCTAGAGTTCGGGCCAACCATCCAAATCCAAACCATTCTTAGGCGTCCCCGAGGAGACTTTAGGGTTAGAAGGGAAGTAACCACCCTAGTTATCTTCCTCTATGCACTACTAGAGACCGTGGTGAGCGTTCGAATGGTACTGGGGTATTGCTTTTAATAGTTATTGTTTTACTAGGATTCTGCTTATTAAATTAATAATAATAGATCCCGGATGAGCCCCCATGTGGTGAGATCTGGTATTTATCTCATTGCCTGATTAACCCCTATTTAGGTTGTCTTTTGCTGTCAGGTCAGATTTATTACACTGGCTAGTTTATTATACCAGTTAAATCTAAGGTATGTCCCCTAATACCATACACAACAATAACAATCATTGACTCAAAAGATCTTTCACGCTTACCCTCCAGTGAAAGCTTCCTGGATCTTTGTTGTCCTGGTCAGGTGAAGATATACAAGTGCCTACTCTATTGCTATTGAACTTTCTTTGTACAGCTGAAGTATGACGAAAATAATACTTGTCTTTTAATTAAATAAAAATGTATTTAAACAAAAGAGAAATATACTTGGTTATATAGTGTTGTCAAAGTACCGGTACTTCGGTACCAAGTCGGTACTGAAAATGTGACGATACCAGCATTTCTGTAGTACCGGGTATATTCGGTAGCCTACCCACTAAAGGCAGCTGCTTTAAGTCGCTTCCGTGATTTTATCTAAGCGCGGGGCTCCAGACTAACTTTTTTACTTGGAGCACTGTCTGTAGCCGATATATACCACGATATATATAGTGTCTGTGTATATTAAACTGCAAAAATACTATTTTAATAAAGTAAATGAACTGAATTTAATATTTTTTTCAAATAGTTAAATAAAATAGAAAAATAGTTCCAACAGATTTTGCTGTGGTACCAACACTGGTACCAAGAACCGTAACATTTTAATGGTATCGGTAACGACTACTGGAATTTTGGTACCGTGAGTGACATCCCTACTTGGTTACATAATAATCAAAAACTTGTTAGCAAATAATGAAAAGGTTACAGATTATGATTCTTCAGCTAATCCATTCCCGGGGCAGTCCCGGAAAATGGATGTACAAAGAGTAACTTACTTCTAAGCAGTTCACGCAAGCAATCTGATAAAAATAACCTGTTCTTGTCTTGAGCTTCTCAGGTTATAAAATGGCAGCAGGCAAAAAATGAGAATCTAGAGAAAATCCTTTCTCTCCATTGATGAACATCAAAAAATGAACACACTTAATCATTATTTTTCTGAGGTATATATACTCTAAACCACATACATTGTTCCTGTTTCGGCCACCTTGGGTTTTTCCAGAGGAACCGGGGTAAACACCGTCTCGAGATTTTTGTGCTTAGTTTGCAACATACAATCCTGCATGGATGCAGATAAGTCCTCTCGTGTCACTCTTGTTTGTCGTTTCCTTCCATTGTTCTCCTTGTGTGTCTGTGGGTGCGTATGTCTGAGTGTATTTGGAGGTACATTTAATTCCTTATTAAAATAACCAATTCCTACAACAACTTGAGTGATATAAAAATAAAAAATAAAAAATATAAAACGTCCGTATAAAAGTACTGCAGACTGCATGAATGCAGTATTCCCATATCAAATGTGTAAGATGGAAAGATTTTAGTACATTTTATCTCTTTGTGTTTATTTCATATGACATATTTCCTTTTATTTAAACCTTCTGGGAACTCTGTTTCTCCTTCAAGTTGTCTCCTTTTTTAAAACAGAAATGATATCTGCCACCAGGGTTTTTTGGTGTCTTTTGAGCTCCTGCTCGTTTTACTAGTTAATTGGGGCGACTTGTAAACCACTTGCGTGACTAGAACTGCTTTCATTCACCAGCAATTATTTTAACAAGCAATTAACTGTGAGGAATGTGATTTTAAAACCTATATGAGCTTTCAGCAGTTTCTTCCCCGAAGGACCAAAACACACAACGTCTAACATTCAGACCAGTCTATCCATAATAAATGACTGAACGAAAACTATTCACAATGTGATCCAAAATCAAATAAAATGATACTTACATTATTGTTTAATGAAAGAAAATGTAATTTTTTCCGACCATTAAGGTTTTATGCATTGTATTATTAGTTTCATGACAATTGAGCACACCATCAATACCATGTAAACCCAAAACAATATATACATAATTTATTGCCTTTAATGTATGCTAACTTATTTATTTATTTTTACAGTAAAATAATTAAAACATTTACTGTGCTAATGAGAATCACCGAATATTGAAAATTAGAAATATTGTGAGGAAAACTCACAATACTAAAATACTATATTCATGTCTGGAGAGAAAGGCACTAAAAATTTGTTGTGGGTTTGATTCCCAGGAATGGACGAACTATTAAATGTATCCCTTGAAAACACTGTAAGTAACTTTAGATCAAAACTGCCAAACGCATACATGTAAATGCACAGCTTTAAAAATAACCAAATAAAAATAGCTTAGAAACTGTTGAAAAATGCTTTCACAAAAAATATTAATTATGTTTATATTATTTTGCTACAAATTTTGTAATGAAACTTTTGCACTGCACTGTATCCTCCCTTTTTACCGCACAACATCAGTTATCTCTCAGTTATGTTTAATCTGATATTTTCACTATGCCATGCCCACATACATTAAAATGTATCCTTGCTTGATTCTTTCACATTTCTGCGGAATCAACATATCTTTCTCTCTCTCACGCACGCACACATGCATGCACCCCCCCCCCCCCCCCCCACCCCCACCCCGACACACACACAATTATGCAAAGTGAGTTCCAGGG
>CM038633.1:36555566-36653066 GCA_021554675.1 Leuciscus idus | reverse complement strand
CCAGCATAATGACATCTTACAATGAAGTCATAAAATATTAACGTTCAAAAAATCATCAGAGCTCATCACACTAATAAAAATATTTAATGTTTTGTATATTCTAGGGAAGGAAGCTGTAGATTCGTGGTACAGTGAGATCAAAGATTACGACTTCAAAAAATCAGGATATCAACCCAAAACAGGTAATATGAATTTGGGGAATAAATGGTTTTATTGGAATATTTAACATTAAGGAAATATTATAAATATTTTTTTAGAGATTGGCTTTTCATTTATTGGCTTACTGCCTTTATTGTAATCTCTTTCTAATTGTGTCTATATATAAATATGTATATATATAATTCGCAGGGCATTTCACCCAGGTTGTGTGGAAGTCCTCCACCGAGCTCGGAGTCGGTCTGGCTACTGATGGAAACACAGTTTTTGCCGTTGGTCAATACAAACCTGCTGGAAACATAACCAATGCCGGTTACTATGAGAAAAATGTTCTGCCTAAAACCGGCTGTATGTCTATCTATCTACAGATAGATCTATCTATCTATCGATCTATCTATCTCTGTCTGTATGCCTGTCTATCTATCTATCTATCTATCTATCTATCTATCAATCTATCTGTCTGTCTGTTGGTATGTCTATCTATCTGTTTCTCTGTCTGTCTATCTATCTATCTGTCTGTCTGTCTGTCTGTCTATCTATCTGTCTGTCTGTCTATCTGTCTATCTATCTATCTATCTATCTATCTATCTATCTATCTATCTATCTATCTGTCTGTCATCTATCTATCTATCTATCTATCTATCTATCTATCTATCTGTCTGTCTGTCTGTCTGTCTGTCTGTCTGTCTGTCTGTCTGTCTGTCTGCCTGCCTGCCTGCCTGCCTATCTATCTATCTATCTATCTATCTATCTAACTGTCTGTCTGTCTATCTATCTATCTATCTATCTATCTATCTATCTATCTATCTATCTGTCTGTCTGTCTGTCTGTCTATCATCTATCTGTCTGTTGTCTATCTATCTATCTATCTATCTATCTGTTTCTCTGTCTGTCTGTCTATCTATCTATCTATCTATCTATCTATCTATCTATCTATCTATCTGTCTGTCTATCTATCTAGCTGTCTATCTGTCTGTCTATCTATCTATCTATCTATCTGTCTGTCTGTCTGTCTGTCTGTCTGTCTGTCTGTCTGTCTGTCTGTCTGCCTGCCTGCCTGCCTATCTATCTATCTATCTATCTATCTAACTGTCTGTCTGTCTATCTATCTATCTATCTATCTATCTATCTATCTATCTATCTATCTATCTATCTATCTATCTATCTATCTGTCTGTCTGTCTGTCTGTCTATCATCTATCTGTCTGTTGTCTATCTATCTATCTATCTATCTATCTGTTTCTCTGTCTGTCTGTCTATCCATCTATCTATCTATCTATCTGTCTGTCTATCTATCTATCTATCTGTCTGTCTGTCGATCGATCGATCTGTCTGTCTGTCTGTCTATCTATCGTCTATCTGTCTGTTTCTCTGTCTGTCTGTCTGTCTGTCTGTCTATCTATCTATCTGTCTCTCTGTCTGTCTGTCTGTCTGTCTGTCTTCTTCTTCTTCTTCTTCTTTCTTTATTTATAAAGCACTATTCCAACAACAATAAGTTGTACCAAAGTGCTGAACAGCAATTCTAAAATAGAAATAAAAAATAAAATACACAATAAAACAACATCACACTAAAATCCACAAAGTAAAACATAGATGCACAAGAGCTCATCCCTCTACACCTGTCTCTGTCTGTCTATCTATCTAGCTGTCTGTCTGTCGTCTATCTATGTATCTATCTCTGTATCTATCTATCTATCTATCTATCTATCTATCTATCTATCTATCTATCTATCTATCTATCTATCTATCTATCTGTCTGTCTGTCTGTCTGTCTATCTATCTATCTATCTATCTGTCTGTCTGTCTGTCTGTCTGTCTACCTGTCTGTCTGTCTGTCTGTCTATCTATCTATCTATCTATCTATCTATCTGTCTGTCTGTCTGTCTGTCTATCTATCCATCTGTCCATCCACCCATCAATCTCTGTTGTTTATCTGGTTCTCCACAGGCGACAGCGATAAGAAGGAGGTTCTGGAGACTCATAACCAGGACCGTGAGCAACATCAGGCCCAGCCGCTGGTGTGCAGAGAGGACTGTATGTTAGATATTAGATATGTCTATCTATCTATCTGTCTGTCCGTCCGGCTGTCCGTATGTTTATCTATCTATCTATCTATCTATCTATCTATGTTTATCTATCTATCTATCTATCTATCTATCTATCTATCTATCTATCTGTCTGTCTGTCTGTCTGTCTGTCCGTATGTCTATCTATCTATCTATCTATCTATCTATCTATCTATCTATCTATCTATCTATCTATCTATCTATCTATCTCTGTTGTTTATCTGGTTCTCCACAGACAACAGCTTTAAGAAGGAGTTTCTGGAGACTCATAACCAGTACCGTGAGCAACATCAGGCCCCGCCGCTGGTGTACAGTGAGGATCTGTGTAAAGCGGCTCAGCTGTGGGCCGATCACATGCTGAAGAAAGGATCACTGGGACACAGTGACACGGACGATGGGGAGAACGTGTATTACTCCTTCAGCTCCACCAAAAAAACACCCACAGGTCAAATCTGCAGCTTTAATAATCACGTCCAGCATAATGACATCTTACAATGAAGTCATAAAATATTAACGTTCAAAAAATCATCAGAGCTCCTCGCACTAATACAAATATTTAATGTTTTGTGTATTCTAGGGAAGGAGGCTGTAGATTCGTGGTACAGTGAGATCAAAGATTACGACTTCAAAAAATCAGGATATCAACCCAAAACAGGTAATATGAATTTGGGGAATAAATGGTTTCAATTATATATATCACATTAAGGAAATATCATAAATAGTTTTTTATAGATTGGCTTTTCTTTTATTGGCTTACTGCCTTTATTGTAATCTCTGTCTAATTGTGTCTATATATATTCGCAGGGCATTTCACCCAGGTTGTGTGGAAGTCCTCCACCGAGCTCGGAGTCGGTCTGGCTACTGATGGAAACACAGTTTTTGTCGTTGGTCAATACAAACCTACTGGAAACATAACCAATGCCGGTTACTATGAGAAAAATGTTCTGCCTAAAACCGGCTGATGATTGTTCGCTTCCTTTGTTGGATTTAAATATCTCTAACATTTACATTTATGATTTGGCAAATACTCTTATTCAAAGTGACTTAATCATCATTACCGGTTTAAATATGAAAGATAGGCCAGTAAGATCAAATACTGTGTGTGTGTGTGTGTGTGTGTTGGGGGGGTAAACAACAGAGATTATTTGTAACTAAACTGTGAAACAAAACACTGAAATTGCCAAATAAATACCATAAGAAGCTACAATCTCTCCTGAACTGATCTGTAAAGCCATCTTATATTTTGATATGCACATTTCTCTAATGATGATCAAAACTTTGCTGTTTCACACAATCTCATCAAGTCATTCGGTTGTCTGATCGAAAGTTTAGACTCTTTTATCAAAAAAAATCGAGGTCCCACTTTATATTAAGTGTTAAAAAATAAGTTTGATGTACTTATTGTGATGATGTTGTATTGTAAAACACCGTTTCTGCTATTGAGGTGTGATACGGGTAAGGTTAGAGACAGGTGTGTTTTGTATGGGTCGGTTTGGGTGGGTCACAAATTTACATAAATTAATTACAGCTGTAATTACATGCAGGGATTTTCAAAATATAAGTACAATGTAAAAACATATGTACACAATAAGTCCATTGTATCAAATTATTAATTTCAATGTAAGTAATTTAAAGTGGGACTAGTAAACGTACTGTAACATGATATTGTTAGTAATATTTAAAGATGAACATTTACTGGACTGATGCAACTTAGCTTTATATGATTATCCAGACTTATTTTTTTTAGGAAACAATGTTAAAGTCTCAAATATGATCATCAGGTTTTTGTTAAGGTTTATTTGTTTTCTCTCAATCATAATTGTATTGCGATATATGTTTTAAAACCACAGAGCTTTGATCATAAAACTGAACATTTAAATATCATCTTACTAAGACATATTATTGGCAAATTTAGAGTGATGACTGATTTTTTATATGCATTTTGTGTAAGTCTGCTTGCTGCTTTTATAAAATAAAAATAAGCAGCTCAGCATTACTAATCAAATGAACAGTATTAACACAAGGGCTATTTTACTCGTTGAAGGTTTTCACTTGGCTCACATTGCAGGGGAAACACAAATCAGTCCACTTAAACTGGATAAAGTGAACACAAAGCTTCTCAAATTTTTTTTACACATTTTTCAAAGAGTTTTTCAGATATCCACTTGAGTGGGTAAAAAAGGTAAAAGATGCACTGAAAATATCAATTTAAGGGGGCAAATGTTGTCCTTTACTGAAAAAGGAGTGACTGCAGAGCCCACAGAAGGATGTTAGAAGCCTCAGGGGGAACAACTCTCTAAGAGAACCACTGGGTTAAGGAACAAAATCAACATCAAAGCACAATACACATACCAAGGGCAGAAAGTCATCTTTAATCTGCAAATATATATATATATATATATTTTTTTTTTGTGAATCATTCACGAATTTGAGATGACTGACAGTGATACCCGGCCAAAGCAACGGGAGACATTTTTCAAAACAGATCGAACAAATCAGAAAAATACTTTCAGTATTGCTTTCAATTAAAAAAAGAAACAATGAAAATGTAAAATAAAAATAAAATTAAGTTTGAAAACCCATCGCACATTTCAAGGTTTACATAAAGTGTCGGGTAAGTTTATTTATTTAAAACAGGGTTGCATCGATAGAGTTTATTCCCTTTGCGATGCAAAATAAGAAGCACAGAATCTTATTCTTGCAACATTTTAAATTTCTATTGTCAAAAGATATTGCAGCTAAGTTAAAAAATTAAAACGGTACAAAACGAAAATAGTTCAAAGCAACATAAATTAAGAACAGGCGTTTTTCTTTGCCTCTCTCTCGCGCTGGATCTTTTTTTAGTAAGTTTCTTTTGTCTCACTCACTGCGCTCCGGGTCTCTCTCGAAATTAAACATTTCAGGGTAAAAACACACCATACAGCTGATAATACTGTATATGTTGCTGCGTGTCATCCACACAAATCACGAAAGAAAAAACTGTAACAAATAGCCATTGTTGCTTCAAAGATACAGCATGCTTTGCTGAATTCACCTTACAATAAAACGAGGTTGATCGCGAATTAAAGAGCTCTGTATCTGCTAAATTGAAATTGTGTGTGGAAAACCTTTAAATACAATCAATAAAACTACAATATTTATAATTTAATAAGATATAGGGCCTACATATGGACTTTTGGAGATTTTGAGATTTATCCTTAAAATAATTTTGCCTTTGCCTGCTCATCAGGCTGGCTATCCGACACTCTCCATATGAAAGACGGAACATTAAAACCTCTTGTCCTGCACCCCCACGATAAAGCAACTATACTGCCTTCTCCAAACCCCCCACAGGCTATCTGAGTGTAACGGTCATCAGCTGGAGTGCCCTTGAGTGGACCTTTGCATGGATTTTGACTACGATTCTGTATAACCCTTTAAATAAAACTGCATTTGGATCCTTAACCTTCGTGTCTCGGAGCAGTACGTAACAGAAGACTTCGCCACAATGGATCCAGCAGTTTGTCTCCGCCAAGGCAACCGTCCAATTGAGGATTTTGTCAAAGAGTTTTGTGAGCTTAGCCAAGGGGTTAACTTTAATGATGCAGTCTTAAAGGACATTTTTCGTCATGGACTTAATAACATTCTAAACTACCTAATGCTTGACAATACGCCTCACAGGACTTTAGTTCGATATATAAACCTTGCCTTTTTGCTGAGTAGCTCATCATTTACTGTGGGCTTTCCGGATATGGAGCCTCGCAAGCCTAAGGTATCCTCTACGCCTGAGCCACTTCATGTCATGCCCACTCTAGTGTTGGCAACTCCTGTGCTAAAACCGCTCACCAGCGCAGTCACACCAGAGCCTCATCCCGCCATGGCGTCTGCAGAGCCTGCGCTTCTCGTCAGCCCTGCCAAGCCTGAGCTTCTCCACGTCAGCCTTGCCGAGCCAGAGCTTCTCCTCGTCAGTCCTGCCGAGCCAGAGCTTCACGTCAGTCCTGCTGAGCCAGAGCTTCACATCAGTCCTGCCGAGCCAGAGCTTCACGTCAGCCCTGCCGAGCCTGAGCTTCTCCACGTCAGCCTTGCCGAGCCAGAGCTTCTCCTCGTCAGTCCTGCCGAGCCAGAGCTTCACGTCAGTCCTGCCGAGCCAGAGCTTCACGTCAGTCCTGCCGAGCCAGAGACTGTTCACGTCACGTCTGCCGATCCAGAGACTGTTCACGTCACGTCTGCCGATCCAGAGATGGTTCACGTCACGTCTGCCGATCCAGAGACGGTTCACGTCACTTCTGCCGATCCAGAGACTGTTCACGTCACGCCCGCTGAGCCAGTGTCTCAGGACAAGATGGTCTCCGCCGAGCCAGTGTCTCCGGACTAGATGGCCGCCGCCGAGCCAGTGTCTCAGGACAAGATGGTCGCCGCCGAGCCAGTGTCTCAGGACAAGGTGGTCTCCGCCGAGCCAGTGTCTCCGGACAAGATGGCCGCTGCCAAACCAGTGTCTCAGGACGAGATGGTCGCCGCCGAGCCAGTGTCTCCGGACGAGATTGCCGCCACCGAGCCAGTGTCTCCGGACGAGATGGCCGCTGCCAAGTCGCCTGAGCCCTCAGCAGAGATGGCCGCCGACACACCTGAACCTGAGCCCTCCGCAGAGATGGCCGCCGACACACCTGAACCTGAGCGCTCAGCAGAGAAAGCCGCTGCCACTATGTCTGTTCCTGTCCCTGAGCCGGTGTCTGTTCCTGAGCCGGTGTCTGTTCCTGTTCCTGAGCCGGTGTCTGTTCCTGTGCCATGGTCGTCTCCGCCCTGGCCTCCTGAAGGATCGTCTCCGCCCTGGCCTCCTGAAGGGTCGTCTCCTCCCTGGCCTCCTGAAGGGTTGTCTCCTCCCTGGCCTCCTGAAGAGTCGTCTCCTCCCTGGCCGCCTGAAGGGTCGTCTCCTCCCTGGCCGCCTGAAGGGTCGTCTCCTCCCTGGTCGCCTGCACTGCCTGCTCCGCCCTGGTCGCCTGCACTGCCTGCTCCGCCCTGGTCGCCTGCACAGCCTGATCCGCCCTGGTCTCCTGCACAACCTGATGCGCCCTGGCCACCTGAACTGCCTGGTCCGCCCTGGCCACCTGAACTGCCTGGTCCACCCTGGCCATCTGCACAGCCCGCTCCGCCCTGGCCTTCCATCCCGTCGCAGTCTCCAGGCCCTCCATCCCACCCCCATGTCCGCCTCCGCTCCACCTCCCTTCTGGAGTATTTTAGGAGCATCTGGAAGCTGCTCCTTTGAGGGGGGGCTATGTAACGGTCATCAGCTGGAGTGCCCTTGAGAGCCACCTGAGGGCACTCCACATCAGACTATCATTATTCACTCACTACTACATTTCCCATAATTCACTGCCCGGACTCATCATCCCTGATTATCACATTCACCTGTGTCTCATTATATTGTTTAGTTCACCCCATATAAGCCTGGTTCACCTCATCATTCCCTGCAAAGTCTTGTACGTTTCCACTGCATTTCTGAGCATTTCCTTTGTTGTCGTTGTTCCTGATTTCTGATCTCTGCCCGTGTCCTGGTTTTCCTGTTTTCTGCTTCACCCTCTGGATTTGTCTGTTTGTTGGATTGCCTGCCTGTGTATGACCTTTGCCTGGATTTTGACTACGATTCTGTATAACCCTTTAAATAAAACTGCATTTGGATCCTTAACCTTCGTGTCTCGGAGCAGTACGTAACACTGAGTTTGCAAAACAAAACAAAGAGTTTGCAATTCACACTTAAATCGCTGTTGATAATGAAGGAATTAAATAATTTAGGCTATGTAGTAATATTTCTGTCATAAATGTTTATTACTAAATATTTAATTATTTCAATAATTGAAGAATTAATACGCTACTTCAGTCTGGGCCAGCTTATTCCAAGCAAAACTAAATACAATCTTCAAACGCATGTTCATTTGTTGTCATGAACAAAATGTTCAACTCAATATTAAATTCCACAGGGATCTTTGAATCCTTACAAACAGGGTGCGATTTGTGAATAAAGTTTTACATTTTTTTTATTCAAATAAATCTCGAACTACAGTGCTTCGTGCTGCTGTTAAACTAAATAACATTTATAGAATAATTATAAACTTAAATTAAACAATATCGCAACATTGAAAAATACATTTATTTGATCTGTTTTTACAATTTAATTCAGGGCGATTTAGCCTACATTTAATTAGAGCGAGATTTTCACCCTTTCCTTGTCCTTTCCTCATTGGGAAGCGCTCACATGATAGCTAAATATGTTTGAGTAGATCCTCTGTACCTCTCGGTTTCATATGGATTACATAATCAGGCTTTAGACATAGCCGATTAATTTCGTATCGTGACTGAGCTGAGGCATTTTTGTGACGCGCAGTTCCCGGAGACAGAGACGACCGACAGACTTTTGTCGTTAGCCGAATATGAATAAAAGTTTACAGTTTTGAACGATGTAGGCAAGGCCGCCTTAATGCACGGGCTTACCTGGGCTGAAGCCCAGGGGCCTCCCAAGTTCAGGGGCCTCCCATGTTCAGGTTCATGATGAGCTGAAAAGGTATTGTTTTAACTTGTCAGATTTTGTCGCTGTATGTCGCTAGTCGCTTGTGGGCGTTGGTAGTGCTGTCGCTCTAATGTTATTGTTAAGGTGCGTTCACACCAAACGCGAATAGAGCGTCTGGCGCGAGTGATTTCAGTGTTGTAAAGACGCGTTTACGCGCGTCTAGAGGTCCCGCGGCGCGAATGAGGCGAGACTGCTCGTCTGGCCACATCTATACAAAACACCACCACAAGTGATATTATACAACTATATCATTTTAATTTGACTAGGAATTAGGCTCAAAAGAAACAGTATGCTGTTGGGAGAGTGTTTTTATATCTACCACACAGCAGTGTTCAGGGATTAAATCATTTACTAGATTAACGATCGATCAATCTACAAATTAAACTCACTCATACTGTCATCAATTACTAAAACGTCATCCGAATTTGACAAATAGGCTAATACATTTTCTTGTCCCTAATAGTCAACATAATGCACTGTAAAATGAACTGCAGCAGTGCTAAACTTGCATCATAAAACTACAACACTCGAACTATAAATGTATGAATTAAACTCACTGAGACTGTCGACAGTTTCTTTTCCATGCATCATTTTATTATATCCATGTTTGTGGTTAGTTACAGTCAAATCATATAAAACAGTGAAATCGCCCTTGAACTCTTCGGTCTTGCCGATTCACATGCAATTTCACTCGAGACGGTGACGGGAGCTGAGCTCCACTGAAAGGCTTCTTTCCTTTTGGTCGTCGCTCGCGAAAATCGCTTCTCATTTGCATAAAGTTGAAATTTAGTTGCTGTGTGTGGTTGTTAAATAAAGTGTCTTGTGTTTATGTGCTCAGTGATATGTTAATAACAATATTAAAATGAAAAACAATATTTAAAAAAATCACTGTTGTAGGTCTCGAAAGAAACTAATGCATTTTGTGATGTAGATTACCTATAGATAGGCTATTACACTTTTTTAAATGAGACTCTTTAAATTGAGGGGATGGGGGGCCTACAAAACCTCTCAGCCCCGGGGCCTAACATTAGGTTAAGGCGGCTCTGGATGTAGGCTATACTCTACTCTTATCTGTATGACCGAAAAACTACAGAGTATCCTATTAAGTTATTTTAGCTGTTAAGAGAATAAATCCAAATGAACGCGCCGCCGCGTTTGTCAAACACTAATTCAACATGCCAGAATAAAACCTGACTTTAGAACAATGCATAGCGCCACTCGTCGTGGTGTGCCAAAACACTTAATTATAAACTGCAATATTTAATTCAAAACAATCTCAAAACGCTTTGTGCCATTTTGAAAATCCGTGCATGCATTACTGCCACTGGAACCATGAACGTAACAGAATACTGGTTCTGATTTTATTGTTTGTCGTTTAAACGTGCCTGTTGCATATCTTTATTTTATATATTTTATATGGTCTATTGAATTAGCATTGATATATATATATATATATATTTTTTTTTTTTTTAACAGAACTGCTTTTGAAAGGTGGAGAGGTGGAGAGGGATCAACACGGCTAGCTGGTAGATCCGCCATCTTTTGCATCTCTGTTGACCTGCGATTTCGCCTGCACGTAACACATTGCTTAATGTGATTTGCCACAACTTTGCTGCCACCAACAACCCAGTAACTGTTCGCTCTCAATTCATTGAGGGTCTGTCCTCTGCCTTGGTGCTGAGTTTTTTCATGGCAGTAATCCAAGATAAGACGTGTGACTACACTATCTCTCGGGAGGATTGCTGGGTGTTTCGAGTCAAGAGGTAAGGAAGCTTTCATCAATCGCCCTCCCACCCTCAGAACACCATCATGCAGTACTGGGTCAAGTTGGAACAATGGATGACAACGTGGCAATTTGCCATGACTCAGTTTTTGCATCTCATCTTTGAAGGCATCCTTTTGTGCCAATCTTACAAGCACGATACTGGCCTTTCTCATGTCTTCAACATTTATGGGTTGAACGGTTTTGTATCTTTCTAATTGCTGGATATGAGCAACAACTTTCAATGCTGTGTGCCATTTTGAAAACCGCTTAAACCTCTCCAAAAAATTATCATCTTCTACTACCTTTGTTTGTAGTACTTGTGTCGTTCTGATTTCAGGATCACCAACAAGCAGCTCTGGAGTTGTCTTTGGTGTGATAATATCCTTTTCCCAAAGAAACTTGGGTCCCGTTAGCCAATTTGAGTGAATCAGATCTGACACCTTGAGGCCCCTGGAGGCATGATCCACTGGATTTTGATCAGAGTTTATATAATGCCACTGTGCAGGGTCAGTTGTTTCACGAATTCTTTGAACTCGATTCGCCCACAAACACGTGAAACCTACGTGCTTCATTGTTAATGTAGCCTAAGACTACATTTGAGTCTGTCCAGAAATATTCTTGATCAATTTTGAGCTCCAGCTCCTCCTTTAACCCTCTGGGGTCTAAGGTGTTTTTGGGGTCCTTGAGATGTTCTGACATGCCCTGACATTTGTGCTTTTTTCAGTTGCTTATAAACATATTAATGGCAAAAAAAAATTACACACTATTTAGCACAAACAGGGCTACCATAATATGTGAGCAACAAGAATGTACATGTCTGCATTTTTGAGAGAATAATGTTTATGCGTGGTTATTGAAAAAACTAAAAACTAAAGTTTCTGAAATAAGGCCATAAAACACATACTAAATATGTGCCAATAAGACTTTTGTCTAATAGATGTCATTGCCTAGTGTTTTTTCTTCAAAATGATGTGAAAATCATCCTGCCCTTATCATTCACATAACACAATACATTGATTTGAATTTTGCAAAGCACTTTCTGTTTGGAAAGGCAATATGCGGAGTGGGCGTCAACGATCATGCATATTTAGTGGTTCACACCTTAGGAGACAATGGGGCCTGCATACTTAATGACCCTTTCATTCAGGTGAGTCACTGAGCCACAAGAATGCAAGAGCAACAGTTGGAAGCATCTCAATTATTTTTTATTTTTCCACATATTGTGCTTGCAATTTGGCCTATAATATCCAAGGAAAACATGTCTAGTAATTGTGCAGTTAATTCTCATACTGTATTTTCAGTTTTGGAATATTTATCCTCTCCCCAAATTTGTCACTAATAAAACACAATAAAAATTATTTAAAGAAAAGGCTTATTACCTTATTACCTTTTAATAGTTTGTTTACATCTACCTTGTAAATATATTTTTTTATTAAAAAGGTTACAATTACAACAACAATTCAAGTGTAATCTTTCTTTGTAAAAACTAAAGTATACATTTTATCATACATATTTCAAAGTTAAGGATTTGATTGATTATTTGATTACTTTATTTTTGACAAAACATACTATATTTAACATGAGCAAATATTGGCAAACAAATATTGGCTTATTTGAGTTGGCAGATATTTTACAGTAAAAATGTATAATCTATCCAAAACTAATCAACGAAATGTTGTCTTTCATATGTCTGTAACATAGCTCTTTCATTTTTATTATAAGAAATATAAATGTTAATTTGCAGTTTAATACGTTGCTTATACAAATACATTTTATTTCAACATTTCAGTCGATTTTTACTCAGTATAGCAATACAGTTTGCTAAAACCGAAACATTCATTCACAAACAGAAACGCCTGACTGTAACGTTGTTTTTATGAAATATTAGGGCATATAAATGTTAATTTTCAGTTTACTCATCTCAGTATAGCAATACAGTTTGCTAAAACATCATCATTCATTCACACAGAGACGCAATTTAAATTTAAACTGTCTTTTTGCGAGCTGTGATAAACAGCGCGCATCTCTGCGGCTGCCGTTCATTCATTCACAGAAACGCGATTAACTTGAGAAGGAAAAAAAACTTACTACATATTCGGATCCTCTCTCCTGCAATACCCGCACTCTGAGGTAGATTTTCCGTTATTATTATTCCTCACAGCGCTGCCAGATGGTGTAAACACGTAGGCTACAATGATATGATTAAACTTGTGTTTTCTCGAGCTGATATGGGGGCGTTCACAGGTTTGCCTCAGTAATTTGCGTTTGAATAGCACGCGCTCTCCGTGGGCGGAGTCACATTACCTTTGAATGAGCTCTAATTAGCTCGACTGGAATCGCTCTTTTAATACAGATTTCACAAGATGAGAATATTTGTTTTTTATATAAATTACCTCATTTTAAAGAAGAGAATTCAAGCTTCATGCCTGTGTGACTGTATGCCTGTTTGACTCAGTATTCGCTGAGTTATTGTTCATTTTCGGACGCGTTTCAGAATGGTCTTCACTGACAGAGAGAAGGCAGAACTCGCATCACGTTTATTTTTCTTTATTTGGCAAAAAGCACAACACTTTGTTTTTATTGTGAGTATACACAAAAATAATACACATTTAACAGAATCGATTGATGTATGAAACTTGCTTGTAATATCAAAGTCAACAGAGCAAAATTAATTTCTTTTGAACTGAACTGAAAAAAATCCAGCAAAACGCGCGGGCGCGTTTGTCGACCTCAGAGGGTTAACATGCTACTGACCGCTGAAGAGATCACCGCAGCTGTCAACTCAAGCCTTGGTATGGTCACGACTTTCGTGGGTGCAACCCTTGCCTTGCCAATAACAAAGGAGCAGTGCACTTTGTCCTCACTCAACACTCGGATATATGAGCACTGACCATAGCCATGACTACTCGCATCTGAAAAGTGATGGGAGTTCAATCCTCTGAACAGTCCCTAGATGTTCAGGAGCAAAACATCTCATAATCTGGAGATTTTGCAGGTTCTTCAGCTCGTTCAGCCAGCTTGTCCATTGTGGCATTAATTCTTCAGGCAGAGGTTCATCCCATCCAATGCCCTTTTGGCACATCTCCTGCAGTATCTTTTTACCTAATAGTAGGAAGGGAGCCAGGAAGCCTAGTGGATCAAACACAGAACCACAGTGGAGAGAATTCCTCGCCGTGTTGCTGGTTTTTCATCCAGGGCAACTTTAAAGTCAAGTCAAGTCAAGTCAAGTTTATTTGTATAGCGCTTTTCACAATACAGATTGTATCAAAGCAGCTTCACAGTATTAAATTAAAATAATACAACAAAGTTTGTTTCAAGAGGAATTTATTGATTGATAAAATTAAGTTAAATATCCCCAAAATATCCCCAACTGAGCAAGCCAAAGGCAACAGTGGCAAGGAACCGAAAAACTCCATCAAGTGACCTAATGGTGTCCTAAAACTCCATCAGGTGACCTAATGGAGAAAAAAAAAAACCTTGGGAGAACCCAGGCTCAGTCGGGGGCCAGTTCTCCTCTGGCATTTATGAGCTAGAGGCCGGATTGTAGTTTGAACTGTGGGATTATATGAATGCCTGGCTGAAGAGATGCGACTTTAATCTAGTTTTAAACTGGGAGAGCGAGTCTGAGCAACGAACAGTATCAGGAAGACTATTCCAGAGTTTTGGAGCCAAATGTGAAAATGCTCTCCCTCCTTTGGTGGTTCTGGATATCCTAGGTATGACCAAAAGCCTTGAATTTAGTGATCTTAAAGAGCGCGATGGATTATAGGGTGATAGAAGATCCGTTAAATAGACTGGAGCTAAGCCGTTTAGGGCTTTATAAGTCAGTAGCAATACCTTGTAATTAATACGGAACTTTATAGGTAACCAATGCAGTGATGATAAAATCGGTGTTATATGATCATATTTTCTTGATCTCGTAAGAACTCTAGCGGCGGCATTTTGGACTAACTGTAGCTTGTTTATTGAGGATGCAGGACAACCAGCTAATAAAGCATTACAGTAATCCAGTCTCGAGGTCATGAATGCATGAACTAACTTTTCTGCATCAAAAAATGATAGCATATTACGTAGCTTAGCAATGTTTCTAAGGTGGAAAAAGGCTGTTTTTGTAACATATGAAATATGATTTTCAAAAGACAGGTTGCAATCGAGTATAACACCCAGGTCTTTTACTGTAGAGGATAAAGTAACAGGACATCCTATGATGTTAAAGTTGTATTGTGCGAGGTTTTGTGGGCGTTTTTTTGAACCGATAAGTATTACCTCTGTCTTGTCTGGATTTAATAAAAGAAAATGACGCGTCATCCAATCTTTTATATCTTTAACACACTCTGTCAATTTGGAAAATTTCGCGTTTTCATCCGGCCGTGATGAAATATATATTTGAGTGTCATCAGCATAACAATGGAAACTAATTCCATGTTTCCTTATAATATTTCCAAGTGGCATCATATATATTGAAAATAACAGAGGGCCTAATACAGATCCCTGCGGCACTCCATAGTTTACTGGAGTTATGATCGATTTTTCTCCATTTAAATAGACAAAATGATAGCGGTCAGATAGGTATGATTTGAACCATGCTTGTCCTTGAACACCAGTATAATTTTGTAGTCGATCTAAGAGTATTGTGTGATCTATAGTATCGAACGCAGCACTAAGATCAAGTAAAACTAGTATTGAGATACAGCCTTGGTCAGAAGCTAAAAGTAAATCATTTGTGATTTTAACGAGCGCAGTTTCAGTGCTATGATGCGGTCTGAATCCAGACTGAAACTTTTCATAGATCTAATTTTGTTGCAAGAAAGAGCCCAGTTGAGCGGACACCACTTTTTCTAATATTTTAGACATAAATGGAAGATTTGAAATGGGTCTATAATTTGCTAGATTATTATGATCTAATTGTGGTTTCTTAATGAGAGGTTTTATAACTGCCAGTTTAAATGTTCTTGGAACATGACCTAAAGATAAAGACGAGTTAATAATATTGAGGAGAGGCTCTTCCACTACAGGTAACACTTCTTTCAGTAGTTTAGTTGGTATAGGATCTAATAAACATGTTGTTGTTTTAGATGAAGTGATAAGTTTATTTAACTCTTTTTGTTCTATAGTTTTAAAGCACTGTAATTGTTCTTTCGGGGTGATAATTGAAGCTGAATTATAAGGCGTGATTGAAGATTGAACGTTTACAATTGTGGTTCTGATGCTTTCTATTTTCTCAGTGAAGAAGTTCATGAAATCATTACTACTGAACTGTAACGGGATATTTTGTTCGGGTGACGTCTGTTTATTTGTTAGTCTAGACACTGTGTTAAATAAAAAGGAAAAGGTGTCACTATTTACACTCCACTTTACTCCCAGCACAGTCTGAACTGGGAGTTCATCAGAACCAAGGTCCACATCCTGAACTTCGCTGGCTTTTTCGCTGACAGGAATTGACTCCAAAACCGTTCTGTTTTTGGACATGAACTTGTGTAGACGCAAGTTCCCTTTTGCACACACATTTCGGGCTTCCTGGATTAGTTTGATAGCTGCGTCCACATTTTCTACACTAATGAGCCCATCATCAACATAGAAATTCTTTTTGATGAAACTGGCTGCTGCAGAATACTCTCTTTCATTTTGACATGCAAGGTACTTCATTCCATAATTTGCGCAGCCCGGTGAGGATGCTGCCCCGAAAAGATGGACTTTCATGCGATACTCCTTTGGCTCTAAATTTGTATCGCCATTTTCCCACCACAGGAACCACAAGTAATCTCTGTCTTCCTGGCTCACATGGAATCTGTGGAACATCCTTTCTACATCACAAATAACTGTGACTGGATGTTTGCGAAACCTGCAGAGTACCCCTGTAAGCCCATTAGTGAGATCAGGTCCAGTTAGCAAGTGATCATTTAAAGCGGTGCCATCATACTTGGCAGAGCAGTCGAACACAACTCTAATCTTCTCTGGCTTTCTAGGGTGGTACACCCCTTGGGGTGAGGAATATACCAGACGTTTCCTGCCTTGGGTTGATGTTCAGCTCTCTACGCGTCACCATCATTGAAGACACTTTCCATAAACTTAACATAGTCACTCTTGAATTTGGGTTTTTTCTAAAATTTTCCTTTCAAACGTTTCAGCCACACAAGAGCCAGCCGCTTATTTTCTGGTAATTGTGGGCGTGTCTTGAAGGGAAGTGGCATCTCCAGGTGTCCCTCTGTATTCTGATGAATTTTTTCATTCAGTAATTGCATGAACTGTATATCGTCTTGCGATATGCTCTTATCCTTTGGGTTTGTATCTTTAAAGTCTGATTCAAGGGCTCTGATGACAGCAACAGGAGTCAGTATTGGAAGTTCTTTAACAGATACACGATGACACAGACCAGTGACTTCTGTCGACTTTACAACCTGTGGTGAACTACCAACAATACTCCAACCCAGGTCAGTCCTGATGGCATACGGCTCATTATCACCTCCTGTGATGACTTGTCGAGGTGAGCAGTTGTAGAGCAGTCGTAACCAATCAGAAGTCCAACCTTACAATCCAACAGCTCTGGTATTTCCTGTGCTATTTTATTCAGATGTATCCACCTTCTTGCGGTTTCAGAGGTAGGAATGTGGGAACGTTCAAGTGGGATGAAATCTCTGGTATAGGAAGGTGGCAAATTAATTAGGCCATGAGAGGAAAACCCTCTAACTCTGAGCCCACTAACTCTTTCACTTTGAACGACAGAATCCTTTCCCATCATTGTAGTAAGCTTTAACTTGACAGGCTCTGAAACTACCCCCATCCTCTCACATACCTCTTGGTCTACAAAGGTGTTGCTACTCTGGGTATCTTGTAGGGCATAAACTAAGGTCTCTCTTTCAGGATTGTCAATTGAAGAAATCCATACAGGCACTATCATTGATGTGCTCCCACCGTTACTACTGTCTACACAACAGGAAAGGGAAGATGTGTTTTCTTCTGTTTGCATAACATGAGAAGGTGGTGCAGAAGACGGACGGTCTTCATGAAGTGGTGTTGGATGATGTTTCTTGCATATACAACAAGTAGCTTTACTCTTGCAATCCTTTGAATTGTGTCCTTTCCTAAGACAGCAAAAACACAGGTTATTGTCAAAAATGAACTTTCTCTTGTCCTCCACAGACTTACTGGCAAATGTTTGACATTTGTGTATGGAGTGACTTTCCCCACAACACCTGCAAGTGACTAGGTATGAACTAAAAGGCGCTGCGCTTACTTTATTGGGTCTGTTTGAAACCACTGAGTTGCTTCTCTCAACACTGTATGTTTTCGGCACTGTACTTGGTTTGTCTGATGCTTTCACATTTGTGATGAATGCATTAGCCTTTGAGCGCTTACCTTCTCTAGATGGCCGTTCTTCAGAGGCCATTTCTGCTTCTTGTGCCAGAAATTCAGCAAACTCCTTGAAATTAGGGTATTCCTCTGTTTGTCTTAACTGCATTGTAACATGGCGATTCCAACGAGACGTCACCCAATCAGGGAGTTTTTGTAGCATTTTTCGATTCTCTTCACAGTCATTTAACACCTGAAGCCCTTTGATGTGTGGCATGGCATTGCTGCAGGCAGTCAGAAAGTTACTTAACTCTCTCAGTTTAACTGATTCTCTTGAACCAATCTTTGGCCAGTTATTCAGTTTTTCTCTAAAAGCACGCTGAATTACAAATGAATGGCCGTACCGAGAATTCAAAGCTTCCCATGCTTGATCATAGGCTTTATCGTCCTTTCTGTAGAAGCTTCCTTCCAATACAGATCGTGCCTCACCACTGACATATTTTTGTAGATAGAACAACTTGTCAGCTGAATTTGTGCATCGCTGTTCTATCAATGCCTTGAAACTTGTTCTCCACTCTAAGAATTTAAGTGGGCTCCCTGAGAAAACTGAGGGCTCAGGTGCAGGAAGTCTGCTGAGAACCATTGTGTCATGTAGGGCTTGTACTACTGAGGCTTCCCTATCAGAATGGGTTATTTGTTCCTCTTTAATTTCCTTAAAAGATACTGGAGGACAAGTAGCTACCTCACTGCGTACTATTCTACTTTCGTTATTAGATTCACCTGAGTCAGCTTCAAGAGTATGCTTTGAGCTTTGCAGCTATTACTTGAAGATCACGCTCATTTTCCAATCTTTTAAGTTCTTGTCTTTGAGCAGCAATAGCCTCCTCCATCTTTATCTCTGCCTGCTTTGCAGCCAACTGTGCGGCAAACTCTGCTCTTTTTGCGCAGATGCTTTGCTGTTCTGATGAGCAGCTTGAACGGTGACTACGAATTGTAGACTTGGAGCTTGTAGCTGAAAATATTGACTTAGCATACTCTTTGTCAAGCACCATACAAATTCTTGCATCTTCTGCACTAGCATCAAATTCCTCCTGCCCCACTTCACTCATACGTACTTTCATCAGCCCCATCAAATCTGTTGTCACTGCTGTACAGGAATCAATTTTTCTTCTAATCTCAGTTGAAGGTACTGATTGAGATCGTATAAGTTCGTACACATTTTTCACTTGAGTTTCCAGCCCTTCAACACTGTCCATCATGTCACCCAAGTCTTGGTCAGAGCACTCATCCTTAAGTTTGGTACGGGTAGTTCTTACTTGTTCTTTCCAGCTTTCAAACAACTTGATGAATTTACTATCCTTCTGAGAAACTTCTTGCTGCTTAAGCTCTTGAATTTTTGGTGCTAATTTTCTCTCTCATGAAGATTTCCTGGGTTCATCTCTTCTTGAAGTGGAAGCAGTAGGTTTTGCTATTTGAAGTATTTTAGCATGAATATCAGCTATGAGTGACTCTAATCTTTGCCTTTCAGCATCATCAGTTTGAAATTTTAACTGTTCAGTTAAGCTAGTCAACTCTACCTGAAGGGACTCAGTTTGTTAACTTGATTCATCATATTGTGGTTTTTCTCCACGAACCGACATTGCAAAAGTTTTTAGCAAAGTACTTTAGTGTTACTTAATTACTACTCTCAGATCAAAAAACCTTGTAACTATTCACCACTACATCAATTATAAGGCATACACCAATTAGGCTGTAAAATCAAACAATATAAATACAAATAATTTTTCTTTACTTTTTTCTTCTTCTTTTGATGTCCATAAAGTTGTAAAAGCAGCACAGTCTAACCTGCTGTTAATTGCAGAGCAGCACTCTTCTGCTTGTAACAGTAATGAAGTAAACAAACACTGTTCTCTGAAGCCTGTAGAAAGGATACGCGCGAAGCTGTAACCTACGCGGTTAAATGTCGCCCTCTACTGGTCGGGTCGCGGTACTTCCCTGACGGTGATAACTGCGTGCATAACAGATAACATAACCTCGTCTCTGACGCGTTCTCTCTCCACGCGATAGTCCCGCGATCGTGCTTTCTCTTCATATCCGACGTCTCTTCTATACGCGATGCGCCCACGATCTCGTTTCCTCTTCTCATCCAGCCGACGCCGTTCCACTTTAAGCTGACGACTGTAATGGCGTCACGTTTTCACTATAGCTGCATTGGTCTGATGAAATAAAGGCCACGCTTCATACAGATGTCTTTGTAGTTTATTTTGTATCTCTCTCTCTTCAGTAAACACCGTAGACACCGTAAAACTACAAGAAATAAAAACATATACTCAAAATATGCATTTCTCAGTCCTTCACAAGTCTCTCGAGCCTAATGTCCGATGAAATGCATGTGAATGTTGCAACAGAAATACGACAAATACAATCAACATCATGAATAGCACATCACATTACACGTAAAGTAATATAAAACAACACTATAAACATTATAAAATATATAAAGGCAAATTACCGTGTGCGCCTCTCAAACCATGCAGATCAAGCAATTCCTTCTCAGACTACATGTCGTTTCTCTGCATTCATATTCGTTTTGTCTCAAAAATGACGCAGACCCGCTCCAAACTGACCCGGGTCATGTGACACATCACGTTCTCTACGTAAATCTAACTTAAAGAACCCCTAACTTTAAACACCTCAAAGGCAGGGCATACATTATAAATATCGGCTTCTGAATATCACAACCGTTTCAAATTGAATGAACTCAAATTGACATTAATTTATAACAAAAACATATACACATATCAACAAAAAACATGTCCTTTGACAGTTACACAAAAGTTAATTTTAACGGACATCCCAGATTGGCTGACCCGTACACGCCCAGTCAATGGATGGAAGATCTGACAGGATTAACGTTAAACGTAAAATATGTATTTTTTTTCGCCGCTAGGGGTAGCTAACCTCTTACAATAACAAAGGCGTAGTTTGATGAGGCAACATTTGCTAAGAATTATGGATCTTGTCGTCAATGTCAAGCCGACCGATCTAATAATGTTTATGGATGAGAAAATAAATACAACTATGTTTTTATCATGACTGTGATATGAAGCAGGTCGGGATTGCTAAGAGACAGAGCTCTATCAGCTCCACACGCGACGCGAGTCCCGCGGATATAAAAGGAATATGGACATTTCATTCTACCGAACTACACGCAAGTGCAGAATTACTACTCACAGGTCAGTTTATTAGACAAATAAAACTTGTGAGGTAACGCAGCGCTGTTTCACTTGGTCTAACATTACACTATCACACTGCATTTGAATGTGTTGAAATTTATGTTATTCTATGTGTTAGTTTGTCTGTATGAGACTAGCAGTAAGCTAGATCAGCATTAGAATAACATACAGATGATATTCTAACATTTTATCATTGTTGAACTATATAACATTGATTAGTTTTATGTAAATGTGCTCACCTGTTTAATAAAGTACATGTAGGAGCGGTCGAAGTCTCGGACGTGGAGCTAGGCATCTCGAAAACACAGCGCTGATATTGATTCTCGTTTTAGTTCTCCTTTTTTATCCAAAGTTTTTATCCATAATGTTTGAACGAAACAACAACAGCGTGCAGATAGATGTTACGAACTAAACAGTTGTCCATGTCTGTCGCCTTGGTTACTATGCAGTACGAGCGGAAACCAGGGAGAACGCGGATATGACGCCATTGACGGGCGACAAAACAGAAATAAAGAAACGGTACGTGTCTTCGAATTAAATTACAAATTTCTCCTGGTTTGAAAGTTGTTGGAAACAGTCGGGATAATGTAAGTACACAACTAAAATATATATATAACATAGATATAGTGATTTTTGCTATTTTTAAAGCAAAAAAATTACATATTGTAGTGTACTTTTAACGCTACCTCCGGTTGAGTGGCCTGACTTCTACTCCTACCCGATAGAGACACCGAGGGTATAGAGAAACTGAGGGCATATAAATCTTTAGATGCTGTTTTATGGTGTTCAATTTAATTATCTTTATGGTTCTTAAATATATACACCTTCTACCTTATTTTAATTATTCTCAGGTTAAGGTAAAGTAAGTCGAATTCGTTCTAAACAATAAGTATTTAAAGGTCCATACTCACAACTTAGAAGAAAGACTTCTCTGTGGTTTAGTTCAGCTCAACTCAGTTATAAAGCAGAGACTTGTGGCAAGCTGGTTCTTTTTATATCAATTATTAGTATTTTATTATTTCTATTACAATTGTTTTACATACAATATCAAGAAATCAAAATAAAATTCAAAACCTAAAGTTGTCAGTTCACAAGCTTCAACAGCATGTGTCAGGCTTGGACCATCAAACAAGGGAGAGGCTGTCTTCCTTTCACAGCTTCTGCCTCTCATATGTCTCACTGGACATTTTATAATTCATTTCATCACACCCCTTCATTACATATTCAATCACATATAAACAATTTATCCAATCCCAGATCTGAAACTATTGTCAACTATTGTCAACTCCTTCAGTCTTTTTACAACTTTCATATAAGAAGCCTTGCGTTGCCTTGTCTTCCTCTTGCGAGGTCGGACCCTCAGCCTTCTTCTCCTCTTGGTCTAGAATACAACAACCAGGTAATACTTTTTTCTATTTTACTGAATATATGCTTTCTAATACATAGTATTATTTCTATCTATACTATTTCTTCATTTAATAAATGCTTAAAACACAGGATACATTTCAGTCATTTCAGTATTGTATTACTTTAATAAATGATTTTTCCACAAATGGTTTACAGTGTCTTTTTATCATTAAAAACAGGTCTCAGTGTCTTTTTTAATAAACCAAATTATCAATAAAACACTTTTATAAAACCATGTCTCAATGTCTTTTTTAATAAAACAAATTATCAATAAAACACTTTTATAAAACCATGTCTCAGTGTCTTTTTTAATAAACCAAATTATCAATAAAACACTTTTATAAAACCATGTCTCAGTGTCTTCTTTAATAAACCAATAAACCACTTTCAGAAAAACATGTCTCAGTGTCTTTTCTAATAAACCAATTTCACAAAGGTTTCTTATAAAAACCTTTTTCCATTGTTTCCTTTTACATAAAGGTTTCTTATAAAAACCCCTATACAGTGTTTTCCATATATAAAGGTTTCTTATGAAAACCTTTTTACAGTGTTTTCTTTTACATAAAGGTTTCTTATAAAAACCTCTGTGTTTTCCATATATAACACTTTTCTCTTATAAGGTAATATGGTTAAGGTAAAACACTTTTCCTTACACAAAGTTAAGATTATAATTAATATAAGCCTGCTTAAGACATGAATCATAACAGAATCAAATGCATGTTTCACCCAACAATGCCTATAATTATGTGCTGAATGGTCATGTAAAGACTTGTGTGGTACGATCTGCAGTTCTGCCTAGCCAGCACCAAGAAGACGACAATGTAAGGAGTGACATTACGGTGCAATTTTAATGATATGAATATTTTCTAGAAATAAAAATTCCAGATACAGCATACTCATTTTTCATTGATTCTTGCACCCAACAACACAACAAGATGACATTTAATAATAAAAATAATAATTTAAGCTCCTTATTATGTAGCCGAATCTGTGCTGGTTTGTATTGGCCGCCTCCAGTTTTCCCTTTGTTTTGCCTCCAGCTAACGCCTAACGTGTGAAGTCGGCGCAAAAGGGGTAAAAAAAAAAACAAACCCTGTTATCACAGCTGGTAAGGTGTGCCTGAGAGTGCTCAACGGCCGTTTTCACGGCTGGTAAGACCAGCAGAGAGAGACAGCACACATTCCTGGCTGTGTACGCGGTGGCCGTTCCCCTGCATCATTCAGCACCAGTGAGAGCAGTCCCTAAAAGAGCTTACACAGATAGAACGTGTCTTTTTAAAGATGACATTCTATCTGTGTGTTTCTGGATGTGGTCGTTACCTGGGATCACGGGATGGTCACAATCGCTGCCTCGTGTGTCTGGGCATTGAACACGCTGAGGCAGCTTTTGTGGGTGAGTCATGTACCCATTGTGGGAAGATGACCATCGCGGAGCTGCGGTCGCGACTCTCATTCCTGCAAAGGGGCGGACTCCCCGTGCCTCTGCCTTGATCCAATCCCCCTTAGAGGGTTGCTTCGGGCAGTGACATGGGAGACCTGAGGATTACGGTGAGTGTGTCTCCTTCGGGGAACCAACCCCCTAGGAGCCCTCACCCCTCTCACGCTCCGCAGCCAGTTGAGCCGCCATTGGAGAACGCTGGACCATCCTCGAGGTGTGTACCAGTTGTCTCCTTTGGTGCTCCCTGCGAAGACCAGATGACGATCGCTGCATCGGAGGGTGGGTCAGACTTCTCCGCAGATGACGACTCGGCGCCGCTACCTCCTTCGGATGTGTCAGCGGTGCCCAAGACGGACCCGGAGATGATGGCCATGCTTTCCTCATATCGGGCTCGTGTAGAACCCTCCACCGTGTCCCAAACCCTCGAGGTTGGACGATTGGTATCTTGGGGTGGCGCGCGCTGGTTCTCAGCAACCCACCCCAGTGCCTTTCTTCCCGGAAGTGCATGAGGAGCTTACGGGGATGTGGACGGCACCTTTTACTGCCAGAAACCGTTCCGGTGGCTCCTCCTCCCTCACCACCCTTGATGGTGGGGCGGCTAAGGGATACACACAGATCCCACCAGTGGAACGGGCCATTGCTATCCAGGTTCCAGGAACGCCATTTCTGGCTGTTTCTGGCTGACATGAGGGAGACCAACAAGCTCCGGTTCCTTAACTCCCCCGTGGTCCCAGACTGGCCTCTTTGGCGACGCGGTCGAGAACTTTGCCCAGCAGTTCTCGGCTGTACAAAAGCAGGCTGAGGCCATCAAACACATCCTGCCGTGGAGGCCAGCTGCTGCCTCCGCCCCACCGCCTGCGGCCCCTCAGTCGGCTCGTCGCCGAGGGCGGCCTCCTGCGTCTGCTCCTGGGCCGCAGCAGCAGCCTCCATCTAAACGGTGCCGTGGAGCCAGTCGCAGGCAGGCCGCCCTGCCCGTCCAGGCCCCCGCCAAGAAGGGCGGCAAAGCCAGAAGCAAGCGGCCCTAGGACGGGTGACCCAGAGATGGAATGGACAGCTCTCCAGGAGACGATGACCGCATCGCTCCATCCCCCGGAAGAGGGCCGGGTGGAAAATCCTCATTTTCCTTTTGTTTTTGTTCCGCCGATGGCCTCAAAACCAGCGGTACCCAAATTTACAATAAAAGAGCAGTTTCTTCCATCTCTGGGTCCGAAGAGGGCCCAGAGAGCAGAGAGAGCCTCCCAGAGAGAGCCTCCCGAGCCAAGTCCCTGTGTTCTACCTCGCCGCCCCACTCCGGGTGCGCCTACGGTCCCTTTGGTCCCGCTTGCACGGTCTCTGCGAGCCTGGTTAGCGCTCCCCAGTCCGTCTTGCTGGCTCATTCGGACCATCAGGCTCGGCTATGCGATTCAGTTCACCCGGCATCCCCCCCAAGTTTCGGGCAATCCACTGGATGCAGCCAACCGAAACAGGCGGTTCAGCTGATTTGGAGAGAGTTCGGGGAGGCTCAAGTAGACCTGTTTGCCTCCTCAGAGACCTCCTACTGCCAGCTGTTTTAGTCCCTGACCGAGGGAACGCTTGGCACGGACGCACTGGCACACAGCTGGCCCCGGGGCCTCCGCAAATATGCATTTCCCCCAGTGAGCCTACTTGTACAGACCCTGTGCAAAGTCAGGGAGGACGAGGAACAAGTCCTTCTGGTGGCTCCCTATTGGCCCACCCGGACTTGGTTCCCAGAACTCATCCTCCTCGTGACAGTCCCTCCCTGGCCCGCTCCTCTGAGGAAGGATCTTCTGACTCAGAGACGGGGCGCCCTATGGCACCCGCGTCTGGACCTCTGGAAACTCCATGTCTGGTCCCTGGACGGGACGCGGAGGTTCTAGGTGACTTACCCCAGAGGTACTTAACACCATCACTTCTGCGCGAGCACCGTCTACGAGACGTGCATACGCCTTGAAGTGGAAACTGTTCGTCGAATGGTGTTCCTCTCGCAGAGAGGACCCCCAAAGATGTTCGATAGGGTCAGTGCTTTCCTTCTTGCAGTAAGGGTTGGAGCGAAGGCTGTCTCCCTCCACCCTCAAAGTACATGCTGCCGCTATTTCAGCATATCATGACCACATAGATGGCAAAACAGTCGTCAGGTTCCTTAGGGGGGCGAGACGTTTAAATCCTCCTTGTCCCCCCTCCATACCCTCTTGGGACTTTTCCCTGGTGCTTCGAGCACTTCAGGATGCTTCCTTTGAGCCTTTGCAGTCAGCAGACTTAAAGCTTCTCTCCTTGAAGACATTGCTGCTGATTGCACTGGCCTCGATCAAGAGGGTAGGGGACCTGCAAGCATTTTCGGTCGACGAAGCGTGCCTAGAGTTCGGGCCAACCATCCAAATCCAAAGCATTCTCAGGCTTCCCCGAGAAGGCTTTAGGGTTAGAAGGGAGGTAACCACCCTAGTTATCTTCCTCCATGCACTACTAGAGACAATGGTGAGCGTTCGAATGGTACTGGGGTATTGCTATTAATAGTTATTGTTTTACTAGGATTCTGCTTATTAAATTAATAATAATAGATCCCGGACGAGCCCCCATGTGGTGAGATCTGGTATTTATCTCATTGCCTGATTAACCCCTATTTAGGTAGTCAGGTCAGATTTATTACACTGGCTAGATTATTATACCAGTTAAATCTTATCAGGTATGGTATAACATAAAACATAAAACATATGGTATGTCATAAAAGGTATGTCCCTTATCACCATATACAACAATAACAATCATTGACTCAAAAGATCTTTCATGCTTACCCTCCAGTGAAAGCTTCCTGGATCTTTGTTGTCCTGGTCAGGTGAAGATATACAAGTGCCTACTCTATTGCTATTGAACTTTCTTTGTACAGCTGAAGTATGACGAAAAGAATACTTGTCATTTAATGAAATAAAAGTTTATTTAAACAAAAGAGAAATATACTTGGTTATAGTGTTGTCAAAGTACCGGTACTTCTGTACTAAGTCGGTACTGAAAAATGCCAGTACCAGTATTTCTGTTGTACCAGGTATATTCGGTACCCTACCCACTAAAGGCTCTGCTTTAAGTCACTTCCGTGATTTTATCTAAGCGTGGGGCTCCAGACTAACTTTTTTACTTGGAGCACTGTCTGTAGCCGATATATTCCACGATATATATAGTGTCTGTGTATATTAAACTGCAAAAAGACTATTTAAATATTAAAGGTATAGCGGAGGATGTTTTACTTCCTGGTGGGTAGTCTAAACTATTGGTCCTCCTAATTGTCAATCATTCTGGTGAATCAATCAAACTTTTCAAAAAGTGGAGAGGGCGGGTCTTATCTAAAATTTGGAAAGATCCTCCGCTATACCTTTAACCCTGCATGTTCTGCTTGTCACTGTGTGAATGAATGGCGCAGGCGCGCGGTTTCATTTACCTCACACACACACACACACACACACACACACACACACACACACACACACACACACACACACACACACACACACAGAAGCACGAGTGACGTTTTCAGTCTCTGCTGCCTCACAATATGATGACATGACGAAATTCATCTCCAGAGCTGCTCTGAGAGTCACTTCATGAGCATTTTACCGTTTAATTTGAGAAAAAACTATCGTGAACAAAAATATGAACATATCACACCAGTCCTCAGGTCTTTACACTGGCTCCAAGTTAGATTTAGGATTGATTTTAAAGTATTATTACTGGTATATAAATCATTCAATGGCCTAGGACATCAATACATTGCAGATATGCTCACTGAATATAAACCCAACAGATCACTCAGATCATTAGGATCATATCAGCTAGAAATACCAAGGGTTCACTCTAAGCATGGCGAGTCTGCTTTTAGCTATTATGCTGGAACCAGCTTCCAGAAGAGATCAGATGTGCTCCTACAGTATAGTCACATTCAAATCCAGACTCAAAACACTTCTGTTTAGCTGTGCATTTACTGAATGAGCACTGTGCCGCTGTTCGTCCGACTGTTTGTACTGTACTGTATTTTATTTTATTTTTCTAAACTGTTTTAATTATTCTTATTTCTTTTTATTATTTAAATTTCTTCTATGTAAAGCACTTTGAATTGCCATTGTGTATATGAAATGTGCTATAAATAAACTTGCCTTGCCTCGCCTTGCCTTGCCTTGCCTTGCCTTGTCTTGCCTGGAGCTCTTGCTCGTTTTACTAGTTAATTGGGGAACAGTCCATCCATAATAAATGACTCAACGAAAACTATTTGCAATGTGATCCAAAATCAAATAAAATTATACTTACATTACTATGTTTAATGAAAGAAAATGTAATCTTTCTAGGACCATTAAGGTGCATTGTATTATTATATATTATATTATATTATTATATATATATATATAATTTATTGTTTTTAATGTATGCTTTTTCTTTTCTTTTCTTTTTTTTTTACAGTAAATGAATTAAAACATTTACTGTGCTAATGAGAATCACCGAATATTGAAAATTAGAAACATTGTGAGGAAAACTCAAAATACTAAAATACTATATTCATGTCTGGAGAGAAAGGCACTAAAAATTTGTCTTGGTTTTGATTCCCAGGAATGGACGAACTATTAAATGTATCCCTTGAAAACACCGTAAGTAACTTTAGATAAAAACTGCCAAATACATACATGTAAATGCACAGCTTTAAAAATAACGAAATAAAAATAGCTTAGAAACTGATGAAAAATGCTTTCACAAAAAATATTAATTATGTTTATATTATTTTGCTACAAATGTATTTATTTTTCTTTAGATTTTGGAATGAAACTTTTGCACTGCACTGTATCCTCCCTTTTTATTGCACATCAGTTATCTCTCAATTATGTTCAATCTGATATTTTCACTATGCCATGCCCACATGAATAATAAAACCAATGGACACTGCTCTTTCAGTTTCTAAAAACTAGCAGGGCCAGTTTTACTCTCAGGTTAAAAGATAAAGAGATGGTTTGATAGGCAGGATAAAATAAAGGGATGAAGAGGAGGAGGAGGAGGAGATGAAGTATATATATACACACGTCAACCTGTGCTGAAGGTAGAGCAGAAGGACAACCTGAAAACTCCAGGAGAACAGAAGGTATGAGCCACAGATCATACAGCATTTTACAATATTTCATTATCATGAATGAACCTTTAAAAATAAATATTTATTTTATTTATGTTTTTTACAGCTTACTGTATACTTCGGCAGCCATGGCAGGTTGGTGAACGGTCTTCATATTCTATCTATCTATCTATCTATCTATCTATCTATCTATCTATCTATCTATCTATCTATCTATCTATCTATCTATCTATCTATCTATCCGCATGTCTGTCTGTCTGTCTGTCTGTCTGTCTGTCTGTCTGTCTGTCTATCTATCTGGTCACTGTGATTTTGCCAAGTAAGACATGTTCCTGGATCAACATATTTTGTTGATCCTGGAATAACATTCCTTTCCCAAAATGTAGTCCTTACCCTATCCCTATCCCTAAACCTAACCCTACCCATAACTTTTCCCTAAAATCAGAGGGAAATGATAGGTGAATAACACTGATGTTGAAGCACCTCACCCTGGTTCTAAGCCTAAACTTGACATAAACTGTAAACTTGTCCCTCGAATCTGATTGGTTGATTGGAAAGTTGTTCCAGGATCAACAAAGATGTTGATCCAGGAACATGTGGTACTTGGTGAAATCACGTTCACCCTATCTATCTATCTATCTATCTATCTATCTATCTATCTATCTATCTATCCGTATGTCTGTCTGTCTGTCTGTCAGTCTGTCTGTCTGTCTGTCTGTCTGTCTGTCTGTCTGTCTGTCTGTCTGTCTGTCTGTCTGTCTGTCTGTCTGTCTGTCTGTCTGTCTGTCTATCTATCTATCTATCTATCCTTATGTCTGTCTGTCTGTCTGTCTGTCTATCTATCTATCTATCTATCTATCTATCTATCTATCTATCTATCTATCTATCTATCTATCTATCTATCTATCTATCTATCTATCTATCCATATGTCTGTCTGTCTGTCTGTCTATCCATCTGTCCATCCACCCATCAATCTCTGTTGTTTATCTGGTTCTCCACAGACAACAGCTTTAAGAAGGAGTTTCTGGAGACTCATAACCAGTACCGTGAGCAACATCAGGCCCCGCCGCTGGTGTACAGTGAGGATCTGTGTAAAGCGGCTCAGCTGTGGGCCGATCACATGCTGGAGAAAGGATCACTGGGACACAGTGACACGGAAAACGGGGAGAACGTGTATTACTCCTCCAGCTCCGCCAAAAAAACACTCACAGGTCAAATGTGCAGCTTTAATAATCACGTCCAGCATAATGACATCTTACAATGAAGTCATAAAATATTAACGTTCATTAAAATCATCAGAGCTCCTCGCACTAATACAAATATTTAATGTTTTGTGTATTCTAGGGAAGGAAGCTGTAGATTCGTGGTACAGTGAGATCAAAGTATACGACTTCAAAAAATCAGGATATCAACCCAAAACAGGTCATATTAATATTTAATTTGTTTCATTGGAATATATAACAATAAGGAAATATTATAAATTGTTTTTTATAGATTGGCTTTTCATTTATTGGCTTACTGGCGTTATTGTAATCTCTGTCTAATTGTGTCTATAAATATTCGCAGGGCATTTCACCCAGGTTGTGTGGAAGTCCTCCACCGAGCTCGGAGTCGGTCTGGCTACTGATGGAAACAAAAAATTTGTCGTTGGTCAATACAAACCTGCTGGAAACATAACCAATGCCGGTTACTATGAGAAAAATGTTCTGCCTAAAACCGGCTGATGATTGTTTGCTTCCTTTGTTGGATTTAAATATCTCTAACATTTACATTTATGATTTGGCAAATGCTCTTATTCAAAGTGACTTAATCATCATTACCGGTTTAAATAAAGATAGGCCAGTAAGATCAAATCCTGTGTGTGTGTGTTATTTTAATAAAGTATGAATTGCATCATAAGAAAATGTGCATTATTTCAGTTGAAACTGTGAAACAAAACACTGAAATTGCCAAAAAAACAAAAAAAACATAAGAAGCTACAACCTCTCCTGAACTGATCTATAAAGCCATCTTATATTTTGATATGCACATTTCTCTAATGATGATCAAAACTTTGCTGTTTCACACAATCTCATCAAGTCATTCGTTGTCTGATCGAAAGTTTAGACTCTTTTATCAAAAAAAAATCGGGGTCCCATTTTATATTAAGTGGCTTTATGTATTTACATAAAAAAATAAGTAGCCTACAATGTACTTATTGTGATGATGTTGTATTGTAAAACACCGTTGCTGCTATTGAGGTGTGATACGGGTAAGGTTAGAGACAGGTGTGTGTTGTATGGGTCGGTTTGGGTGGGTCAACAGTGTAATTACAAATGTAATTTACATAAATTAATTACAGCTGTAATAACATGCAGGTATTTTCAAAATATAAGTACAATGTAAAAACATGTGTACACAATAAGTCCATTGTATCAAATTATTAATTTCAATGTAAGTAATTTAAAGTGGGACCAGTAAATGTACTGTAACATGATATTGTTAGTAATATTTCAAGATTTTTTTAGGAAACAATCTTAAAGTCTCAAATATGATTATCAGGTTTTTGTTAAGGTTTATTTGTTCTTCTCTCAATCATCATTGTATTGCATTGCATTATATGTTTTAAAACCACAGAGCTTTGATCATAAAACTAAACATTTAAATATCATCTTACTAAGACATATTATTGGCAGATTTAGAGTGATGACTGATTTTTTATATGCATTTTGTGCAAGTCTGCTTGCTACTTTTATAAAATATAAATAAGCAGCTCAGCATTACTAATCAAATGAACAGTATTAACACAAGGGCTATTTTACTCGTTGAAGGTTTTCACTTGGCTCACATTGCAGGGGAAACACAAATCAGTCCACTTAAACTGGATAAAGTGAACAGAAAGCTTCTCAAGTTCACTAGAGGGAGACAGAGACCTACATTTAAAGAGTGAAGTGCGCATGCACGATAAATATAGAAAAACAAACATACCTTTTCCCAGGAATGTTACAGCCTCGATTGCCCAGTTCAGTCGCTGGTTTGTGGGGTTGATAGAAGATGGTATTTTGCATAACTGACGAAAACGTTATGAATTTTGACAGAACAAACAAAGCTAGAGAACGCTTGGTGTTCAACGAACTGATAGCTGGTGATAATACAATTAGGAACAGCTGTGCAAGTTGCTTTGGAGCAAGATAGTTTGGATAATATCCATATTTTAATACCCCCCCCCCCCCCCCCCAAAAAAAACCCCCAAACAAAACAAAAAACAAACAAACAATCGTAAAACAATCATAATAGTCAAAGATGAGAATTACCAAAATTTACCAAAAAAAGTAAATATTTCTCCCAACTATGAATATAAAAAAGGTTAGATCTTATATTTTAACAGGCTATTAGTTTATTTTACATTTAGACGCAGGAGCCAATAGAGGGCGCTAGGGCATTCAATCTACTCCACCTTAACCCTTTCATGCATGAATTATGATAACCTCAGTCAGGATTTTATCCTTTTTTTTATTTTATTTTGATTTTATTGCTCTTAGGGCATGACAAACAAGATTTTATTTATTTATTTTTTACACATTTTTCAAAGAGATTTTCAGATGTCCACTTGAGTGAACAGCATGTGTTTATGGTTTAAACTGAAGAGATACTGTATTAAATATAATATAATAATCAAACAGATATAGTGTGTGAATTTAACAAATCAATCAATAAAATGATATCAAATCATGTGAAAACTATAAAATATATACAAAAAATATAAATGCGAAATATTGCAAAGGCAATTGAACTTCATACAAGTTGAACTTGGCGTATCTTTGATATCAGAACATGAGGACGTGATTCCATCAGACATTTCTACAGCCTGTCAAGGTACAGCTGTGGAAACCACTCAGATGCTCCCTCCAGTCGACCAGAGTATGGAGATTTACCCTCATTAGCTGATAATTCTGATTATGTTCAAGATGGACACATTTCTAGCATAGTCCTCCTCTAAGAAAACCTAGCGATAAGGTGTTTTCAGTCTCATATGAAATGAGCAGTGTTGGGGGTAACGCATTACAAGTAACATAGCCTACATAACGCAATCAGATTACTTTTTTGATGTTACGAGTAAAGTAATGTGTTACAAGTAACGTGCATTACGTAATCACATTTTTTTAAATGTTACGAGTTAAGTAATGTATTACAAGTAACGTGTTACATAATCAGATTACTTTTTGATCTAACAAGTAAAGTAATTAATTACAAGTAACATGCATTACGTAATCAGATTACTTTTTGATCTAACAAGTAAAGTAATTAATTACAAGTAACGTGCATTACAAAACCAGATTACTTTTTGATCTTACAAGTAATTAATTACAAGTAACGTGCATTACAAAATCAGATTACTTTTTGATCTAACAAGTAATTAATTACAAGTAACATGCATTACGTAATCAGATTACTTTTTGATCTGATCTAACAAGTAATTAATTACAAGTAACGTGCATTACGTAATCAGATTACTTTTTGATCTAACAAGTAAATTAATTACAAGTTATGTGCATTACGTAATCAGATTACTTTTTGATCTAACAAGTAAAGTAATTAATTACAAGTAACATGCATTACATAATCAGATTACTTTTTGATCTAGCAAGTAATTAATTACATGTTATGTGCATTACGTAATCAGATTACTTTTTGATCTAACAAGTAAAGTAATTAATTACAAGTAACATGCATTACGTAATCAGATTACTTTTTGATCTAACAAGTAAAGTAATTAATTACAAGTAACATGCATTACGTAATCAGATTACTTTTTGATCGACACACAACGGCTTGCCACTTGGTGGCAATGTATAGGATGATGCACAAGAGTCCACTATAGAGGTTGATGTGCAACTTTGGCAAAAAATTCCATGCATTTGCAAAAAAATGCTTTTTGAATAGCTGTCCACTGTAGTGACCACTATGCGTGAAAGGGTTAAAATAACATTAAATCTTAGCATGTATTTCTAGCAGGGGATTTAGCACTTACTAGCACGAAGAACAAATAGAAGAACAGATCTCTGTGCATAGAGATGGGTTTAAGATTCAAACTCTCTTGGATGCAAAAACATACCCTGTGTGCGTTCCTGTGTTTAATGTTGATCACATTATACGAATATCCACACGATTTCAAAATGTGACATTGATTTTATACAACAGTTCAACAAACGATAGTTTGTTATTAATATTATGTGATGATTTAATATTAAGTGATCTTCATTTTAAACACAGTTTTGTCCGTGTTATTTGCAACAAAACAATATCTCCAGCGAGAGCCACAGCAGTGTTTGCTGATCTGCTTTGAACAAATCGTGAGTCAATGATTCATTCATAAATACAGCCACTTGCTTCGCTACTGATGAACAAATGACTCGCTTTTATAATCATTGCATATTTCTCTGTTTTATTTAAGGCATTATTTACTTTATCTATCTATACATTACAGAAACGTCTGTCTGTCTGTTTGTCAGTCTGTGTGTCTGTCTATTATTCACATATTTCTCAAACCGTTAGTCCGATGGATTTCAAACTTGACAGGTGTCTTGCTACGGCCACGAGTAAGTGCCGTGCCAAGTTTGACGTTGTTTGGATTAGAAATGCAAAATATATCGTTAAATATATATATCGGTAAAAGAAGCACACACTGGCTTTTGCCGCTCTAGCAGCTGGCCACTCCCCCTCTCGCTGGCCACTCCCCCTCTCACACACACACTGAGTGAGCACAGCGCAGGACCAGAGACAGAGAGGGTCGAAGAAAGCAGTGGAGCTTAAGTAGCGTTTTCTCTGAGTTCACTGTGTAGCCTGCTTCCTCAATCGTGTAGTTCAATTTTTCACATTTATTGTATGTCATTATGTCAGTATCAGTATTTGTTTTCTACCATGCACAAATAAAAATGGCACAGATTTTTTGCTGTGTAATTGGTACAATGAGAACTCAAACACTTCAAACCAACAATTACTAAAAACACACACAAAAACTGATTTTGCACGGGCACTTTGCACTGATCCCTGAATCGTCACGCTTATTCATTTGTGGATGTTAACTGAATCTGTAAGTCAGCTATGCTGTTTACTTCTGAATATTATATTTCATTCTGGTGCGCTTAACGTTATCGCTACTGTGTAATAGTAGCCTAAGCTATTCACCATCTAAACATATCCTATTCAATGCGTTCACAGTCTCTTTCACAGGCATCATTTGTAGTAGCCTATTCACAAACTGTTTTCTCGGAGTTCACTACCATGCACAAATAAAAATGTCACTGAACTTTTGCTGTGTAATTGCAACAATGAGCACTCAAATACACCAAACCTATAATTACTAAAAACACACACAAAAACTGATTTTGCACGGGCATTTTGCACTAGTAAAGGTAAAAAATGCACTGAAAAAAACGATTTAAGGGGGCAAATATTGTCCCTTACTGAAAAAGGAGTGACTGCAGAGCCCACAGAAGGATGTTAGAAGCCTCAGGGGGGACAACTCTCTCAGAGAACCACTGGGTTAAGGAACAAAATCAACATCAAAGCACAATACACATACCAAGGGCAGAAAGTAATATACAGAGGTCACTTACAAAGTTAGGTCAAAGATACAAACAAAGAGGGATTCAAACAAACCACATATAATAAGGTAGAATTTACAGACTGTGAGCTGAAGAGTATAATATTCAGAGAACATTTTTTGGGGGGGAATGAGAGAAGGGTGGATGCTTGATGAGGAAGAACCACAATGCTGAAAGACCTGATGACTCCAATGATTACCAGACTATTAAAACTGAATGAATATGGTACAGCCCCACCTAAGATAGGTTATTTTTCACCAGCCGCCACTGTTTAGATGCCTTTATGCCTTTAGGAAGTAGGACTCTACTTCCTGCTCAGCTACTGTTCGGACGCTCTTGCTTACTGCTCCGCGCTTTGCTCTATCGCTTTTATATTTTATCTTCTATACTTTTTAAATTTTAGCTCCTTTTATCACCTAATTTTAACTTCAGCAAATCAGCACAGTGCTCAAACGACAAAGTTTGGATTACTACAAAAACGCAGAATTCTTTTACCCGACCAGCTTACATTCCGGGGAAAGGAAAACACAACTGCCTACAAGGTTAAGAGAGAAAATGCCCCTTCTGGAATCTACTTGCTGCACTAACTGCCACAGACTTTTACAAAGGATTGCAGTTCTTGAAACAAAGTTATTTACGGGACCACCAAACCAGACGGAACACACAACAGAGCTTTGTCAGGGACACCCTCAGCATATAGCCGGTGAGTCCCATGAAACTAGTGCTCCTCGACAGGTAGAGAAACAAGCCGATCGACTTACAAATCGATGGCACAAACAGGGAGCGAGACCCAAAGGCACTCGAGACATCAGATTGTCACGAGCCTCACATATTACCGCAGTAGCATCCTCTACCCCAGATACAGCTCTGACAAGGACTGCAAACACTGGTCTCCTACCAACACCTATACATCTTGAGAACAGATTTGAAGTACTAATGAATGTAAATGAGGAACCCCCAAACGTGATGAATGTGATCGAACACAGACTGTATCAGCCAGTAGCTAACACTGATGCTAACTGGCGCTCAAGGTCGAGCAGACAGCGGCACTCAGCTCAGAGCACAGCCGAGCCCAGGACTCTGATAGTGGGGGACTCCATAATCAGAAACATTAGCAGCAGGGATACAACTACATGTTGCCTTCCACAAGCAACAACTTCTGATATAAACAGGGAACTTCAGAACATTCTAATGAAACATAAGACTGCAAATCGACTCATCATTCATGTGGGGAAGAATGACATTCATAAAGAGCAGTCAGAACTCCTTAAGAAGGATTTCAATGAACTTTTTGAAACACTTAAAAAACTGAAAGTTCAGACATTCATCAGTGGACCACTCCCAGCAAGAGGGACAAACAGGTTTTCACGGTTGCTTGGGATTAATACATGGCTGCAAAAAACCTGCAATATAAAAGGAGTAAACTTCATTGACAACTTCAATCTCTTCTGGAGTCAGAGACAACTATTTCATCGGGATGGCCATCACCCAAACAAACTTGGTTCAAGAGTGTTAAAGGACAATATCTACTTCTCCCTCAATCATCCTTCTGCAGTGTGTGCCAATCCACTCAATCAGAACGGCACACACACACCTAGATACAGTATGAATGACCACAGGACTTCACTTCAGAATGGACATGATGTTGACATATCACACAAGGACAATGATAACACCACTGAGCCACAACAACCTCTGCTCACGGACACCATCTCAGCTGAGCCCTGCCCACAGAGCTCACCACAGACAGACACATCAGAACTGCTCCAAGATTCAGCACCCAAGGACGACTTCCTGGAAAACAGCCAGGGAAGCCAGGACAGCATATCCCAGCCTCCTATAACACCAGAGCAACAGCCCCTTTCACCAGACACCTTTTCCCTCTCGCCACCAACTCCACTTCTGTGCTTCTCACAGAAAATGGAAGAACTGGTGCATGCTGGAACCAGACTATCACACTCTTTTGCTGCAAGCCCCCAGATATCAACCAAAAAACGTCGGGCACCACTACCACCAAAGCCTGCAGGCCCAGCTCACCCTCCCCCTGCCTCTGTGAGAGCTCTTCGGCCTCTGCCACAACGCCAGGGCCCACACCCTCCTCCATCTGCTCGAGGTGAACCAAAAACAACTGATACCAGCTCTCAGTGATGTGTTTTGGGTCCCCACTTTGATAACAGTAACTTTCTCAAATGTTTACAGAACAAGCGGGAACCCAGTGTGCCTGTATCTTTCTCTATTGCTGTTCTATTACAAGATAGAAAGTCTAAGGCCTTCAATAGCCGTACAGCAAACTCAACTAATCTGGTGCCTATTGCACGTCTAACTAAGATTGGTGTAGGGAAAAAAAGTAAGACTGTTAAGTTAGCAATTTTAAACATCCGCTCACTTAAAAATAAATCACTTCTAGTCAATGACTTAATAACCACAAACAACCTGGATTTTATGCTTCTAAATGAAACCTGGCTAGAAGACAGCTTCAGTGCAACAATCCTCAATGAAACATCCCCTCCTAACTTTACTTTTATGAGTGTCTGCAGAGCTGTTAAGAGAGGTGGGGGTCTAGCTGCTCTTTTTAAAGATATCTATCAATGTAAGCAAATATCATTTGGGAACTACACGTCTTTCGAATATCTGGGTATTGTATTAAAAGGTGCTCCACGCATTTTACTCATCATTATTTACAGGCCTCCAAAATACTCTCCAGCCTTTGCTGAGGAATTTACAGAACTGTTATCAACAATTACCTCAGAGTTTGACTGTTTTGCCATTGCTGGAGATTTTAACATTCACATAGATAATGCAGAAAACAATATGGCAAAAGAAATCAAAACTGTTTTAAAAACTTTTGATCTGACTCAGCATGTACATGGACCCACACACAATCATGGACACACTCTAGATTTACTTATCAGTAAGGGTCTAAACATTTCATCGATTGTTATTAAGGATGTAGCACTGTCTGATAATTTCTGTATTTTCTTTGATATATTGATCTCTCCTGCCACTGAAGCTAGATCTGTGTCTGTCAAGAAGAGATGCTTAAATGAGAACACTAGTGTACTATTTATGAAGGCTATATCCTTAACACCAAGCATATCTGCTGACTCTGTTGATTTTCTCCTTGATTCTTTTAACTCAAAAGTTAAAAGTGCAATTGATGATATTGCTCCTGTGAAAGTCAGGAAGAAGAGTGGCAGACAAAAAGCACCTTGGAGAAACTCAACAGCAGTGCAAAATATGAAAAGACAATGCAGAAAAGCAGAGCGCATGTGGCGGAAGACAAAGCTTGTAGTCCATTATAACATCTACAAAGACAGCCTTCATGCTTTCAATATGGAACTAGGCAAAGCTAGACAGACTTTCTTCTCAAATATTATAAACTGCAATTTAAACAACACACGCACTCTTTTTGCTACTGTAGAGAGACTGACAAACCCCCCAAGCCAGATTCCCAGTGAAATGCTCTCAAACAACAAGTGCAGTGAGTTTGCTTCTTTCTTCTCTGACAAAATCAATAATATCAGAAAGGTGATCAGCACATCATTGAGTTGCGCTGGGGTCAGACAGATCAGACCACCTGAAAAGTAGTAGGCTAACTTTGTCTGATTTCAATAAAATTGATGGCAAAATTTTGGTAGAAACCGTACAGCACCTTAAAACATCAACATGCACTCTTGACACACTTCCCACATCTTTTTTCAAAAGTGTGTTAAACAGTTTAGAAGCAGATCTTCTAGAAGTGGTAAATGCCTCACTTCTCTCTGGGAGTTTTCTAAACTCCCTGAAAACTGCAGTTGTCAAGCCCCTCCTGAAAAAAAACAATCTGGATAAGACCATATTAAGCAACAGACCGATCTCAAATCTTCCTTTCATAGGCAAGATCATAGAAAAAGTTATCTTCAATCAGCTGAACAAATTCTTAAGCTCGAATGGATACTTTGACAATTTTCAATCTGGTTTCCGACCGCATCACAGCACAGAGACAGCGCTCATAAAGATAATAAACGATATTCGCTTAAATACTGATTCAGGCAAATTATCAGTGCTGGTACTACTCGACCTCAGTGCTGCATTTGACACTGTCGATCATAACATACTTCTTGACAGGCTGGAAAACTGGGTGGGGCTTTCTGGGATAGTCCTAAAATGGTTCAGGTCATACTTAGATGGGAGAGGTTATTATGTGAGTATAGGAGACCATAAGTCTGAGTGGACATCCATGACATGCGGAGTCCCTCAAGGCTCAATTCTTGCGCCACTCCTGTTCAACCTGTATATGCTCCCAATGAGCCAAATAATGAGAAAGAACCAAATTGCTTACCACAGCTATGCAGACGACACACAGCTCTACTTAGCCCTATCGCCTAACGATTACAGCCCAATCGACTCCTTGTGCCAATGCATTGATGAAGTCAACAGTTGGATGTGCCAAAACTTTCTTCAGTTAAACAAAGATAAAACTGAAGTCATTGCGTTTGGAAACAAAGATGAAGTTCTCAAGGTGAACGCATACCTTCACTCCAGGGGTCAAACAACTAAAAATCAAGTCAGGAATCTTGGTGTGACACTAGAGTCAGACCTTAGTTTCAGTAGTCATGTCAAAGCAATAACTAAATCAGCATACTATCATCTAAAAAATATTGCAAGAATTAGATGCTTTGTTTCCAGACAAGACTTAGAGAAACTTGTGCATGCTTTCATCACCAGCAGGGTGGATTATTGTAATGGACTCCTCACTGGCCTTCCCAAAAAGACCATAAGACAGTGTCAGCTCATACAGAACGCTGCCGCCAGGATTCTGAGCAGAACCAGAAAATTTGAACATATCACACCAGTCCTCAGGTCTTTACACTGGCTCCCAGTTAGATTTAGGATTGATTTCAAAGTATTATTACTGGTATATAAATCATTCAATGGCCTAGGACCTCAATACATTGCAGATATGCTCACTGAATATAAACCCAACAGATCACTCAGATCACTAGGATCTTATCAGCTTGAAATACCAAGGGTTCACTCTAAACATGGTGAGTCTGCTTTTAGCTATTATGCCAGCCGCAGCTGGAACCAGCTTCCAGAAGAGATCAGATGTGCTCCTACAGTGGTCACATTCAAATCCAGACTCAAAACACTTTTGTTTAGCTATGCATTTACTGAATGAGCACTGTGCCGCTGTTCGTCCCACTGTTTGTACTGTACTGTATTTCATTTTATTTTTCTAAACTGTTTTAATTATTCTTATTTCTTTTTATTATTTTAATTTCTTCTATGTAAAGCACTTTGAATTGCCATTGTGTATGAAATGTGCTATATAAATAAACTTGCCTTGCCTTGCCTTGCCTTCACATGGTTGATTGATCGTCTCTATGAGGTGATAAACTTGATCCTCTGGCAAGAATTCATTTTTAATATGCTCAGGTGGTATGACGCAGGAAAGCAATGAAATAAAAGTGACACTGAGTGAGGGAGGGAGAGAGAGAGAGAGAGAGAGAGAGAGAGAGAGAGAGAGAGAGAGAGAGAGAGAATAAATATATCCTCACACAGATTTGCTCATTAAGGACACGTCCCTGAGGCAGACAGTCATTAAGAGACAGATAACTCATCATTAATCCGCTGAATCGCCTGTGATGAATGAACATACACAGATGAATTGGACATGATGTTCAACAGAGTCGTGAATGTGAAGGTGTGTATTGCACATTATGTGAATAAACTTTCTGAGAGGGAGAAAATATGATTCCCTCATATGTGCTTTTGTACTTTATGATGGTTTGGTTCTCAAATGGGCTTTAAACCTGCAACCCGACGCAGATTAATCAAACACTCAAGCAATTACAATAAAAGCGACACATTTACCAGAGAGTTGCATCACCTCATTTAGGTAAAAGGTCAATTCATCTAAAATATTAACATTCTCTCACCATTGTCTCACCCTCATGTCAAACCTGTGTGATAATGTTTAAAATAAAGTGATATTTTAAGGAGGGTTAACGAGAGAAAGCATGTGATCTCCTGAACATGAAATAAAACTTTTATTACTGTTTTCGTCACATGGTCACATTATTTTAAAGTGTCTATTTTATTAGTGTTAAACTTTTTTTAGTGTTAAACTAAATCTGATCGGATATGCACAAAAATTGGATTTGGACCGAAGAGTCTGAACGTATAGCCTTAAAGTGACAGAGAAGCGCGCGCTTAGAATAAACATCTGTGGATGCTAATCTTTATCTTTATAGTTATCATTCCTGGTGTAAATGGGCCTTAAAAGTGATTCCAATGATATCGTTCCTCCGTGTTGTTATAGAACAATTAGTAAAACTTCAGTTATAGTTATAGTGTGAACTTGCCTTAATGATTAACGCATGATAAAGTCCTGCACTGCTCGCGCGCTTCAAAGTCGGGTGGATTCTGATTGGCTGTCGATGCTTTCATCATATTCATCAGGTTGGGGGGGAAAAAAATCGTTCTAAAAGTGATTCAAATTATATCTTTCCTCTGTGTGTTAACATATTAGTTGTGGTGTGTACTTCCTATTCTCAAATAATTCGAATGTTTATTAAAACTTTATACACTGCTCAAAAAAATTAAGGGAACACTTTTTAATCAGAGAATATCATCAAGTCAGTTAAACTTCTGGGATATTGATCTGGTCAGTTAAGTAACAGAGGGGGTTGGTAATCAGTTTCAGCTGCTTTAGTGTTAATGACATTAACAGCAGGTGCACTAGATGGGCAACAGTGAGACAACCCCCAAAACAGGAATGGTTTTACAGGTGGAGGCCACTGACATTTTTTCCCTACTCATCTTTTTGGACTGTTTTTCACCAGTTTTGCATTTGGCTAGGGTCAGTGTCACTACTGGTAGCATGAGGCGATACCTGGACCCTACAGAGGTTGCGCAGGCAGTCCAGCTCCTTCAGGATGGCTCATCTATACGTGCCATTGCCAGAAGGTTTGCTGTGTCTCCCAGCACAGTCTCAAGAGCATGGAGGAGATTCCAGGAAGACAGACAGCTACTCTAGGAGAGCTGGACAGGGCCGTAGAAGGTCCTTAACCCATCAGCAGGACCGGTATCTGCTCCTTTGTGCGAGGAGGAACATGATGAGCACTGCCAGAGCCCTACAAAATGACCTCCAGCAGGCCACTGGTGTGAATGTCTCTGACCAAACAATCAGAAACAGACTTCATGAGGGTGGCCTGAGGGCCCGACGTCCTCTAGTGGGCCCTGTGCTCACTGCCCAGCACCAGGGAGCTCGATTGGCATTTCCCATTGAACACCAGAATTGGCAGGTCCGCCACTGGTGCCCTGTGGTTTTCACAAATGAGAGCAGGTTCACCCTGAGCACGTGACAGACAGGAAAGGGTCTGGAGAAGCCGTGGAGAATGTTATGCTGCCTGTAACATCGTTCAGCATGACCGGTTTGGTGGTGGGTCAGTGATGGTCTGGGGAGGCATATCCATGGAGGGACGCACAGACCTCTGCAGGCTAGACAATGGCACCCAGACTGCCATTAGGTATCGGGATGAAATCCTTGGATCCATTGTCAGACCCTATGCTGGTGCAGTGGGTCCTGGGTTCCTCCTGGTGCACAACAATGCCCGGCCTCATGTGGCGAGAGCATGCAGGCAGTTCCTGGAGGATGAAGGAATGATACCATTGAAGGGCCACCACGCTCACCTGACCTACATCCAACAGAACACCTCTGGGACATTGTGTTTCGGTCCATCTGACATCACCTGGTTGCACCTCAGACTGTCCAGGAGCTCAGTGATGCACTGGTCCAGATCTGGGAGGAAATACCCCAGGACACCATCCGTCGTCTCATTAGGAGTTTGCCCCGACGTTGTCAGGCATGCATACAAGCACGTGGGGGCCATACAAACTACTGAGTACCATTTTGAGTTGCTGCAATGAAATTTCAGCAAAATTGACAAGCCTGCTACATCATTTTTTCACTTAGATTTCGGGGGTGTCTTTGAATTCAATCCTCTGTAGGTTGATCATTTTCATTTCCATCAAACGATGTGGCATCCTTTCGTTCATAACACATTACCCAGTCCATATTAGTATAGATATCCAGCATGATATTTTTCCCCATTGAGATCTGATGTGTTTTCAAAGTGTTCCTTTAATTTTTTTGAGCAGTGTAGTTTTAAGTCATGGTCCTTGGTGTGAACTTGGCCTTTAGTGTAAAACATTTTGAGAAGAAAGCAGTCCTAGAGATGTTTTTATCATAATCAATCTATAAATTCTCTGTTAAATTTGCTAATTGATTTCTCAGCACAAAAAAAAAAAAAAAAAAAGATATCAGAAACAGGTCAAGGACAATCGCCCTTTAAATTGATTATGCATGTTCTTCTCACTCATTCTTTCCCTAACTTTCTTCCACTCTAAAAGAAAGAAAAGCCCTCACTTGCTCTTGTAAACCCTCGAAATAAATCTCATCAATAGGCAAAGGACTCTTACAATCTCTCTCTCGCATGCTGAAATACGACACACATCAATGTTCAAATATATTTAGCAATATTCCAACTATATTCTGGTTGTGTCCTCTGATACCCATCAATCAGCATTTTTGTAATCACCTAATTAAGATTTCTTTCGGTAGGTCAGACTCCTAACAATATGAGCTGATGTATGATATGTAAAAGCAGTGTTTGGAATATGCAAAGCAGTTCATTAATATTCATGCATGACAATTATAGTGCAGTCAATTAGTTGATTTTATGTCACAATATTGATATTGTCATGAATACTTGCAGCATGCAGCGTTACATGAATAGGCTTGCATTCATTACGATCTTCTCTTTGCGATGCTAATGTATGTGCTCTTTCTCTCGCCGACAGCTTTAAAGTGGACATGCACGTGTGTGTGTGAAGATCAGACAGTGAAGTGGACATGCACGTGTGTGTGAAGATCAGACAGTGAAGTGGACATGCACGTGTGTGTGAAGATCAGACAGTGAAGTGGACATGCACGTGTGTGTGAAGATCAGACAGTGAAGTGGACATGCACGTGTGTGTGTGAAGATCAGACAATGAAGTGGACATGCACGTGTGTGTGAAGATCAGACAGTGAAGTGGACATGCACGTGTGTGTGTGAAGATCAGACAGTGAAGTGGACATGCACGTGTGTGTGAAGATCAGACAGTGAAGTGGACATGCACGTGTGTGTGAAGATCAGACAGTGAAGTGGACATGCACGTGTGTGTGTGAAGATCAGACAATGAAGTGGACATGCACGTGTGTGTGAAGATCAGACAGTGAAGTGGACAAGCACGTGTGTGTGAAGATCAGACAGTGAAGTGGACATGCACGTGTGTGTGTGAAGATCCGACAGTGAAGTGGACATGCACGTGTGTGTGAAGATCAGACAGTGAAGTGGACAAGCACGTGTGTGTGTGAAGATCCGACAGTGAAGTGGACATGCACGTGTGTGTGTGAAGATCAGACAGTGAAGTGGACATGCACATGTGTGTGTGTTAAGATCAGACAGTGAAGTGGACATGCACGTGTGTGTGAAGATCAGACAGTGAAGTGGACAAGCACGTGTGTGTGTGAAGATCCGACAGTGAAGTGGACATGCACATGACGTGTGTGAAGATCAGACAGTGAAGTGGACATTCACGTGTGTGTGAAGATCAGACAGTGAAGTGGACATGCACGTGTGTGTGTGTGTGTGTGTGTGTGTGTGTGAAGATCAGACAGTGAAGTGGACATGCACATGTGTGTGAAGATCCGACAGTGAAGTGGACATGCACATGTGTGTGAAGATCCGACAGTGAAGTGGACATGCACATGTGTGTGAAGATCCGACAGTGAAGTGGACATGCACGTGTGTGTGTGTGTGTGTGTGTGTGTGTGTGTGTGTGTGTGAAGATCAGACAGTGAAGTGGACATGCACGTGTGTGTGAAGATCAGACAGTGAAGTGGACATTCTAGTGTGTGTGAAGATCCGACAGTGAAGTGGACATGCACGTGTGTGTGTGTGTGTGTGTGTGTGTGTGTGTGTGTGTGTGTGTGTGTGAAGATCAGACAGTGAAGTGGACATGCGCATGTGTCTGAAGATCCGACAGTGAAGTGGACATGCACGTGTGTGTGTGTGTGTGAAGATCCGACAGTGAAGTGGACATGCACGTGTGTGTGTGTGTGTGTGTGTGTGTGTGTGTGTGTGTGTGTGTGTGAAGATCAGACAGTGAAGTGGACATGCACGTGTGTGTGGCCTGGTAAACCCTACATTATGGGGACAAAATGTCCCCACAAGGATGGCAATATCCGAAATCCTTGTTCGTGTGGGGACATTTTTTGGTCCCCATGAGGAAAACGGCTTATAAATAAAAAAAGTGATGTTTTTTTGAAAATGTAAAATCGCAGAAAGTTTTCTGTGATGGGTAGGTTTAGGGATAAGGTTAGTGTAAGGGAATAGAATATACAGTTTGTACAGTATAAAAATCATTATGTCTATGGAAAGTCCCCATAAAACATGAAAACACTACATGTGTGTGTGAAGATCCGACAGTGAAGTGGACATGCACGTGTGTGTGTGAAGATCAGACAGTGAAGTGGACATGCACGTGTGTGTGTGAAGATCAGACAGTGAAGTGGACATGCACGTGTGTGTGTGAAGATCAGACAGTGAAGTGGACATGCACATGTGTGTGAAGATCAGACAGTGAAGTGGACATGCACATGTGTGTGAAGATCAGACAGTGAAGTGGACATGCACGTGTGTGTGTGAAGATCAGACAGTGAGGTGGACATGCACGTGTGTGTGTGAAGATCCGACAGTGAAGTGGACATGCACGTGTGTGTGTGAAGATCAGACAGTGAAGTGGACATGCACATGTGTGTGTGTTAAGATCAGACAGTGAAGTGGACATGCACGTGTGTGTGAAGATCAGACAGTGAAGTGGACAAGCACGTGTGTGTGTGAAGATCTGACAGTGAAGTGGACATGCACATGACGTGTGTGAAGATCAGACAGTGAAGTGGACATGCACGTGTGTGTGAAGATCAGACAGTGAAGTGGACATTCACGTGTGTGTGAAGATCAGACAGTGAAGTGGACATGCACGTGTGTGTGTGAAGATCAGACAGTGAAGTGGACATGCACGTGTGTGTGTGTGTGTGTGAAGATCAGACAGTGAAGTGGACATGCACATGTGTGTGAAGATCCGACAGTGAAGTGGACATGCACATGTGTGTGAAGATCCGACAGTGAAGTGGACATGCACATGTGTGTGAAGATCCGACAGTGAAGTGGACATGCACATGTGTGTGAAGATCAGACAGTGAAGTGGACATGCACGTGTGTGTGTGAAGATCAGACAGTGAGGTGGACATGCACGTGTGTGTGTGAAGATCCGACAGTGAAGTGGACATGCACGTGTGTGTGTGAAGATCAGACAGTGAAGTGGACATGCACATGTGTGTGTGTTAAGATCAGACAGTGAAGTGGACATGCACGTGTGTGTGAAGATCAGACAGTGAAGTGGACAAGCACGTGTGTGTGTGAAGATCTGACAGTGAAGTGGACATGCACATGACGTGTGTGAAGATCAGACAGTGAAGTGGACATGCACGTGTGTGTGAAGATCAGACAGTGAAGTGGACATTCACGTGTGTGTGAAGATCAGACAGTGAAGTGGACATGCACGTGTGTGTGTGAAGATCAGACAGTGAAGTGGACATGCACGTGTGTGTGTGTGTGTGTGAAGATCAGACAGTGAAGTGGACATGCACATGTGTGTGAAGATCCGACAGTGAAGTGGACATGCACATGTGTGTGAAGATCCGACAGTGAAGTGGACATGCACATGTGTGTGAAGATCCGACAGTGAAGTGGACATGCACATGTGTGTGAAGATCCGACAGTGAAGTGGACATGCACGTGTGTGTGTGTGTGTGTGTGTGTGTGTGTGTGTGTGTGTGTGTGTGTGTGAAGATCCGACAGTGAAGTGGACATGCACGTGTGTGTGTGTGTGTGTGTGAAGATCAGACAGTGAAGTGGACATGCACGTGTGTGTGAAGATCAGACAGTGAAGTGGACATTCTAGTGTGTGTGAAGATCCGACAGTGAAGTGGACATGCACGTGTGTGTGTGTGTGTGTGTGTGTGTGTGTGTGTGTGTGAAGATCAGACAGTGAAGTGGACATGCACATGTGTGTGAAGATCCGACAGTGAAGTGGACATGCACGTGTGTGTGTGTGTGTGAAGATCAGACAGTGAAGTGGACATGCACGTGTGTGTGTGTGTGTGTGTGTGTGTGTGTGTGTGTGTGTGTGTGTGTGTGAAGATCAGACAGTGAAGTGGACATGCACATGTGTGTGAAGATCCGACAGTGAAGTGGACATGCACGTGTGTGTGTGTGTGTGTGTGTGTGTGTGTGTGTGTGTGTGTGAAGATCAGACAGTGAAGTGGACATGCACATGTGTGTGAAGATCCGACAGTGAAGTGGACATGCACGTGTGTGTGTGTGTGTGTGTGTGTGTGTGTGTGTGTGTGTGTGTGTGTGAAGATCAGACAGTGAAGTGGACATGCACGTGTGTGTGGCCTGGTAAACCCTACATTATGGGGACAAAATGTCCCCACAAGGATGGCAATATCCGAAATCCTTGTTCGTGTGGGGACATTTTTTGGTCCCCATGAGGAAAACGGCTTATAAATCAAAAAAGTGATGTTTTTTTGAAAATGTAAAATCGCAGAAAGTTTTCTGTGATGGGTAGGTTTAGGGATAAGGTTAGTGTAAGGGAATAGAATATACAGTTTGTACAGTATAAAAATCATTATGTCTATGGAAAGTCCCCATAAAACATGAAAACACTACATGTGTGTGTGAAGATCCGACAGTGAAGTGGACATGCACGTGTGTGTGTGAAGATCAGACAGTGAAGTGGACATGCACATGTGTGTGAAGATCAGACAGTGAAGTGGACATGCACGTGTGTGTGTGAAGATCAGACAGTGGGGTGGACATGCACGTGTGTGTGTGAAGATCAGACAGTGAGGTGGACATGCACGTGTGTGTGTGTGAAGATCAGACAGTGAGGTGGACATGCACATGTGTGTGTGAAGATCAGACAGTGAAGTGGACATGCACGTGTGTGTGTGAAGATCAGACAGTGAAGTGGACATGCACGTGTGTGTGTGAAGATCAGACAGTGAAGTGGACATGCACGTGTGTGTGTGAAGATCAGACAGTGAAGTGGACATGCACGTGTGTGTGTGAAGATCAGACAGTGAAGTGGACATGCACATGTGTGTGAAGATCAGACAGTGAAGTGGACATGCACACGTGTGTGAAGATCAGACAGTGAAGTGGACATGCACGTGTGTGTGTGAAGATCAGACAGTGAGGTGGACATGCACGTGTGTGTGTGTGAAGATCAGACAGTGAGGTGGACATGCACATGTGTGTGTGAAGATCAGACGGGTCTCAACGTGCTCCTCTTCTACACAGACAGCTTTGATTTTCAGACTGAACAACCGGCAGATTTAAAACCAGCCCGGGTTGAAACTCTCCGAGCGAGTCGGACCGCGAAGCTAGCGGGTATTTAACGGGAGGTGATACTCACTACTATTTAACGGGAGGTGATACTCACACTCTTTGTGTTGTTTGTTTGGGTGAGGAGCATGCCCAGTCAGCACTCGAGGGTGGTGACTGTGTGCATTGCGAGGCGCTTCCATTGCGTACGCTCCGATCCCGCTTGGCTCGGTTCAATCCCGATCACGTTCCCCAGGGCTTGGGTCCCGCCGCTGCCGAGGCACGGCGTCGATCTCAGACCTGGGGTTCACAAATGGATTTATCAGTGGATGTTGAGACGGGCTCTGCCTTATCTCAGCCTCCTTCTGATAGATCCAGTGCCTCTCATCAGGGTGCGGAAGCACGCGTTGCGGTTTCTTCCCCCCCGATGGAGGCACCAGTACTGCAATTGTCCAGCTCTGAGGAGTTGGACGTTGTTAGTATTGAAGCTGAGTCTGAGGATTCGCCACCTCAGTCTCACGCTTTTGAGGAATTGCTCGATGTTGTCACGAGAGCAGTTCAGAAATTATCTATTGAGTGGCCAGAGGATAGGCAGGACGTTCGTTCGAAAAGTAAGCTCGACGAACGCTTCCTGCCATCTCGTACACAGCCTCAGCGCAGAAGCCTTCCGTTTTTCCCCGATCTCCACACCGAGGTGTCGAGATCGTGGGGAAAACCAGTGTCTTACAGAGTATACACACCACAAACATCTCACTATTCTTCCATTTATAAATATAAAGAATATGGTTATGGGGAGATGCCGAAGGTGGAGGAGACGCTTGCGAGCTATCTCTCTCCAGCAACGGCATCTTCCTTGAAGGCTCCTTCACTTCCCTCTAAACCAGTTAAATTCACATCAGCACTGGTTCATAAATCGTATGCAGCCGCTGGTCAAGCTGCAGCGTGTCTGCATACGATGTCCCTTATGCAGGCTTATCAAGCAGAGTTATTGGGGGATTTAGAGGAGGGCGGGGGAATTGGTCCTGACACGGTGGCCGAACTACGCAGAGCCACAGATCTGTCTCTCAGGGCCACCAAGGAGACCGCTAAATCAATAGGGCGGTCTATGGCAGCCCTGGTGGCCACTGAGAGGCATCTGTGGCTCAATCTGAGCGATATTAAAGATAAAGAGAAACACGTTCTCTTAGATGCTCCGGTCTCCACTGTTGGTCTATTTGGTGATGCAGTTAACAGTGCTGTAGCTAAATCACAAGAAGCTTCTAAACAGGCAGCTGCACTGCAAAAACTTCTCCCCCGCCGTTCTTTCATTGAGGCTGCTGAGCGGGAGCAGCCTCACTCCTCTAAAAAGAGCGCTGAACATCGTGCCACTCAAAAACAGAGTGTGTCCTCCCGTGCTCCCCCACAAAAATCTCGGGGACACGGAGGGCGCTCTCAAACCCAGCAGCCTTCGAGGGGTAAAACGGATCTGCGGACCGTTATTACCGCCAAGAAGGCTGCTGGGAAAAAGTCCTGACGTTCCGAGGGCTCAGGACAAATGAGGGTAGTCCCCCCCGAAGCAGAGCGGTTAACACCTCTTTTCACGGTGCCCGTCTCTCTTCGGTGCCCTCAGGGGACCGTTCTGCCAACCCTGCCGCCTCCGGTGTTACAGGGCGCAGCGGTCTCCGGCGAGCACATACCTCAAGGTCCACCCGGAAACGTAGTGGCCTCGGGATGCCCGCCCCCTCTGAGGAGGGTGCTAGAGCAGTCTGTTCGGTCGTTCCCTGCCGGTGCGCCATTACAGGGCGACGAACCGACTACTCAACAGCAACAAAATCCAGAAACCAGTCTCGAGAGGCTGGTACCTCTAGTAGAATCTTTGACAGCGTGGAAGCTACTGTCAAATGTTTCTCGTTGGGTCCTGCAGACCGTAGAAAAAGGGTATCAGATACAATTCAAGAAACGCCCACCTCGGTTTATGGGGGTCCTGCCCACAGTGGTGGGCCCCGAGCAGGTTCTGGTTATGGAACAGGAAGTAAACACTCTGTTAGAGAAAGGGGCCATAGAATATGTACCTCCCTCCAACAGGGAAACCGGGTTTTACAGCCGGTACTTCATAGTTCCAAAGAAGGACGGGGGATTGCGTCCCATTTTAGATCTTCGAGTTCTGAACGAGTCAGTCATGCAGCTCAAGTTTTCTCAAGAGGTTGGCTGGTCATTAATATCCTTCGAGGGGGGAATGAGTTTTTTTGTTCTACAATGTATTTTCTTTTCTTTGATTTGACATATGTATTGTCTTATTGGTTTGTGTCAATAAATCTGCTTATTTTTGTGAGTACATTGTAGTTATTATTTTTTTGTTCTATTTTTTTTGAACACTAAGTTCATAAATTTTTTTTATTATCACTCAGTGGCCTTAGGATCACGGTTAGTTGGTTTCATATCTTTGCACCACAGCAGGAATATTTATACAACACAGAAAGCCCACGTGTTTAATCAGCTCAAGCCAGAGAGAATGTTTAAGGAAATGATAAACGCTCTGCTCATCCACACATGACCTGAGAGAACAACATACAAGGTTGAATTTATAGGCAGACATGAAAGAACAGTGAGTTAAATAGCGTGTTGTCTACATTTGCTGAGGTAAGCTGTATTGTAATGGCCGTGCACAGCGAGGATTAGTATTGAATTGCTTTTCTGATTATTTCTGCTCTGGTTTTCTGGTTTTCCTTGAGCTGGTGTAAATGTACGGCTCCTCCTTCAGGCGACAGCGAGCATTACACATTATTCTTCACATTATCCTCATGCTTATTAGCTCAGATTCAACCCGCACCTGAATTCATTTCTTTTAACATTATCAGCAAATTTTCTTGTTTATCACACTTACCTGCTCTCATATTGAGAGAAATAATTAGCAAAGCAACATAATTAGCATTGTAGTCTTTAACAGACTGAAGCATTTAAACGTTTCATTTTAGAACTAATGTTCAATTTAGAACCTGAGAGAAAATTAAACCAACTTCTAACAGTCTGTATATAATAAAGTGAGAGATTTCTATGTGAATGTTTAGTAAAGTGTAATTTATTCCTGTGATCAAAGCTGAATTTTCAGCATCATTACTCCAGTCTTCAGTGTCACATGATCCTTCACAAATCATTCTAAGAAACATTTCCGATTATCATCAATGTTGAAAACAGTTTTGCTGATTCATATTTAGTTTCAACTAAGATAAAAAAAAATTTTTTAAGAAATTAATACATATATTCATCAAGTCAAGGATGCACTAAATTGATCAAAAGTGACAGTAAAGACATTTATAATGTTACAAAAGATTCTATATTAAATAAATAGTTGAACTTTCTATTCCTTAAAGAAACCTGGAAAAAATAAAATGCATCGCTTTTTCCAAAATCATAAGCAGCACAACTCTTTTCAACATTGATAATAATGACCATTATTAATTGATCACCAATAATAATTGATCATCATATTACAATGATTTGTGAAGGATCATGTGACACTGAAGACTGGAGTAATGATGCTGAAAATTCAGCTTTGATCACAGGAATAAATTACACTTAACTATATATTCACATAGAAAACCAGCTGTTTTACACTATAATGATATTTCACTGTTTTTACGGTTTTCTTATCAAATAAACACAGCTTTGGTGAGCAGAAGAGACTCTTTCAGAGACATTTAAAATTCATCACATCATAAAGGGATGTGGTGTCAATTCTCAAATAATTCTTGTTACACAAAAAAATAACGATGAACTTGTTTCACTAACGCTCAACAAACACGTCACAATCATATAACACGTTAAATCCATAAATATGAAAGAGTTAAGAATGCAGTTGTTCCTCCAGCAGGATTTCAACAGTGTGAAATGGGATTGTGTGATAGGAGGACTGATGCTGATGCTGACACACAGTGGTCACTCTCGGTACCATCATTTAAAGGGTTAGTTCACCCAAACATGAAGATTCTGTCAGTAATTACTCTCCCTCATGTTGTTCAACCCCGTAAGACTCTCGTTCATCTTCAGAACACAAATTAAGATATTTTTGATGAAATCTGAGAGCTGTCTCACTCCTCCATAGGCTTCTAGGTAATCGAGATCTGCCATCCCAGAAAAGTTAGTAAAGACATTGTTAAAATAGTCCAAGTGACTACAGTGGCTCAACCTTAAGTTTATCAAGCGACAAGAATACTTTGTGCACAAAACACACAACTTTATTCACCTATTGATTTTCTTCTGCGCGTCAGAACGGAGGCTCATTATTGGCCGACGCTGGTCATGTGTGTGATGCGTGTGATGCTAGCCAATAGTGAGCCTCCATTCTGGATTATTTATTTATTTATTTATTTATTTATATTATGGTTATTTTAACAATGTTTGTAGGCTACTAACTTTTCTGGATCGGCAGAATGAAATTGCCTAGAAGCCTATGGAGGAGTGAGACAGCTCTCAGATTTCATCAGAAATATCTTAATTTGTGTTCTGAAGATGAACGACAGTCTGACGGGGTTGAACAACATGAGGGAGAGTAATTACTGACAGATTTTTAATTTTTGGGTGAACTAACCCTTTAAGACCTGCTTCGATTTCAAAGAGTTTCCAGGTAAATATTTACTCTGGAAACGGTCACGCTGACCTCGAGTGAATGGTGCAGTAAAAACAGTTCCTTGATCACTTCGGTAGAATTTCTCTTTTGTTGAAACTGAGATAAGACATAAAACTATGTGTAGCACACAGATCACACATACCAGACATCTAAAAAATAAATAAACAAGAAAAGAAAGCTGGAAAGAAGAGACATATTTTCCTATAGGCACCACATCAACTGTCACTCATATCAGTTCATTGCAGAATTAAAAAAAAACAATAAGTCAAATTTACTAAATTTTTCTTTGGCAAGTTTTTGCACGAATATTTTTAAAAGTAAATTTCACACGCATATTTTTAAAGTAAATTTCACATATGGAATTAAAGGTATAGCGGAGGATGTTTTACTTCCTGGTGGGTAACCTATACTATTGGTCCTCCTAATTGTCAATCATTCTGGTGAATCAATCAAACTGTTCAAAAAGTGGAGAGGTGGACATGAGGTCTTATCTAAAATTTGGAAAGATCCTCCGCTATACCTTTAAGTAAACTCTACTTAACTAAGTTAAGTGAAAGTAACAAAGAAAATAAGTAATTGTAACTTGGCGAGTAAAAGGTTGAGTAATATTTATTTAGTTGAAGTTTCAAGTGATCATATCAAGTGATAAGCATCATGTGAACGCAGAGACCTCAATACTTGGTAGACAATACACAATGACGGGAACATTTGATGGATCGTTTTTGTGTTTGAATGTGTCATTTATGAATCCAAATGTCACAAAATGGCACGTTACTAATCCTAACAACAGAATCAATGATGAAACAGTGTACAGTTTGAAAACAGTGAAAAATCAACCTCATTAATTATTCAAGGCCCAGTGCATGATGGGAACACCAGTATCAGAAAAGTTGAGTAATTTTACTTAATTTTATAACGTTGATATTTACGCTTTCACTTCTACACGCTTGAATTGAGTACTAATATAGAATTTACTTAATTTTTTTTTAACTCTTGCCTGAACTAACCTTTTCATGTAAATTACATTGTTTTTTTCTGTAGTATTTACTTTACCACAAAATCATTTTGATCAGTGTATAATAACTGATCTAGATTGGCATATAAGCTGAATTACAGCACAGGTATTGTGCATGTTCACAGGAATGTCTTTGTTTCAGCAGATTTCTGTTTGTCAAAGGGCATGAACTGAAGACTAGCATCTCCGAAAGGACGTGCCACGCAGATCATCAGATATCCAAAAAATACTGGGAGTTAGATTTACTTTGAGAGTGAGTCCGTGGGAGCATTTAATATCTTACAAAAGCATCCTTAACATGGAAGCATCAGCTTATACTTTATGACTTTATGACTTATTTGAAACAATATTTCAACTTCATACAGGGACGGACTGGGGCTAAAAAACAGCCCTGGACTTTCTCCCAAATAGGCCCATCATCCGGCCATTCGCCTCTAGCCGTGTGCGACAGACACTAGCCAGGATGTCCTGATACTATGCCACAATACTGTAGCCTATCAGACAAGGTATTCACAGCAAGTAACATCTCAAAACAAATGATGATAATTGGGGTTGTGTTTATTAATGAAGCCTCAGCCTTCAAATAAAAACAAAAAATGTAAAATGCCATAAAATACAAATAATGAAATGTCACTGTACTAATTTGTTTCTTTTTATGTACTAATATGTACCATTAAGGTACCAATATGCACCCTTTAGGTACAAAAATGTACCTTTTAAAAAGGTACAGCCACAGCTTTCGTACCTTTTTTCTGAGAGTGTATACAGTAACCCCAAATTACACAAACTTGTAATTATAAAACATATAGTTACTATATACCAGAGTCCAACCTTTTTGTGTGCGAGGGCTACCTCAAGGGATAAAATAATCTAGAAGAATTTTTTTTTTGTTATACTTCAATATTTATTATACATAACATGGTGAAGCTTTTTTACTTTTCACCATCATATGGGAAATAATAAAATATCTTGATATTCTGGTTAAGACTTACAAGCGAAAAAAAAAAAAAAAACAATTCCTGAAAAATTATTAAAATATTAATAGATTTTTTTGTTGATTTTCTATAAACCTATTGTATGTGTTATCAAAAACAGTAGCCCAAACATTTAGTATAAATGTAAATGAAAAAATAAAAAAATAAAAATAAACTGCCATAACTTCTAAACAAAACATTACTGCATTAGGCTACATTTAATACATGACTATATTAACATAACAGCATTTTTAATATGAATACAGGCACATTTCTGCCAAAAAGGTTTGTTTTACTAAAGTTAATTCAAACACTTTGGTGTGAAATGTCTTCTAACTGGTTTGTTCTCGGAACAATGTTTCGCCTGTTTTTTTTTGTTTTTTTTTTGTTTTTTTCGTCAATATGTTGAGAATATCAGCGCTGTTTCATCTGGCTTTTTACCAGCTTAAATCATATAGTCATCTGTGGGTTTATAATAGAGATAGAGAGTTCTGCGCTGAATTTAAATGCTTCTCAGTGGATCGCGCAGCTCTGTGTAAATCGATACCTAATGTTCGCGTGATCGAGATCAGCCCGCACAGCTGCTTTGTCCGCGATCGCTGTTTTTTGGGCCGAGCTAATAATGCGCTGCTCAGATCAAACAAGTTTTGTTCCGCTTTTTGAGCGTTTGCCATTTGATGTTTCTCATACGCAACGCAAATGACAGCGTATAATCAAAGAGAGTTGGGTAATTTTATAGAGGCAAAAGTTCAAATTTAAACGTTTAGTTGAAAAGGTCGCAAAATACCATTATTCGAAGTCTGGAACCCCGACGGCAAGTTGGAGCTATTTATAGAATGTGTTTAGCGGGCAACTCACAGGCACCATGTTGGAAGACCACTGCTTTTCAAATATAATGTAAGCAAATTTAAAAGTATAGTCCTACAGCCTTATAAAACTAACTTTCTGTCAGTGGCTATAGGCCGACTCTTCTTCCTCAGTTGTTGTTTTTTACACGTATATAAGTGATCATATTAGTGCCCCTGCTGTTGGCTGTTCATATTGCTTTATTAGATTTTTTTTTTTTTATTATTTATTATTTAATTTTTTTTGCCGACGGCCCTCGGTTGGACGGCCGTTCTGGACTTTTCCAGAACGCACAGACTGTCAGTCCGTCCCTGACTTCATAACATGCATCATAAAGTGCATTGCATAAAGCACGAGTTATCACTGTCAGGTCCGTAAAGAGAGAACTCAAATGCAGAGGATAGTGCGACAGTTTATTTGGCACAACAAAAATCCAATAAACATCCAACGTGTGTAGAGACACACACACAAACAGAAAGCTGGTGTAACAACTCCAGAGCCGTCCGTACAGAACCCTGCGGACACAGGCTGTGGAGACCACCTCAGGTGCAATGCCCAAACGGGACGTCAGAGCGTCAGTCAGATCGAGACTGAAGATAGCAGGCACACGGCCAGCAGAAAGGCTCCTCGTCTAAGCGTCCTGAGCACAGCAGCAGAAGGAGGATGAAAAAGACACAGAGCACAGGTACAACCGTACATGAAACAACAGCACGAAATCTACTGACAACAAGGGGCAGACACAGCAGAGAATATAAGGGAGAAAGGGAACGAGCAACAGGTGAGGGCAATCAGCTCGTGATCTGCACACACCAGCGCTGAAGAATCAGCGCTGATTGCCCAGGTCACGAGCTGCAGAAAATGACAGGACAACACAGACAACAGGGAAGCCGATAAAGCACCCTGAACCGTGACAATCACATGCAAATATATTCTGCCATAAATGATGCTCTTCCTCTGTACTTTTGTCTTGTTTTCCAGTGCAAATATCTAAAAAATCTTAAATCAAGATAGATCTACTGGAGAACAAAATAACTGAGGATATTAAGTCTTTTTTTTTTTTTATGTATCAAAATGCAATGAGTTTTTGCCAAAAAAAAAAAAAAAATGAATTATGAATTATATAATGAATATAATATACAATTAATTTTAAAATAGGCAACTATTAATATTTTTACACTTACATCAATGTAGAAGAGAGTCGAGCTGAGCATGTCTGCGAACTGCGTGTGTAGAAAAAGAGCAAAAGAAGTGAGAGATATTTGCATATAGTGTGTGTAGATAAACATGTGAAAACATGTTATAGCACAGGAAGCAATAAGTGCATTTTAGAATCAGGCCACTTTTAGTCTGAGAATGTGAAACAGTGGATAATGCAAGTCACTGGTTTAAATGGAAACGTTGAAGGAGGTAAATATGATGAAACGTGCAGCTCTTCATCTTCTTAGGAAGTAATGAATGTAATGCCCTCTGACCCTGAAGGAAAGGCACCTTGTCATTAAATCCTCTTAAATGAAGGCTATGGTCCTTAAACACAGGATGAGGATTTCCAAGAAAGCGTCACATGGTTTGTTTGTCTTGTTTCTGAATGCTGTGTATGGGGGCTGATAAAAAGGCGCTGTGTTATTTGACCGTGCTCAAACATCAAACATTTCCTTGAACGCATGCACTGTAATCATGGAGCATTCAGCTCCTTGTTTGGGATATACAAACACAGTTACGGGGTTGTGCATCACATATAGCCATCTGTTTGGGCTATTACACACTCAAACATCTGCATTCTCTGGAGTTTCTTTCATTACATGTTAGTGGGAACCATAGCTGCCAACTAAAACATTTAGTTATGTTTTATAAACATAACTAGACTGAATTTTATTAGGTTTAGTGACAACATGTTACAATGTTTACATCGTACAATTTCTGGTAAGCTACGTTTTTTTGACACAAATTTCACGATTTCAATACAATTCAATTCTTGTGATTTGATTTAATATTGACTCATCTGGATACATATTACGTACACAAGATAGGCGTTCATTTTTCTCAAGAAAAATTAAATCAAAATCTCACCTAATGCTGTAAACATACAGAGAGCCCTATCAGTTGGTAGTATTATATAAGGTTAAAAATAACTCAAATTTAATATAATGCGTTTTTTATTATAATAACAACTTCATTTAATGATATGTTAAAATGTAATAAATATGTAATATAGTACACATATTTAGTAAAATACTCTCTATAGCTCTTTTTTTTTTCTAGCCAGCTAATGTGCTATAGCCTATATTATGTTCATTAAATGGCTCTCCTGAGGTAAATGTGACATAATTGTTCTCCAGCTGTTTTATTAATCCCTTTCCACGTTTGAAAAACACTGATTGATCGATATTATGTATGAGGAATATACATTTCGGTAAGTTGTACTGTATCTTTCAACAGTGTTCATTCCTTGTTTATTTACTATTAGCTAGTAGAGATGATCGGTTCACGTGCCGCTAGGGATCTGTCACGTCACATTTACAAGCACCAAAACGGTATTTATTGTTTGAATTTCGTAATAAAATTGACATAATCTGAGAGCTGAGATTTGTTTTTACATCATAAGTAAGTAACCTGCTCTGTCTTGTCTGTCGGTGTCCGTGTCCTCTTTGCTTCGCGATTTTGCTGTGAGTGAGAAAATGGATGTGTGGCGTGAGAGCGTGTGAAAAGCGTCACACGGTGAATGCGTGAGAGTTGGCAGCTCTGCATAGGCTACTCACACTAAAACATTCATCTCAAAGTGCTTCTGTCCTCTATGAACAATCATTACTGTAGTATTTGCAATAACAAGTAGTAAGGCTTATGTCGATACTTCAAATGTCACAAAAACAGTATGGAAGTGCTTTTTGTCGAGAAAAGGGGCTTTTTTAATGCAAAAAAATGAAGTGTCACATGACAGAATTAGTCTACATACAGCGCCTGCATTCATTCTCTGTAATGTTGAATCTATATTAATATTATTAAATTGTATAAAAACGTATTTTGTAAGAATGAAGTGTTACCTCTCAAACATCATTCATCCTCGTTTTTTTCTGGGGGGGGGGTATCAACATGAATAAAATGGTTGCCATTTTATTCATGTTGTTCTGAAGATTAAAAGGTCAAACTGAATCCTGTACACTGTTGTTTTAAAATTAGAAGAAGGTGTTTGTGTTGCATTCACATTTTAAGTTAACCAAACTTAAAATTTTAAGTTGACACCTTGAATATTTGAGTTATCTCAGTTTAAATCTGGGAAAGTTATTCTTTGCGCTAAATTTTAAGTTTTTATAGTGTATTGACCTGAAACCGATCACATGGGAACTCAAGGAACACTCATCTCCTCAACAGTAATGTAAAATATCATTTAACACACTTTTTTTTTTAAGCCATTTAACAAAGGACTACACAATTGACAAACAAACCATAATTGTAACCCAACATGTCAAAAACATCCAGAAATAGTCCCCTAAACTTGCACAGATGTACTTTATTATGTGAACCCCTCAGCGAAAAGCTTTAGCACTATAATAAGGAGAATTTCACTAACTTGTTTTGTATGTTCAGATTTTTTTTTTTTTTATCTAAAATGATACATTTCTGCATTTCACCTTTGCTCTAGATTGTTTACTAATCAAAAATACTTTTTTTCTTTTTCTTTTTTTAACTGAATTGTGTCACATTGTGGCTTTATGACATTTGGATAGAAACTAAATAAAACATTTTTTATAAGTTTTGCACGGCCGTGTTAATATTTGTGCATGCTTCCTGTTCAGAGACATTCATTCAGATCATGATCTTAAAGATTAGAATAGTTTACATATAAAACAGTTCACCCTTGTCATTAAAAACAGCATGTCAATATGCCAACTTTTCATTTAGTCTTCCATGGAAGGAAGTTAGTTGTGTGTTTATAGACTGTAACATCATGAGGGTGTAAATGTCAAATGATTGGATTTTTTTTATATCCATGCAATCTTATTGGTTCAACTTTATCAAACTCTTTTGGTCTTATGATTCTGGACTACCGAAACAACCTCTTTTGTCAAACAATTCCAGTCATTTATTTTTGTAACTTTCAAAAAAGGACTGTTCCACAGTTTGTACACATCTACGATGTCCGATAAATTTGTTATATCACTAAGATTATAGATTAAGCCTTGTAGCTTTACATGTGTCAGGTTATGGCTTCTAAGTACAGTCCATCTTATCCTGGTTTTATTTCCTTGCACAGTTGGACCGTATAATAACGGGCTTTACAGGACACTCTTATTAAAAGTACCCGTGCAGTTCCAAAATATCTCTTATAAATCCTTCAAACATATCTCTAATCCTTTCTGGGCCATATTTTGCTTTGCTATTTAGATATACAGTTTGATTACAACAAATTATCTTTTGACGAGTAGGAGGCTACTCTTTTCTTGTTGATATTACTACTTACAGTAAGGCCTAAGAATAATACTAATATGCTGGCTACCCAGATAATCATGCAAGCCAGCAGGCTCTGTCTCTTGTACTTCCTCCTTAGAAGAGTTCCTGGTACACCCCTGTTTCTGCAATCACAAGATAAGAGAGAGAACAGGTTATCATCCTATGCTTTCCCTAACCTCTTTTCACACCATTTGGCCAGTTTTTCAGCTGAGCTTGGTTCAGGCAGCCAGAGAGTGGACACTTTAACCCTTTCAATGGCTTTACCTTGACCCATGTAATCACTTGTGGTCGTTATATGTGCTTTTGCTTTCTGGCCCAAATTTGACTTTTACTCTACCTGTCCCTGCAAAAGTCTGTTGTGATTTTTTATGAATTCTACCATTACTTCTTTAATCACTGTTTTCTCATATTTCCCTTAAACCTTATGGTAAACTTCGCTGTCCACATTTCTGGTTGACGTCCTTATCACCTCTTTCCAAAGGTCCAAGTTCGTGTCCCTGGATAGGTTGTATTTTAGTTTACAATCCTCGCAACTTTTACAGGCACAATTGCCTGTGGTTAGTTCATATTGCCATATGTTCCAAAGTTGCTTACCCCTTCGACACGCCTCACTTACAGTATTGTCTCCCACTGCACATGCCCCAATGGACCTATTTGTGCAGTACCACTGTGGCATGATAGTCAGCCAACTTCTTAGCCCAGCCTGACTTTCTCGGATCTCTCTCAGTCCTTGCCATAGGATTTGGCAAACATCCCGTTTACCACAGATAACACAGTCAGTTGGCTTTCTTCGAATGCTTGGGCTACCCATTGTGCAATCTTTATGGCAGATTTTAACAAAAAATCCATCACTATCTTTATAGACTACCGCAGTGCCTTCTTTGGGGGTAATTTCCGGATGAAAGGTCACCTTTTTGTGGATAGACATCATTTGATCTAATATCTATATTTTCTCTCCCACTAGATCTCTAACCGACCAAATTCAGTTTGCTTCCAGCCGTACAGTGGTATTTGATGTTCATTTAACTACCTTGTCTTTGGTTTCGGTTTTAGCCTTAAACTTTTTATCTTTTTATTAACAGGATATAAACTGTCTGTCACTGGCGGAGCTAGGGGGTGGCCAGGGGTGGCCGTGGTCACCCTTGGTCTAAGCTTGGCCACCCCTTTGGCCACCCTTCTCACAACTGCTGTTTCTGTCTCTTTTTTTGTATTGACAAAAATTGAGTTTTTTTAAACGCTGAACCGTCTCTTTAAGACTACAAAAAACGTGAGACTTTTCAGACGCACACTTCAACTTCATGTGCAATGTGCAAGTGCCGAATGAGCTTCAGCAGAACATCATACAGTGATATGCACATAGTAAATATAGAATCAATCTTTCTCAACTGGTGGGTTGCAAGACCGTTTTGAGTAAGTCGAAAAGTGTGCAGTCAACAACAAACATAATTCTCTTTTTTTCTGATGCTACTTTTATTTTAGAAGATGTGTGTGAAAGCTTGTGACACTTCTGTCAGATGCTGAGAAAAGGGCGTTGTGCTTATTCAGTTGGCTATCTTCGGTAAGATGAGATGTTGTCAGGCCAAATGTCAGTAAAACTAACTAACTTTTCTGTCATACGGCTGACAGCTGTTGTACTGTGCTTGCGGTACGCACAAATGCGGCGTGCTGTATCCGTAGTTCTGTCGTCAATTAACTCATGTAAGAATCAAAAAGGCGATTAAAGCTGTCAAAACTGCATGCATGTATTTGTTATATATGCATCACATGTGTCTGGATTAAAATATTCTGCTATGTGAGATCACAATATAAGGCACAAACTGATATGTAATGTTTTAATGTCCAAATAAATGTGAGCACTGTGCATTTGTACTAGACGATAGGCATTCATTTTGCGTTAATTTGTAAAGGACAAACAAAAATGGATAATTTAAGTCCATAAAATAACAAATTTTACATTCTGGCAACATTATATTATGAAAAACATAACATTTTACATTATGTGCTGTTGACTTCCGCCTTGTTCACATTCTTGCACATGGGGATTCAAAAGAGAACTTTTGTTTTCCTTTTGATAGAACTGTTGCAATTATTTATTTTGACAACTAATATAGAAAGTTAAACTTTTTTTTTGACAAACTCAGAATTGGTTGAAGAGTTCATTGATTATATAAAACGCATTGAAGGTTGAATAATCTTTGGACTACAGTAGTTATCTGCATGTTATCTCATCCATGAAGATGCAAAAATGTAGAACAAGCTATTGGAGATTTTGAGAACCAGAACCAAGCTAACTGAGCAAGTTGAACTTTAGCTATAGTGTGTGCCCTTTTATTACTATTTAATTAATTTTAATATGAGGTGGTGGGTAATAAAAAATATCAAATTCACTCAGTATTCCATGATTCCTAATTCACTACTATATCAATTACAATTAAGTACAAATTAACTTTTATTCAGTTGTGTAGGCACTAAAACAGTCCAATACAATTTCAAATTATTTTTTTATGATAAAATAATTAAGATTTCTGTGCCACCCCAGACTGGTTGCTGGCCCTTGCCTGGCCACCCCTATGGAAAAATCCTGGCTCCGCCACTGCTGTCTGTCCCACCTTAAACGGATTTCTGCTGCTATCAGCTGGTTCTTTTTTTTGGCTGGGTTTGTTGATCCTGTAATTTAAGATAAAGGGTGCATTCATCAATTAGCTTGTTCCAGTCTCCAAAATTCCGATTTTTTACAAACCACTCTTTCGCACTTATTCCATTTTCTTTGCAAAATGTTTCTACTTCAGTACAAGTCAAATTATGGGCGTTATCCCCACGGATACGCTCTAGCTTCCCTCGGTATTTAATCCATTCTTTAAGACTATTTACCACCATAGACAGTATATAAACTGGACACAGCGACCCCATAGGTTTCAACAGAGAAAAGTGAAGTCAATTAGAAGCTCTCACTTCCTGATGGTCGAGCGTATTGCGCAGACTCAAACTGAGCTTGACGACGTGGATGTGACGTGAGCAACCCGTTTGTCTTCTAGTAGCTGTGCCAAGAGAAATCTGAATCATTCCCTTCCGAAACTTGCAGAGACGGAGAGTGTGAGTAGGAGGTGTCCATGAGCTAGGAGCAGGATAAACTTTTGCTAAGTATTCTGATTAATTATTTTGTCATTTTGCCTCCACGTCTCCCCGATTGCCCGCAAGCTTCTCCTGTCCATACGGTAATCTCTCTACTGTGCGACAGAGTCACATGGTTATGACGCAATCGTTAGCCTATTTTTACAAAAACTGCTTCTACGGGGCCATAACGTAAGATACAAGGTAATGGAGCCTTTTATACATTTTCGTGTTTCTTTAGAAATAAATAATGGACAAATGGAGTCTTTAAACGCCTCAGATGTAAAGTTATTCGCTGTCAAAGTGACGCCAAAATGAATGGGAGTCAATGGAGTGCTAACAGCAGGTGATGGTCTGCTAATCAATGGCGGCGCCCGGGGAAGCTTCAATGTTTTCCGAAACACTTCCCCCGTTTACCACTACCATACCTGTCGCCTGTGAACACGGATATATTTGCATGAAATTAGTACAGTTGTCTACTATTACCAAGAAGTAAACATTCTTTTTCTTTGTCTGTGCCCTCACAGGCCCGCAAAGTCAATGCTAATTTCTTCATGTTCTTTATCTGTTTTGATTTTTCGAAAATCATGGTGACTACTTGACATCACTTTTCTACAATCAGGGCAATTTAGTTTGATGGCATGATATGATGGCATGATATGATATGAACATTCAAACCCAGCAAATGGCAGTAGTTAAAGGACGTTCCAACTGGTCATGAAGCTCCTGTAACAAGTTTCCCTCACTCTGTTTTGGGACTGCACGGATTCGGATATATTTATCCACTTCCCCATTTCCTTCTGCAGCGGCAGTCTTCTGCACTGTGTGACTTGGCTGATGCAAGACCATTGGTTGCACAATCCTATTGTTCAGACTAATTTCTCTCCAGAAATCAGCCTGTGCCAATGGTTTACCTTTAGCGTTATGATAATCATTTTGTTCCCATGTTTTTACGTTTTCCACAAAACCCAAATATACATAAATCACAATCGGTAATCAGAATACTGTCTTTATGGCTATGCTCAACCGTATGCTTTAACGCCTGAGCAACAGCCATCACTTCAGCTTCCTGGGCACTTTTGTCATCTGACAATCTACCTTTTTGTTTGTAGATTATTTTACATTTAAGTTTGACTATAAATCCCCACCATGTCTGTCCTTTCTCTGAAGTCCCATCAGTGAAGTTACAGATTTTTGACAGGTTTATTTCAGTTCTTTTTTCTTTCTTTGGGTTTTTTTCATTTCTGATTTCTATCAGGTTATCACTTATTAATATGCTCCATTTAGCCCAAGTAAAGACATGAACTCTCTTATCTTCACTCACAAGATGTTCTCTGGCCAGTAATTCAATGCCCTCACCTTTTGCTACAACAATTATTGTTTTTTTTTCAGCTGCTAATGATTAAATAGCTAATACATGTTTTGCTATCGTAGCTAAGATGTCCACGGCTGACATGTTTTCATGTTTCTTTTGATTAGCTGGCTTTTCATGAGAAATGAACATAACAGGTGATTTTGGATTTCCCTCGATATACAGAACAACTTCCATTTCCTCTGCGGTGTTGTCTATTTTTTTTGACTGTTAGGTTCTTTTCAGGGTCCCTGCAAACAATTCTTCCTGATCCTAATGCCATATCAATTATTTCACATTTCATTTGCTCAAGCTTTGCATTCCACCTGGAAATGATCTCCCGTTGTTGCTTTATATAGTACTTTCACTTTTGCACTATATCCTGGAACTAAATCTCTTATAAAATTCAGTCTTCCTAATAGGCTTTTGCAACTGCCAGCTGTTTTACTCCCTGACCGAGGGAACACTCGGCACGGACGCACTGGCACACAGCTGGCCTCTGGGCCTCTGCAAATATGCATTTCCCCCAGTGAGCCTACTTGCACAGACCCTGTGCAAAGTCAGGGAGGACGAGGAGCAGGTCCTTCTGGTGGCTCCCTATTGGCCCACCCAGACTTGGTTCCCAGAACTCATGCTCCTCGTAACAGTCCCTCCCTGGCCCGTTCCTCTGAGGAAGGATCTTCTGACTCAGAGACGGGGCACCCTATGGCACCCGCGTCCGGACCTCTGGAAACTCCATGTCTGGTCCCTGGACGGGACGCGGTGGTTCTAGTTGACTTACCCCAGAGGTACTTAACACCATCACTTCTGCGCGAGCGCCGTCTACGAGACGTGCGTACGCCTTGAAGTGGAACCTGTTTGTCGAGTGGTGTTCCTCTCACCGAGAGGCAGCAAGGGTTGGAGCGAAGGCTGTCTTCCTCCACCCTCAAAGTACATGCTGCCGCTATTTCAGCATATCATGACCACATAGATGGCAAAACAGTTGGAAAACACGACCTGGTCATCAGGTTTCTTAGGGGGGTGAGACGTTTAAATCCTCCTCGTGCCCCGTCCATACCCTCTTGGGACTTTTCCCTGGTGCTTCGAGCACTTCAGGATGCTTCCTTTGAGCCTTTGCAGTCAGCAGACTTAAAGCTTCTCTCCTTGAAGACTTTGCTGCTGATTGCACTGGCCTCGATCAAAAGGGTAGGGGACCTGCAAGCATTTTCGGTCGACGAATCGTGCCTAGAGTTCGGGCCAACCATCCAAATCCAAACCATTCTCAGGTGTCCCCAAAAAGGCTTTAGGGTTAGAAGGGAAGTAACCACCCTAGTTATCTTCCTCTATGCACTACTAGAGACAGTGGTAAGCATTCGAATGGAACTGGGGTATTGCTTTTAAAGGTAGGGTAGGTAGGAATTGTCTAAAAAACGTCTTTTCCAATTTTGTTGAAACTTTATTTATATATTAATACATAATTAAAATGTAAGTACTCTGAAAAAGAAAGTATAAAAATCGAGTGTCTGTAGACCTCTCACGACTGTTTTAAAGACAGCTCATTATTTCCATTCACTCCACCCCCTCCCTTCTGGGCTCCTTCCAAAGCCACGCCCCCAAAACACAAACGCATTATTTACCTGAGACGAGTGGAGAGGAGCGCAGTGCATGCAGTGACATCATGTCAGAATCACATCATGTAATTAAAAAATCTAACTTAATCATTATGAATATAAACAAATAAGATGTATTTTAGTACTCACTATCAATCTAGCATTGGTAAAGTTTAAAATATATTTTTTTTGATTAGCTAACGAGCTAGTTATATCTATAAGGCAAAGCTAAAAACAGGTTGCATTGATACACGTTTTTCCATTACCATCAGTTACACTGTGATGAAGATGAATTTCGTGTAAGATTCATAACATATATGGTGTTCTGCATGTAAGAGTTTCCATGATGAAAACATTGACTCTGATGAGGACTACACTCCAGAGACAAGTACCGCATCGTCAGCTCGAGGACAGGTCCGGGGTCGAGGGCGAAGCAGAGGAGGTCGTGCAAGAGGCCGTGCAACTAGGGTCCGAGGATATTGACACGCGTTTTATTTCTTTGTTTATCCAAAGACTTTTTGTTCATTACCTTTTCTAGTACTGTCTTCCTTTTTTTGCCTTGTTTGCCTTCGCTAACTGCATATGCCGGTAATGTGAATTTTGATTGCTCTTTCTCTGCCATTGTTTTGCTATTCCTAGGTTCGCGCGCAAGTGGGCAGATCCTGTGGCAAAAGGGTGGTTGCCATGGTTGCGAGAGAGAGTGACAGTCGCTTAAGCCAATCCTTTGTTTCGTCCCGGATGGAAATAATGAGCTGTGTTTAATGCAGATTAAACGGTCTAGAGTCACTCGATTTTTATACTCTTTTTTTCAATTACATTTTAATTATGTATTGATATATATAGAAAGTTTAAACAAATTTGGAAAAAAGTTTTTTATAAAATTCCTACCTACCCTACCTTTAATAGTTATTGTTTTACTAGGATTCTGCATATTAAATTAATAATAATAGATCCCGGACGAGCCCCCATGTGGTGAGATCTGGTATTTATCTCATTGCCTGATTAACCCCTATTTAGGTAGTCTTTTGCTGTCAGGTCAGATTTATTACACTGGCTAGTTTATTATACCAGTTAAATCTAAGGTATGTCCCCTAATACCATACACAACAATAACAATCATTGACTCAAAAGATCTTTCATGCTTACCCTCTAGTGAAAGCTTCCTGGATCTTTGTTGTCCTGGTCAGGTGAAGATATACAAGTGCCTACTCTGTTGCTATTGAACTTTCTTAGTACAGCTGAAGTATGACGAAAATAATACTTGTCTTTTAATGAAATAAACATTTATTTAAACAAAAGAGAAATATACTTGGTTAAAGGAACTGTTTGTAAGAAATGTATTTCAGTTAATCATAAAATGGCCCTGATATGTCACTAGACATTAAGAAATCATGTTCATTTCAAATACTTATATCACTGACAACAGTAGTCCGGCCAGGATATTGTCATTTAAAAGTGAAGTTGCAGCCCTCAACTGATGTTGATGTTGTCATGTTGTGTTTTGGCCTGATGCTTCACCCTCCACCTACTAATCACGAAGTCAGTAGTGTTTCGGCATCCGGGTTGCCAGCTCTGCTCTAGTTACCACAGCTGCAGCTACAAACATGTCGGATAAAAAATGCCAGCCTATCTGGCAACCTCGAGTCAGGGGGAGGGGGAGGGGATACACCGCTCTACAGTAATTTGAAAGTGATTGCAGTACCAGTTTTGGCCGCAATCTTACATACGGTTCCTTTAAAGTGTTGTCAAAGTACCGGTACTTTGGTACCAAGTCAGTACTGAAAATGTGAAGATACCAGCATTTCTGTAGTACCGGGTATATTCGGTACCCACTAAAGGCTCTGCTTTAAGTCGCTTCCGTGATTTTATCTAAGCGTGGGGCTCCAGACTAACTCTTTTACTTGGAGCACTGTCTGTAGCCGATATATACCACGATATATATAGTGTCTGTGTATATTAAACTGCAAAAAGACTATTTAAATATTAACCCTGCATGTTCTGCTTGTCTCTGAATGAATGGCGCAGACGCGCGGTTTCATTTACCTAACACACACACACACACACACACACACAGAAGCACGAGTGACGCTCGTGCTGTTTTCAGTCTCTGCTGCCTCACAATATGATGACATGACGAAATTCATCTCCAGAGCTGCTCTGAGAGTCACTTCATGAGCATTTTTCCGTTAAATTTGAGAAAAAACGATCGTCATATGATCATACACACACAGAAACTCAAAGGTCTTCACGGCAACCCGTCAAAATAAAAGTTCGGTTTAACTTGAAGAAATTGACAGAAATAATTAGGCTACTGTACAGTAGATTTAGCTACATCTCCATGGGATTTTTTTATAAGCAATATTTACGTTTAAACTGCATGTAGCCTTTAATGCTTATATGTATTATTCACTTATGATTACCGTCATAAATAAAGTAATTTAATTTAATTTAATATTTTTTTCAAATAGTTAAATAAAATAGAAAAATAGTTCCAACAGATTTTGCTGTGGTACCAAAATTGGTACCGAGAACCGTAAAATTTTAAGGGTATTGGTACCGACTACTGGAATTTTGGTACAGTGACATCCCTACTTGGTTACATAATAATCAAAAACTTGTTAGCAAATAATCAAAAGGTTACAGATTATGATTCTTCAGCTAATCCATTCCCGGGGCAGTCCCGGAAAATGGATGTACAAAGAGTAACTTACTTCTATGCAGTTCACGCAACCAATCTGATAAAAATAACCTGTTCTTGTCTTGAGCTTCTCAGGTTATAAAATAGCAGCAAGCAAAAATGAGAATCTAGAGAGAATCCTTTCTCTCCATTGATGAACATCAAAAAATGAACACACTTAATCATTCTTTTTCTGAGGTATATTATACTCTAAACCACATGCATTGTTCCTGTTTCGACCACCTTGGGTTTTTGCAGAGGAGCCGGGGGGAAACACCGTCTCGAGATTTTTGTGCTTAGTTTGCAACATACAATCCTGCAATCTTATGCAGATAAGTCCTCTCGTGTCACTCGTTTCGTCGTTTCCTTCCATTGTTCTCCTTGTGTGTCTGTGGGTGCGTATGTCTGAGTGTTTTTGGAGGTACATTTAATTCCTTATTAAAATAACCAATAAAAATAAAAAATACAAATTATAAAACGTCCGTATAAAAGTACTGCAGACTGCATGAATGCATAATAGTAAATATTTTACTTTTTTATTTTTTTTCTCAGTATTCCCATATCAAACGTGTAAGATGGAAAGATATAAGTAGGCCTATATTTTATCTCTTTGTGTTTATTTCATATGACATATTTCCTTTTATTTAAACCTTCTGGGAACTCTGTCAAGTTTAAAGCCTATTTTAAAAGTGCAAGTTGTCTCCTTTTTTAAAACAGAAATGATATCTGCCACCAGGGTTTTTTGGTGTCTTTTGAGCTCTTGCTCGTTTTTAATTGGGGCGACTTGTAAACCACTTGCGTGACTAGAACTGCTTTCATTCACCAGCAATTATTTTAACAAGCAATTAACTGTGAGGAATGTCTTCCCCGAAGGACCAAAACAAAACTATTTGCAATGGGATCCAAAATCAAATAAAATGATACTTACATTATTATGCTTCATGAAAGACAATTTAATATTTTTAGGACCATTAAGGCTTTATGCATTGTATTATTAGATTCATGACAACTGAGCAAACCATCAATACCATGTAAACCAAAAATATACACTCACCTAAAGGATTATTGGGAACACCTGTTCAATTTCTCATTAATGCAATTATCTAATCAACCAATCACATGGCAGTTGCTTCAATGCATTTAGGGGTGTGGTCCTGGTCAAGACAATCTCCTGAACTCCAAACTGAATGTCAGAATGGGAAAGAAAGGTGATTTAAGCAATTTTGAGCGTGGCATGGTTGTTGGTGCCAGACGGGCCGGTCTGAGTATTTCACAATCTGCTCAGTTACTGGGATTTTCACGCACAACCATTTCTAGGGTTTACAAAGAATGGTGTGAAAAGGGAAAAACATCCAGTATGCGGCAGTCCTGTGGGCGAAAATGCCTTATTGATGCTAGAGGTCAGAGGAGAATGGGCCGACTGATTCAAGCTGATAGAAGAGCAACTTTGACTGAAATAACCACTCGTTACAACCGAGGTAAGCAGCAAAGCATTTGTGAAGCCACAACACGCACAACCTTGAGGCGGATGGGCTACAACAGCAGAAGACCCTACCGGGTACCACTGATCTACACTACAAATAGGAAAAAGAGGCTACAATTTGCACGAGCTCACCAAAATTGGACAGTTGAAGACTGGAAAAATGTTGCCTGGTCTGATGAGTCTCGATTTCTGTTGAGACATTCAGATGGTAGAGTCAGAATTTGGCGTAAACAGAATGAGAACATGGATCCATCATGCCTTGTTACCACTGTGCAGGCTGGTGGTGGTGGTGTAATGGTGTGGGGGATGTTTTCTTGGCACACTTTAGGCCCCTTAGTGCCAATTGGGCATCGTTCAAATGCAACGGCCTACCTGAGCATTGTTTCTGACCATGTCCATCCCTTTATGACCACCATGTACCCATCCTCTGATGGCTACTTCCAGCAGGATAATGCACCATGTCACAAAGCTCGAATCATTTCAAATTGGTTTCTTGAACATGACAATGAGTTCACTGTACTAAAATGGCCCCCACAGTCACCAGATCTCAACCCAATAGAGCATCTTTGGGATGTGGTGGAACGGGAGCTTCGTGCCCTGGATGTGCATCCCACAAATCTCCATCAACTGCAAGATGCTATCCTATCAATATTAGGGGTGTCAAAATTAATCGTTTCTACGATGCATCGCGATGCAGACGAGGACAATTCGGTATCGGTTCAGTAATAGACCATAACCGATTACAATGTACTGACGCTTTTCTGACGTCATTTGTCGCGTACGTGTTTTGTCGCGGTAGCATACAATGACAGAGGGAGGTGAGACGCGAGTGCGAGAAAATAAAAAATGCTCCAACTACTTTAAAAGCCTACATCTGGGCACATTTCGGCTTTGATGAACAACCTGGTAAGCACGACCTGCAGAAGACACGCGCTGTGTGCGCTCATGTCACGCACAAATAGAATATGCAGGAGGTAATACCACAAACTTGATAAACCACGTTAGCCGTTTTCACCCTGAGCTGTTAACGCCTGGCAGAGTCTGACTGCTAGAGTAAGCGGATGAGCTCCAACGTCACCCGAATCCGCAGCCAAAAACAAATCATCCACCCGCCCCAATAATTTTCTCTGATTTAAGTTTCCGCACCCGATGGTCAAATTACAATTATTCTGTGATTATAAATGGATGATCGTCACCTTCAACAGCAGACTCGGCGACGGTTGATGCGCGCATCTTTAATGGTAACATAATACACTGATAAATGAGCGCTGCTTTTAAATGAACATTTCTTTAAAACAAAATTTATTTGACAGATTTTCCTTTTCTTAATGGCATAAACAAGCTTTACTCCCTTGAAACTTAAACTGTAATGTCACTGTGACATCCCGAACAGGCGAGCACACGCACACACACGCGCACATCACTTTTGAAGTAAAATTTAAAATTGAGGATGCAGTGCATCGTGATGCATCGCGATATCGAATTGAACTGAATCGATGACATGATAATCGTAATCGAACCGAACCGTGAGACCAGTGTCGGTTCACACCCCTAATCAATATGGGCCAACATTTCTAAAGAATGCTTTCAGCACCTTGTTGAATCAATGCCACGTAGAATTAAGGCAGTTCTGAAGGCGAAAGGGGGTCAAACACAGTATTAGTATGGTGTTCCTAATAATCCTTTAGGTGAGTGTATATATATACATAATTTATTACCTTTAATGTATGCTACATTTATTTTATTTTTTTACAGTAAATGAATTAAAACATTTACTGTGCTAATGAGAATCACCAAATATTGAAAATGAAAATTAGAAAATTGTGAGGAAAACTGTCTTGAGAGAAAGGCACTAAAAATGAGTTGTGGGTTTTATTCCCAGGAATGGACGAACTATTAAATGTATCCCTTGAAAACACTGAAAGTAACTTTAGATAAAAACTGTGAATACATATATGTAAATGCACAGCTTAAAAAATAACGAAATAAAAATAACTTAGAAACTGATGAAAAATGCTTTCACAAAAAATATTAATTATGTTTATATTATTTTGCTACAAATTATTTTTTTTCCTTTAGATTTTGGAATGAAACTTTTGCACTGCACTGTATCCACCCTTTTTAATCGCACAACATCAGTTATCTCTAAATTTTGTTTAATCTGATATTTTCACTATGCCATGCCCACATACAAATGTATCCTTGCTTGATTCTTTCACATTTCTACAGAATCAACATATCTTTCTCTCTCTCACGCACACATGCACCCCCCCCCCACATGCCCCCCACATGCCCCCCCCCACACACACATGCCCCCCCCCCACACACACACACACACACACACACACACACACACAATTATGCAAAGTGAGTTCCAGGGAATGAGACCAATGGACACTGCTCTTTCGGTTTCTATAAACTAGCCAGTTTTACTCTCAGGTTAAAAGATAAAGAGATGGTTTGATAGGCAGGTTAAAATAAAGGGATGAAAGTGTTTGGAGGAAGAGGAGGAGGAGGAGGAGGAGATGAAGTATATATATACACACGTCAACCTGTGCTGAAGGCAGAGCGAGAGGACAATCTGACAACTCCAGGAGAACAGAAGGTATGAGCCACAGATCATACAGACACAAACATCTATTTGGACATTTTACAATATTTCATTATCACAAATGAATCTTTAAAAATCAATATTTATTTTATTTATGTTTTTTACAGCTTACTGTATACTTCGGCAGCCATGGCAGGTTGGTGAACGGTCTTCATATGTATTTCTGTATTAATTATAGTCAGGACTTTAACTTTACACTGAAGGATCTGTGTTTTTAGTGTACAGAAGCTGTATGTGTCGGTCATTCACTTAAAGTTATCAGAAAAACAGCTATGATCTAGTTATGCTGCCTGATATTGCAAACTGGCAATTTGTTATCTTATTATTTATTTATTCTCAAAAGAGGTTCCAAAAGAGTTTTTTTCCATAGTGATGTCATAGAAGAACCATTTTTGGTTCCCCAAAGAACCTTTCAGTGATCAGATCTTAAAAGATTTTATTTATTTATTTTTTTTTTTTTTTTTTTTTAGTGTGAAGAACATTTAAATAATCTAAAGAACCTGGAAATCTTCCATGGATGTTAAAAGGTTCTTAATTGAACCATCGATCGATGCCAATAAAGAACTTTTGATTTTAAGAATAGTTATGCAGTTTACAGCACTCGTTATCAGTTCCTAATAGTTATTCACCTACAGTATAGCAGTGCATGTATTGGAAGTCTCGCATTTCCACATCGCTTACTTCTGGGTTAAAAAATATGATTTTTGAAATAAATTAAATTTTACAAAACTGCACATGCTGCAACTTTCTGTCTATCTATCTATCTATCTATCTATCTATCTATCTATCTATCTATCTATCTATCTATCTATCTATCTATCTATCTATCTGTCTGTCTCTCTGTCTGTCTGTCTGTCTATCTGTCTGTCTGTCTATCTGTCTGTCTGTCTGTCTATCTATCTATCTATCTATATATCTGTCTGTCTGTCTGTCTGTCTGTCTGTCTATCTATCTATCTATCTATCTATCTATCTATCTATCTGTCTATCTATCTGTCTGTATGTCTATCTATCTATCTGACTGTCCGTATGTCTGTCTGTCTGTCTGTCTGTCTGTCTGTCTGTCTATCTATCTATCTATCTGTCTGTCTATCTATCTATCTATCTATCTGTCTGTATGTCTATAGTATCTATCTATCTATCTATCTATCTATCTGTCTGTCTGTCTGTATGTCTGTCTGTCTATCTACTATCTATCTATCTATCTATCTATCTATCTGTCTGTCTGTCTGTCTATCTATCTGTCTGTCTGTCTGTCTGTCTGTCTGTCTGTCTATCTATCTATCTATCTATCTATCTATCTATCTATCTATCTATCTATCTATCTATCTATCTATCTACCTGTCTGTCTGTCTGTCTGTCTGTCTGTCTGTCTATCTATCTATCTATCTATCTATCTATCTATCTATCTATCTAATTTTCTATCTGTCTGTCTGTCTGGCTGTCTATCTATCCATCTAATTTTCTATCCGTATGTCTATCTATCTATCTATCTATCTAATTTTCTATCTGTCTGTCTGTCTGGCTGTCTATCTATCCATCTAATTTTCTATCTGTCTGTCTGTCTGTCTGTCTGTCTGTCCATCCATCCATCCATCCATCCATCTCTGTTGTTTATCTGGTTCTCCACAGACAACAGCTATAAAAAGGAGTTTCTGGAGACTCATAACCGGTACCGTGAGCAACATCATGCCCCGCCGCTGGTGTACAGTGAGGATCTGTGTAAAGCGGCTCAGCTATGGGCCGATCACATGCTGGAGAAAGGATCACTGAGACACAGTGACACGAAAAACGGGGAGAATGTGTATTGCTCCTCCAGCTCCGTCAAAAAAACACCCACAGGTCAAATCTGCAGCTTTACAGTTTTTCTCAGTCGCTTTGGTGCATTTCTCACATCACTATTTACATTTGCACAACAGTTATTGCAGTTCTCAAAACAATTAGTTCAAACTGCAAAACCTAGTTGATAACCTGCAAAAGCGTGTCACTTGCTCAAAATGGATAGCTCATTCCTCAAAAGCAAGTATTCATATCAATGAAAGTGTCAGTGTCATCAAGATGAAAAGTCCTGACACCATTGTTTATGAACAATATAGTCAAATGGCTTTGTCATGTTTTCATTATGACAGTTTACTCTGTAAATGTTTTCCAATGCAAAAAAGTCAGATCTTGGTGACACTACCTGAAAATGCTCAAGACAGCACTATATACTATATGCACAGCCATTTAAAAAATACAGTAAAGTTACACATTACTGTATTTAGTGAGGTAACTGAGTACAAGACACTGAATATGTATGTTTCACATTTTTACTGCATATGCTCTTTGCAATTTGTTCACAGCATTGTGCAAAAGAACAAATACACCCTTATTTACAACAAAGATAAACTCCCTTTGGGTAGAGCTGTGCACAACTGGAAACAATATTGCAGGACATATTGGAACTGAACACACAACATACATAGTACTGTAATCATTCATGCACATCCAGACATTCCTCTCTGTCTGGCCACATAATTTCATCTACACCACAGCGAATATCATCTCTTGCAATGCAATGCAATGCAATGCAATGCAATGCAATGCAATGCAATGCAAAAAAAAGATTTAAAAAAATTTGTACAATTTGCTTGACAGATTTTGACTATGTAATGACTCAAGCAATGAAATGAGGACTATTCGTTTTATATGGAATGACTATTCAGCATTCACCACAAGTATAGTTAATTTTGACTGACATGACATAAGGAAATGATAATGTTATAAAACAGCAGAGAGTTGTATGAAAGCAATTGATGCATGTCCAAAAGCATTTGCAATTTGTTGGAAGGAATGAGAAACTGCTACAATGATGTGCACAAATGACTAAATGTTGTGGAGGTTGAACTAACTGTTGTGCAAATGTAAATAGTGATGTGAGAAATGCACCAAAGCGACTGAGAAAAACTGTAATAATCACGTCCAGCATAATGACATCTTACAATGAAGTCATAAAATATTAACGTTCATAAAATCATCAGAGCTCCTCACACTAATAAAAATATTTAATGTTTTGTGTATTCTAGGGAAGGAGGCTGTAGGTTCGTGGTACAGTGAGATCAAAGATTACGACTTCAAAAAATCAGGATATCAACCCGAAACAGGTAATATTCATCTGGGGAATAAATGGTTTCATTGGAATATATAACAATAAGGAAATATTATAAATTGTTTTTTATAGATTGGCTTTTCATTTATTGGCTTTCTGCCTTTATTGTAATCTCTGTCTAATTGTGTCTATATATATTCGCAGGGCATTTCACCCAGGTTGTGTGGAAGTCCTCCACCGAGCTCGGAGTCGGTCTGGCTACTGATGGAAACAAAGTTTATGTCGTTGGTCAATACAAACCTGCTGGAAACATAACCAATGCCGGTTACTATGAGAAAAATGTTCTGCCTAAAACCGGCTGATGATTGTTCGCTTCCCTTGTTGGATTTAAATATCTCTAACATTTACATTTATGATTTGGCAAATACTCTTATTCAAAGTGACTTAATCATCATTACCGGTTTAAATAAAGATAGGCCAGTAAGATCAAATCCTGTGTGTGTGTGTGTTATTAAAGTATGTATGATTGCATCATAAGCGAATGTGCATTATTTCAGTTGAAACTGTGAAACAAAACACTGAAATTACCCCCCCCAAAAATACCATAAGAAGCTACAACCTCTCCTGAACTGATCTATAAAGCCATCTTATATTTTGATATGCACATTTCTCTAATGATGATCAAAACTTTGCTGTTTCACACAATCTCATCAAGTCATTCTGTTGTCTGATCGAAAGTTTAGACTCTTTTATCAAAAAAATCGGGGTCCCATTTTATATTAAGTGTTAAAAAATAAGTTTGATGTATGTACTTATTGTGATGATGTTGTATTGTAGAACACCTTTGCTGCTATTGAGGTGTGATACGGGTAAGGTTACATTTACATTTACATTTAGTCATTTAGCAGACGCCTTTATCCAAAGCGACTTACAAATTAGGACAAAAATTCAGCGAGTCATCATAAAGAGGCAAAAACAACAACAACGCAAGAAGTGCTCAAAATACGAAGTTCAGGTATTATTCAGAGTAGCATAAGCCTGATAAGTGATGTTTCAAAGGGAAAGGATTTTTTTTTTATTTATTTATTTTTTTTTATAAGGTTAAGTGCTCACGGAAGAGATGGGTTTTCAGCTGTCTTTTGAATGTTGTCAGGGATTCTGCATTCCGGATGAGGGTGGGGAGAGCGTTCCACCAGCATGGAACTGTGAATGAGAATGTTCTGGAAAGTGATTTTGTGGCTTTCTGTGATGGAACCACGAGACGTCGCTCGTTGACCGATCGTAGGTGTCTGGTAGGGATGTAGACTCGTAGGAGTGAGTGAAAGTAGGAGGGAGCTGAGCCTGTGATGGATCTGTAAGCAAGCGTCAGTGCCTTGAACTTGATGCGAGCAGCGAGAGGTAGCCAGTGCAGAGAGGTGAACAGAGGAGTGACGTGGGCCCTCTTGGGCTCGTTGAAGACAAGACGAGCTGCAGCATTCTGGATCATCTGTAGGGGTTTGGTCGCACATGCTGGAAGTCCAGCCAGAAGAGCATTGCAGTAGTCGAGCCTAGAGATGACCAGGGCCTGGACGATAAGTTGCGTTGCATGCTCAGTTAGGAAAGGCCTGATCTTCCTGATGTTGTGCAGTGCAAACCTGCATGATCGAGCTGTCTTTGAAATGTGATCAGTGAAGGTCAGCTGGTCATCAAACGTTACTCCAAGATTTCTGACCGATCTTGATGGGGTGATTAATGATGACTCTAGCTGGATGGTGAAGTCGTGCTGTAGAGACGGATTGGCAGGGAGGACGAGAAGCTCAGTCTTTGCCAGGTTGAGCTGCAGGTGATGTTCCTTCATCCATGTGGAGATGTCCGCCAGACAGCTTGAGACCCGTGCAGCTACTGTGGGATCATCTGGTTGAAATGAGAGGAAGAGCTGCGTGTCATCAGCATAGCAGTGGTAGGAAAAACCGTGTGCCTGTATGATGTGTCCCAGTGATGTGGTGTAGATGGAGAAGAGGAGGGGACCAAGAACTGAACCCTGGGGAACACCTGTGGTCAGCTGATGTGCTCTGGATACCTCACCTCTCCATGCGACCTTGAAGGACCTACCTGTGAGATAGGACTCAAACCAGTGGAGTGAAGTTCCTGTGATGCCCAGTGATGAGAGGGTGGACAGAAGGATCTGATGATTCACAGTGTCGAAGGCAGCAGACAGATCCAGGAGAATGAGGACTGAAGATTTGGAAGCAGCTTTTGCGATCCGTAGGGCTTCTGTGACTGACAGTAATGCAGTCTCAGTTGAATGCCCTTTCTTGAAGCCAGATTGGTTGACATCCAGCTGGTTGTTTAGAGACAAGAAGGATGTTAGTTGGTTGAAGACAGCTCTTTCAAGTGTCTTCGCAATGAATGGTAGGAGAGAGATAGGTCTGTAATTCTCTACAAATGATGTGTTTAGCGTTGGTTTTTTGAGCAGTGGAGTAACCCGAGCCTGCTTGAATGCTGTAGGGAAGGTGCCAGTATGGAGGGATGAGTTGATGATGTGTGTGAGTGATGGTAGAAGTGTGGGAGAGATGGCTTGTAGAAGGTGTGAGGGGATGGGGTCAAGAGGGCAGGTGGTAGGGTGACTGGAGAGGAGAAGTGTAGATACTTCTTCCTCGGTTAGTGAAGAAAAGGAGGACAGAGGAATATTGGCTATGGAAGGGGTCGGTCTGGGTTCCTGTGTGTGTGGAGCTGAGAACTGACTGCTGATAGCTGTTGTTTTGGTGGTGAAGAAGTTCGCAAAATCGTCAGCAGTTAAGGAGGAGGCGGGTGGTGGTGGAGGTGGACAGAGGAGAGAGTTGAATGTCTTGAAGAGTAATCGTGTGTTGGAGGAGCTGTTGATCTTGTTGTGGAAGTATGAAGATTTTGCAGCATGAACATCAACAGAAAAGGAAGAGAGGAGAGATTGATACATAGAGACAGGTTAGAGACAGGTGTGTGTTGTATGGGTCGGTTTGGGTGGGTCAACAGTGTAATTACAAATGTAATTTACATAAATTAATTACAGCTGTAATAACATGCAGGTATTTTCAAAATATAAGTACAATGTAAAAACATGTGTACACCAGGGCTCCAGACTAACTTTTTTCACCGTTTTGAAACGTCCTAAACTGAATGTCAACCGTCCCAAAATAAACATGTTGTTTCTGTACTTTGTTATTATCATCTATAGTTGTTAGTAACATAATAAAAACACCATTAAAATGTTTATGATATATATTATTATATTTATTTAGCTCCATTCAAAGTAGTTATCTGTAAACAGGTAAAAAACAGATTTAATAAAAATAACAGGAGTTAAATGCTTTTTTGTATTCATGCAGAGCAAATCCTTTTTTTTTCCTTTTTCTTTTTTTACATATATGAAAAATAAGATAAAAATACATACAGCTCAAAACGTTTTTGAGTTGGTTGGATTAAAAAATAACAAATAAATACTGGTGACTACATATCTAAAAAATATCATCATTCTTTATTCTTTCAAGCAGCTGACATATTTATTTGTATGAATTAAATATAATGAATCATTGTTAAAGCTATTAAAGAGCAGTGAATGCTTTTCTCTTTTTCTTTTGTTGCTTGATCAATATTAAGGACACAGACCGCATTAGGTTTATTACCTACTGTCACTTTAAGACATCGGATCATCATGTCCAATGAAATGCGGATCCAATGCACTGATGCACATCCGATACACTCAAAACTGTTTAAGACATAACCAACATAGTTTACGTGAATACTCTCCAAAACGGACTTTTTGACATAATGTTGTGTGTATTTGTCCACTCAGACACGAAAGAGCTCAATTCAGTACTCGCGCGCTGTATAGGTGTCTATGTGCATGGCTGCACGCTTCGGGTCGGGTGTGTGCGCACAGAAAACCGTACCGAATAGAGCTCTTTTTTTTGCGTCGTCACTCTTATTCAGATCTATATGTCTGCTCTACTCATTCTCCCAGAAGTTTACATGTTTTAACGTTTTATGAGACATGCAGGATTCAGCGCATGTCAGCCCGTGTGCCGCTGGGTAACGTTAGATCAGCACTTTCAGTACAAATGTGCGCATCTACCACAAACGCAGGACATCAGTTCTGACTGGATCGCTTCCCAAATCGTCACTATCTAACATTTTTGTCTAGTTTTTATTCGTTGACGAAAATGTCAATAGATTTTCGTCATGGTTTTTGTCATTCAAAACTAGTTTTATTTAGTTATCGTCTCGTTTTCGTCTGTGAAAATAAGCCATGTGATAGATGTACCGCGAAACAAGTCTCCGGGTGAGTAGCCGGCCAGTGATAGTAACTATAGTAACAGCATGAGAAGACGCGCTCAGTTGTAGTCAGCGCTTGGTCGGTTCATTTTGGCATTTTCTAAGTAAGTTACCCTAATAGGCTAGTAATAAATGAACACGCATACAAAAATGTCTTTCGTCCTGTAGGCGTCCTGGAGAATATTTCTGTTCGTCCTAAACACATTTTCTATCGTCCCCAAGACGATAGGACGCCGTTCGTCTCGAGCCCTGGTGTACACAATAAGTCCATTGTATCAAATTATTCATTTCAATGTAAGTAATTTAAAGTGGGACCAGTAAACGTACTGTAACATGATATTGTTATTTCAAGATTTTTTTAGGAAACAATCTTAAAGTCTCAAATATGATTATCAGGTTTTTGTTAAGGTTTATTTGTTCTTCTCTCAATCATCATTGTATTGCATTGCATTATATGTTTTAAAACCACAGAGCTTTGATCATAAAACTAAACATTTAAATATCATCTTACTAAGACATATTATTGGCAGATTTAGAGTGATGACTGATTTTTTATATGCATTTTGTGCAAGTCTGCTTGCTGCTTTTATAAAATATAAATAAGCAGCTCAGCATTACTAATCAAATGAACAGTATTAACACAAGGGCTATTTTACTCGTTGAAGGTTTTCACTTGGCTCACATTGCAGGGGAAACACAAATCAGTCCACTTAAACTGGATAAAGTGAACAGAAAGCTTCTAAAGTTCACTAGAGGGAGACAGAGACCTACATTTAAAGAGTGAAGTGCGCATGCACGATAAATATAGAAAAACAAACATACCTTTTCCCAGGAATGTTACAGCCTCGATTGCCCAGTTCAGTCGCTGGTTTGTGGGGTTGATAGAAGATGGTATTTTGCATAACTGACGAAAACGTTATGAATTTTGACAGAACAAACAAAGCTAGAGAACGCTTGGTGTTCAACGAACTGATAGCTGGTGATAATACAATTAGGAACAGCTGTGCAAGTTGCTTTGGAGCAAGATAGTTTGGATAATATCCATATTTTAATACCCCCCCCCCCCCCCCCCCCCCCCAAAAAAAACCCCCAAACAAAACAAAAAACAAACAAACAATCGTAAAACAATCATAATAGTCAAAGATGAGAATTACCAAAATTTACCAAAAAAAGTAAATATTTCTCCCAACTATGAATATAAAAAAGGTTAGATCTTATATTTTAACAGGCTATTAGTTTATTTTACATTTAGACGCAGGAGCCAATAGAGGGCGCTAGGGCATTCAATCTACTCCACCTTAACCCTTTCATGCATGAATTATGATAACCTCAGTCAGGATTTTATCCTTTTTTTTATTTTATTTTGATTTAATTGCTCTTAGGGCATGACAAACAAGATTTTATTTATTTATTTTTTACACATTTTTCAAAGAGATTTTCAGATGTCCACTTGAGTGAACAGCATGTGTTTATGGTTTAAACTGAAGAGATACTGTATTAAATATAATATAATAATCAAACAGATATAGTGTGTGTATTTAACAAATCAATCAGTAAAATTATATCAAATCATGTGAAAACTATAAAATATATACAAAAAATATAAATGCGAAATATTGCAAAGGCAATTGAACTTCATACAAGTTGAACTTGGCGTATCTTTGATATCAGAACATGAGGACGTGATTCCATCAGAAATTTCTACAGCCTGTCAAGGTACAGCTGTGGAAACCACTCAGATGCTCCCTCCAGTCGCCCAGAGTATGGAGATTTACCCTTATTAGCTGTTAATTCTGATTATGTTCAAGATGGACACATTTCTAGCATAGTCCTCCTCTAAGAAAACCTAGCGATAAGGTGTTTTCAGTCTCATATGAAATGAGCAGTGTTGGGGGTAACGCATTACAAGTAACATAGCCTACATAACGCAATCAGATTACTTTTTTGATGTTACGAGTAAAGTAATGTGTTACAAGTAACGTGTTACATAATCAGATTACTTTTTGATCTAACAAGTAAAGTAATTAATTACAAGTAACGTGCATTACAAAACCAGATTACTTTTTGATCTAACAAGTAATTAATTACAAGTAACATGCATTACGTAATCAGATTACTTTTGGATCTAACAAGTAAATTAATTACAAGTTATGTGCATTACGTAATCAGATTACTTTTTGATCTAACAAGTAAAGTAATTAATTACAAGTAACATGCATTACGTAATCAGATTACTTTTAGATCTAACAAGTAAAGTAATTAATTACAAGTAACATGCATTACGTAATCAGATTACTTTTTGATCTAACAAGTAAAGTAATTAATTACAAGTAACATGCATTACGTAATCAGATTACTTTTTGATCTAACAAGTAAAGTAATTAATTACAAGTAATATGCATTACGTAATCAGATTACTTTTTGATCGACACACAACGGCTTGCCACTTGCTGGCAATGTATAGGATGATGCACAAGAGTCCACTGTAGAGGTTGATGTGCAACTTTGGCAAAAAATTCCATGCATTTGCAAAAAAATGCTTTTTGAATAGCTGTCCACTGTAGTGACCACTATGCGTGAAAGGGTTAAAATAACATTAAATCTTAGCATGTATTTCTAGCAGGGGATTTAGCACTTACTAGCACGAAGAACAAATAGAAGAACAGATCTCTGTGCATAGAGATGGGTTTAAGATTCAAACTCTCTTGGATGCAAAAACATACCCTGTGTGAGTTCCTGTGTTTAATGTTGATCACATTATACGAATATCCACACGATTTCAAAATGTGACATTGATTTTATACAACAGTTCAACAAACGATAGTTTGTTATTAATATTATGTGATGATTTAATATTAAGTGATCTTCATTTTAAACAGTTTTGTCCGTGTTATTTGCAACAAAACAATATCTCCAGCGAGAGCCACAGCAGTGTTTGCTGATCTGCTTTGAACAAATCGTGAGTCAATGATTCATTCATAAATACAGCCACTTGCTTCGCTACTGATGAACGAATGACTCGCTCATAAAGACCATGACTTGCCGCCACCTACTGACGGATTTAATTTAATATTTAAAACCATCACTTCGTTTTTATAATCATTGCATATTTCTCTTTTTTATTTAAGGCATTATTTACTTTATCTATCTATACATTACAGAAACGTCTGTCTGTCTGTTTGTCAGTCTGTGCGTCTGTCTATTATTCTCTCAAACCGTTAGTCCGATGGATTTCAAACTTGACAGGTGTCTTACTACGGCCACGAGTAAGTGCCGTGCCAAGTTTGACGTTGTTTGGATTAGAAATGCAAAAGATATCGTTAAATATATATATCGGTAAAAGAAGCACACACTGGCTTTTGCCGCTCTAGCAGCTGGCCACTCCCCCTCTCGCTGGCCACTCCCCCTCTCACACACACACTGAGTGAGCACAGCGCAGGACCAGAGACAGAGAGGGTCGAAGAAAGCAGCGGAGCTTAAGTAGCGTTTTCTCGGAGTTCACTGTGTAGCCTGCTTCCTCAATCGTGTAGTTCAATTTTTCACATTTATTGTATGTCATTATGTCAGTATCAGTATTTGTTTTCTACCATGCACAAATAAAAATGGCACTGGTATTTTGCTGTGTAATTGGTACAATGAGAACTCAAACACTTCAAACCAACAATTACTAAAAACACACACAAAAACTGATTTTGCACGGGCACTTTGCACTGATCCCTGAATCGTCACGCTTATTCATTTGTGGATGTTAACTGAATCTGTAAGTCAGCTATGCTGTTTACTTCTGAATATTATATTTAATTCTGGTGCGCTTAACGTTATCGCTACTGTGTAATAGTAACCTATGCTATTCACCAACTAAACATATCCTATTCAATGCGTTCACAGTCTCTTTCACAGGCATCATTTGTAGTAGCCTATTCACAAACTGTTTGCTCAAGCATACCGTTTTCTCAGAGTTCACTGTGTGTTTTCTACCATGCACAAATAAAAATGTCACTGAACTTTTGCTGTGTAATTGCAACAATGAGCACTCAAATACACCAAACCAACAATTACTAAAAACACACACAAAAACTGATTTTGCACGGGCATTTTGCACTAGTAAAGGTAAAAGATGCACTGAAAATATCGATTTAAGGGGGCAAATGTTGTCCTTTACTGAAAAAGGAGTGACTGCAGAGCCCACAGAAGGATGTTAGAAGCCTCAGGGGGAACAACTCTCTCAGAGAACCACTGGGTTAAGGAACAAAATCAACATCAAAGCACAATACACATACAGAGGGCAGAAAGTAATATACAGAGGTCACTTAGGTTAGGTTAAAGATACAAACAAAGAGGGATTCAAACAAACAGCATATAATAAGGTAGAATTTACAGACTGTGAGCTGAAGAGTAATATTCAGAGAAAAACTTTTTTTTTTAATGAGAGAAGGGTGGATGCTTGACAGATGAGGAAGAACCACAACGCTGAAAGACCTGATGGCTCCAATGATTACCAGACTATTAAAACTGAATGAATATGGTACAGCCCACCTAAGATATTTTTCACCAGCCGCCACTGTTTAGACGCCTTTATGTATAGGCTATGAAACAGAAGGCCTTGGGACTGAGAAAACATACAAGGGGTGCCGGTTTGGCTGCCTCTTAAGAAAAGTATGAAACAATCTATATTGTGCTCAAAGCAATAAACTAATAAAAACAAACCATGAAGGCCTACATAATCTAATAATCAAAACTGTCATCATGAGGAGGACAAAAGAAAGATAAATAGTAATTTCAAAGTTTTTGTCTTCTCTTGCAAATTTTCCAAATTATAACTGTTTATTATGAAATGCTCTTTATATGCTGACTAAAAATGCTATACAGTATATATATATAGGGTGAAGTCAGGTTAGGGTTAGGGTTAGATTTCATTTTAAACAACCTAAATCAGTTAGAATGTATTAAAATTGTATGTGTTTTGTTTAAATAGATTGTAATGAAGGCCACTATGGTGAAATTTTCCCAATTTACTGTTCATCTTTAAACACCATCTGACACCCTCTTCAGCAAACTGGAAGCAATCAGGTTGAGTGGGACACTTTGTTAGGGAAAGTGGGACACTATTTTATGGTTAAAATGAACATGAGAAATACAACCCCAATTCCAATGAAGTTGGGACGTTGTGTAAAACATGCATTGAAAATGTAGCCTGGAAATCCAGACCTAAATCTAAAAGATTAATGGTATGGCGTCGACTAATGAAAATCGGCCAGCTCGAGGGGCGGCACCAAGCATGCATTTGAAAATCTCACTGCACGCAATAGGATAACACTACGACCAATCACAACAATAAGCTCCATACGCTTAGCTACCAGCGGAGCTAACTGGTAGATTAGACTCTTACCGTATCTGGTCGGCAAAACAGCAAAAATGTCCTTCTTGCAAAGGAACGATTCGAGCGGCGTCTTCTGTTCCTGTTTTAGATAAAAAGCCAAGTCTAACTCGTTCATTGTAGCGGCCAAAGCCGTTTTAAACAACTGGTGTTCATCTATAGGCATCTCGCAATGTTCATTAAAGAGCATTTCATAATAAACAGTTACACACTAAAAATGATATATGGCATTTTTAGTCAGCATGAAAAGTGTCATGGTGTGGGTTTTGTGTCTTGTTCTTGTCTGCCATGTGTTCCCCTGTCTTTTCATCTTTAGCTGTCTCCCGTTATGCTGATTAGTTTTCCCAGGTGTTTCTTATTTACCACGCCCCCTTGTTATCTTGTTTAGCTTGGTTGTCTGTGTATTTAAGCCCTGTGTTTTAGTTCAGTCATTGTGAGTTATTGATGTTGTTAGGTTGCATGTTCTTTGTTCTGTTCTGAAGTCTGAGTCTATGTCAAAGTTCTAGTTTATTTAATAAAAACACTGCTGCACTTGGATCCTGCTTCTTGCTTCCTGCTCTGCATCGTAACTTAAGCCCCTTTCACACAGCGCTTTGAACCCGGCAAATTGCCGGCAAATTGCCAGAGCGCCTTCTGTGTGAACGCAAACTCGACCCGGGATTTATGCCGGGATCGATGCCGGGTCGGGACCTAGTAACATTGCCGTGTTCAGTCCCGGAACGCGCGCTGTGTGAACAAAAGCCGTAATAATGCCGTGTCGTATGTGATGACGCTGAAGCCGGGATCGTTCGCCAGCTGTGAAACGGTACGTAATGCGCAAGTTTATGATCGAATCAGAGAAAGAAAAATGCACAAGCGTGGTTTCACGAGAGAGAGATCGCAGCTCATAAGCAAACTTAAGACGCTGCTGAGATTACAAGTCACATCGATGTCACGTGTCTTTACGGCATTTTTACGGGTTGTGTGTGAACGCACTCTCTGATTCCGGAAAATCACTGGCAGTGTGAATGAACCAAAATCAAACGAACCCGGGTCAAATCCCGGGTCACTTTATCCGTGTATTTTCCGGAATCTCTGTGTGAAAGGGGCTATAAAGAGCATTACATAATAAACAGTTATAATATATATATATATATATATATATATATATATATATATATATATATATATATATATATATATATATATAGTGTTGTTTTTGGCAGCCTGTTTTAATTTTAGTTTTAGTCTAGTCTTTGTGTCAAGCTGTCGTTTTAGTTTTTATTAGTTTTAGTCACGTTCATACTCTTTTTAGTCTAGTCAAGTTTTAGTCGACGAAAACTGGTGACATTTTAGTCTAGTTTTAGTCGACGAAAACTGATGACGTTTTAGTCAATGAAAATTGTATTTTAGTCTCTTTTTAGTAATGCAATTCTATTTAACCCAGTCAATATAGAATTTCAAACAAGGTTATCTTATTATATTTAGTATATTTAGGGCTGTGACGGTGGCAGTTTTTTTTTTAACACCGCGGTGGTAATGGACCAACTACCGGCGGTGGTGGGGTTATTTAAAAAAAATTAAAACTCGTTTTATATTTCCACACAAAGACGCGTGATATAGCCTACCACTCTGCTCTCTGAGAGGGATGTGGGACACGAGCAGGAAAGAGACCATCGATCTCTTTAAATTATAACTTCGTGTTTTCTACTTGATGTAAATTGGTCTGAAGAGCGAATTTTATCCTTCACAAGGGCGAGATATTTAGGCTATGTTTGAGATTGCGCTGCCAGAGAAAGTGAAACTAAAAATCACCCGCGCGTGTGAAGCGCGCTTTACAAATAAACTTGACGCGCCCTATGTCTAATATAACAAGCACAAACTGTGTTAAGAATAATTTGACATGCAAGTACAAATGTAGGCTATCTGTCCTACAGCGTTTTTCTACTTTACCACAGTAAATAATACGAATATAATAGGCCTAATTAAAAGCGAACCAATGAAGAAACGTAACCAGAGACGCTGCCAATAACGCACATAACAGCTGTCACAAAGAACCGGCAAAAGTAATGATTATGAATGTGTCAAATATATCAATGAGACATTTTAATAGAATAACTAATGGAGTAATATTGTTAAATTCGCTGATAATCGGGTGACCAGATCGCAAACCAGAATTTAAACCCGACAAAGCTATGGGTTCACACACAATTCTCTCATTCGTCGTGACGTTATAACATTTCGTCTCGTCTCGTTTTGGTCAACGAAAATGAAGAGACATTTTAGCATAGTTTTTATTTTGTAAACCACATTTAGTCTCGTTTTTATTCGTCAACGATATTGCATTATACATGTAGCCTATTTTAGTCATCGTCACATGACCAGCATTTACGTCTCGTCTCGTCTCGTTTTCGTCAGGTGATAACGGTTCGTTGACGACAATATTTCGTCATCATTTTCGTTGACGAAAGCAACACTAATATATATATATATATATATATATGAAAAAGGACAACAAGACGCCACACGTTAACTTGTCTCAAACCTGGTTTAGTTCAACGGTAAGTATGACATAAACCTAATTGTATTAGCTGCATTCTTGTTTTCGGCAGTGTTTTAGAGAAAATATCTATTTTTCTGCTCACTGTGTTTCTGCTGTTGTCATTAAAATAACCGCGTCGTTTGCAGCTCTTATAGCGAGCGAGGGAGAGAGAGAGAGGGAGAGAAACTGCAACGCACACGGAGCAGAAATGGCTTGAATGAAGCACTTTTAGCTCTAATAAAATAGATAGATCTAGATATTGCTCCGAAAGATCATTACCATAAACAACCAAGTGTCTGTGGTGTGTGAACTGCTCCGTTGTTATAACGCGCTCCTCACTTTAATCTGTATGCCTATAGAAACTGTGGCGCAATTATGTCCCGCCATTTGAATAATAGCTACTGATCATCTGGGAATGTTAGAAGTTATAAGAATGCTTTGTAAATGATTGCTTCTCTTTAGTGTTATTTGACATTCCAACAATACCTGTTCTGTAGTTTCTGTTTTGCATAATTCTGAAACATTCAAAGCCGTTCCACGTGACATACTCAGGCATTAATAGCTTAACTCTGGCTGAAACTGGTGTTACAAATGTCAGCAGTAGTTCACAGGAATCCCTCTATTTTTGTCCATCCAGGAAATCACTTAGATGACGTCACAGGCGCCGAGGTGACATGTCATCAGGTCATTACTGGCATTACTGGCATGCATTGTTGTCATTGTTGACTGCCGTGTAGAAGCTGAATGCATTGCTTAGTGAACTTGATTTGAATATGTACAGCAGAAACCATGAGAGGAATTATACAGTTATTGCCTTAGAGCAGTTGGCATGAGATCAGCTTGTACACTAGTTGGCACACACATTAAAAAAAGAGCAAGAACATTTAAAGATAAAATGGTAATCAGTGCATGCAAATCTGGTGCTGAAAAAAGTGCTTGTCATCAAAAGTTCATGGAACGACTGATATATAACATGTTTTTGTTATGCATTTTCCTTCATAACTTACAGACTATATCTACCTGCCTTCCTTTGCTATAAGAATAATTCAATAATTCATATGTGCCAATTTAATGAATTAGCCTACCATTAAATATTAACATTAAAACACTTGATCATTATATTGAATTGAATTTGAGAACTGAGTGTATCTCAAAGAAGAGCACACCCTAAAGTAATAATATTATTGCTTAATATGCTTCATTGCTTAATATTTATCACTAAATGGTTTTCAGTTTTATTTGCTTCTAATTCTTGAATATGTATTATATAATGTAGCAAAAGCTACATTTATTGGAAACACTATTGGAAATCGTTTAATTGTGTGTGTGTGTGTGTGTGTGTGTGTGTGTATATATATATATGAAGAGTTCAGATGCAAAAGCCTCTAAGTGCCATCTGAAATATTCTTCTAGAATGATCATTTTTATAAAGCTTGTATATTTAAGTTCAGTAATTTCACTTAAAAGACAATTAATAGGTCATTTGCATTGCCATTTAAGTGAAATTATTGAACAGATGGCGCTTAGAGGCTTTTGCATCTGAACTCTTCATATATATATATATATATATATACACACACACTTTTTAACCAACCGCCTGGTGACCAAACAGATGTACACTAATAAGAGAAGGCATCATAAGAAGAAAATACTAGACATCACCCAAAACAACAACAACAAAAACATATATATTTTATTTCATTACTTCCTTATTTACATCATTCAAGTAATATGTAATATTTATAATAATATAGAGAATAAAGAATTATGGAATTGATCAGAAGAATGTGCTCTTTCAGACAGAGCAAGGCATGTTTTCGTGTGAAGGGTTCGACAGGCTCATAATTACAGGCTAAAGCATGTGTTACAATTCAGCAGCAGGACAGTTTGTCACGCAACCCCGAAAAATACTTCCAGTTAAACATCAATATTAAAAATAATTACATTTAGAACACACACACACACACACACACACACACACACACACACACACACACACACACACACACACACACACACACACACACCTGATCAAAGTAGATTCGTGAGGTGCAATTCTATATATATATTCAATTAAGTTATTTTGCACATTCACAGTAAGTGGCTTTCGGTTCTGCAACAATTTTTCCCATTAATTTTCTCCATTGGGATTTTAAATGATTTTGACACTCTTAGAAGAAAAGATTCTAAATGGAACCTTAAAGGATTCCGTCAGGCGCTTCATATATAGAATCTTTCAGGGGTTCCATCATGGGATCGTTTCATTCATTTTGTTTTAATTAATTGTTCATTTTCATACAACTTTATTAATTAAACCGCTTATAAACGTACTTTATCATTAGAATTTTTTTTTTTTTTAAATAACCTGTTAAACATTAAAGTATTATGCAATTATTTAAGCAATTTCTCCTTTTGAGCATTAAGCGTTCATTACACTTTATTTTAAGGTGTCATTGTTACACTGTAATTATACATTAAAGTACAGAGTAATAATAAACCACAATTTATAGTTATTACTAGTAACTATGTGTAACATATGTAACAATGACACTGTAAAATAAAGTGTTACCAAGCGTTCTTTAAAATTGAGCTAAGACACTTAAAGCTCTATATAAAACCCCGGTAACACTTTATTTTGATGGTCCCTTTTGAACATTCTGTTGACTATAAGTACCTTTGCAACTACATGTCAACTTATTCTAACCCTACCAGTCTACTAATACTCTACTAACACTCTAATGAGAGTTAGTTCACATGTAGGTGCAGTGTTACTCAGGGACTGTTTACACCTGGCCACTTCACTTCACTTCATCCGATCGTGAAAAGACCAGGTGTAAACGCCCTCTGAAATGCATTCGAGACGGATTTGAATCCAATCGCTCAAACCACTTCAGGAGGAGGAGTGAGAAGCTTTCCAGACGAAAGTGTAAATGCATATGGTTGTTGAAACCACATGTGATCCTGGATCACAAAACCAGTCACAAGTCGCACGGCAATATTTGTGGCAATAGCCAACAATATGGGTCAAAATTATAGATTTTTCTTTTATGCCAAAAATCATTAGGATATTAAGTAAAGATCAAGTTCCATGAAGATATTTTTTTAATTTCCTACTGTAAATCTAAAAAAAAAAAATTTTTGTGAGTGAATGCTGCACAATCGTGAACATAAATGAACAACTTTAAAGGAGATTTTCTCAATGTTTCGATTTTTTTGCACCCTCAGATTCCAGATTTTCAATAGTTGTATCTCGGCCAAATATTGCCCTATCATAACAAACCATACATCAATGGAAAGCGTATTTATTCAGCTTTCGGATGATGTATAAATCTCAATAAAAAAAAAATTGACCCATGTGACTGGTTTTGTCATCCAGGGTCACATATGTAAATTTTACTTCTCCCAAAAATGCTAAAAAAGAAACGTGTGAGAGCGTGTTATAGGCTATATGTCAAGTTATAGCCAGATATGACGGCGCTACTGCAACACGCATCACCGCAGATGAGCATCTATTCATCAAGACAATGTGCAAACTATCGCAAATCAAAGTGAAAGTAAGTCGCAGACGCTTAACACACAATCATCATCATTAAAAGTAAAGAACCGAAATGATCTTACCAGGGCTGTTGCCGCTCGCTCTTTGACTTTGAAATTTTAGCTGATGATCAATAAAATGTCGCTCATAACTGTTGCTTTCGGTGACGTGCACTCCATTAAATCTGCATAGAGCGCGAGAATTGAAGATCGGATTTATATCCGTTTTGCAAAAACACATTTATGTGACCAGGTGTAAATGGAATTGTTTTGATAAATCAGATAGCTATCCGATCTGAGAAAACGCATGAAGTGGCCAGGTGTAAACAGCCCCTTATAGTCGACAGAATGAGTTAAAGGGACCATCAAAATAACGTGAAACCCAAACCTCACTGAAACTGAGCAGGGCTTTTACTACCGCAGTTCTTCTTGCTCTCCATCACACTGGTTTAGTGTGGACAGTTTATGTCCTGCGACAGATATTTCCACCGGCAAGATGCGCAGCGCTTGAGACGGACACGCGTTACAGAAGTACGGAAACACTCTCTCACTGAAGCTGTGCTTGAAGGAATGGAGATGAGCGTCAGTGAGAGAGTCGAAGAACGACAGCTTTCCTCCGTCCCAGTCCAGCTGGACTCTGATGATCTGGACCTTGTGTTTCACAGTGAACGGCATCAGAAACTCCCCTGAAAGGCCTTGTCCGTACTTCCCGTTGTGGAAGCCGATGCGCCACAGGCCAGAACTGGGAGGATTGTCTCGTGTCTCGATGGCAGACTCTGAAATCACTCCTAAAGCCCAGGTGGTGTTTTCACCGACCTCGATGTCCCAGCAGTGATTCCCAGAGCTGAAGCCTTCAGAGCCCAGGACGCTCGTATAGCCCTCGCGTTTCTCCGTGAATCCCAGAGCCTGTCGACTCCACTGACCAAAGCTCACATCGCTCAGATCGTCGGAGAGCTGGAGACACGGGTGAGCGGTGTTGGGGTCGAGGACCACGGGAACTATAGAGGAAAAGAGATGTTTGTTTATTAACGCTTCCCCGCCATTGACAGAATTTTCCATCATTTATGAGATAACGACTAGTAAGTCAAACCTCAAATCACAGTCTTTGTTTTATAGAGACTGTGTTTATTCCTCAATTAGTGAGGTCGAACAATAAATCTATAGGATCTGATCGTGATTAAACCATAAAATCTCAAAATCAGTGAACAAAAAAACAATTCATAAAGCTATGGCTCATAAACATTAGATCGCTCACACCTCAGGCGGTTATTGTAAATGAAATGATCACAGATGGTAGTTTTGATGTTCTCTGCCTGACTGAAACCTGTCTTCAACCAAATGATTATTTCAGTCTTAAAGGGTTAGTTCATCCAAAAATGAAGATTCTGTCAGTAATTACTCGCCCTCATGTTGTTCAACCCCGTAAGACTTTCGTTCATCTTCAGAACACAAATTAAGATATTTTGGATTAAATCTGAGAGCTGTCTCACTTTTGGGGGTTTGGCTCGAGGTCATGATGCAAAGGACCCTAGGTTGATTTTACTCCAAACCATCCCTTTAAGGTTGAGTCACTGTAGTCACTTGGACTATTTTAACGATGTCTTTACTAACTTTCTGGGCCGGCAAGTTTCAAGAACACAGAAGCCTATGGAGGAGTGAGACAGCTCTCAGATTTCATCAAAAATATCTTAATTTGTGTTCTGAAGATGAACGAAGGTCTTACGGGGTTGGAACAACATGAGGGAGAGTAATTACTGAAAGAATCTTCATTTTTGTGTCTCGTGTCTCAACACTATGTTGCTGTCTGGCTACTGTCATAAACATGAGCCCGTCTGATTGGTTGTGGCAGCGGTGTTGTGACTATCTATAGAGATATTTTTAATGTTACTCAGAAAACAGGACACAGGTTTAACTCGTTTGAAGTGCTCGTGCCAAATGTTTCACTCTCAGATATAAGAAAAAAAAATCCCTTCTATCTCTTGCTTTGGCCACCGCGTTTACACCTCCAGGGCACTATGATGAATTCCTAAAAGAGTTGTTGTTATCTTTGCAAAGATTTGCATGTTAGCTGTTTTCTGATGCACAGTTAGTGCATGCGTTCATGACCTCTAGACTAGATTACTGTAATGCATTTCATCGACAATAAACAAGATACAACTAGTCCAAAATGCATCTGGTAGAGTTCTTACCAGGTCAAGAAATATGATCATATAACACCAATTTTATCATCTGGTTACCTATTAAGTTCTGTTTCAATTATAAAGGATTGCTACTGACCTATAATGCATCAGCTCCTGTATATTTAACTGATCTTCTACCGTCGTGTTCCAAATTTAAAGTTGATATCACAAAAATTGAGCCGCTAAAATGTTTTATAATAACGTAATGTCCAATTTCAAAACAGTTTTCACAGGATGAATTGTGTTTAAGTTTTCGAATTATACCCAGTTACTAAAATATGTAATCAAAAAGACATTTAAAAAGGTTATGCTTAAAATAAGAACAAATATCTGCCAAGAAAAGATTGTGAAAAGGGAAAACAAGATTGTGACCCCATTTTATCCCGTTTTAAGCATAGACTCACTTCATTTTTATAAATTTTTTCACACTTAATATCACACTTTCAAGTCATCTAGCTTCTCCAGTAAATGTATCTTGGGTCACACTTTATTTTAAGGTGTCATTGTTACAGTGTAATTATATATTTAAGTACTGAGTAATATTAATAAACTACATGTACTTACTATAGGGTTAGAGTAGGATTAGGATTTGGTTGAGGGTTAGTTGCATGTAATTATGCATAATTTACTGTTATTACTACTACGGTAAGTACATGTAACATATGCAACAAGGACACTGTAAAATAAAGTGTTACCATAACTTGATTTTAGAATGTTTAGATATTTGTCAATTCTGAGTATGACCATTATTATTTGCAGTTTAGTCTTTCAGCGTAAGTCATATTTCAGTCATCAGACTCACTGTATTGAGCGACAACCCTCATTTTCTGCCATACTCCAAACTTCAGATTTCCCAGATGCTTTGCCACATCGATCTGCACTTCCGGAAGCTTCTCTGGACACGGACTGGTGCTCTGAGGACTGGGAAAACATCCCTGAATCAGTACTGGTCCTGATGCTAACTCACAATCCCAGCAGAGAGGCTTCAAACACGGGGTATTTCACTCACCTGTCAGGACAGCCTTTGTACTTCTTTAATGCACGGCCATGGAAATGACAAACAGATATTATAATTAAAAACATATCTCATGATTAAAATCAATAAAGATTTGTAATTATTATAAATTGCTCAATGGTAATGGCTCTATTTACAAAGATCAGCTCTTAAAGGGTTCCATCAGACGCTTCATAAAGAATCTTTTAGGGGTCTTATTAAAAATTAATTAATTTTGATTAATCAGCTTGTAAACACACTTAATCAGTAAAAAATAAACATAACCTGAAAGCATGCAGTTATTTAAGAAGAACCCTAGGGCTCTACAATCCTAACATTTTAGTGTACAGTAAATATTTCCATTTCAAATAAATGCTGTTCTTCAGAACTTCAGAATCCTGAAAAAATGTGCATCATGGTTTCCACAGAAATATGAATCAGCACAACTGTTTTCAACATTGATAATAATCATAAATGTTTCTTGAGCATCAAATTAGAATGATTTGTGAAGGATCATGTGACACTGAAGACTGGAGTAATGATGCTGAAAATTCAGCTTTGATCACAGGATATAAATTACACTTTACTATATATTCACATAGAAAACAGCTATTATAAATTGTAATAATATTTCACAATATTACTCTTTTTACTGTATTTTTATCTTTTTTTTTTTAATATTTAAAAACTATTTAAATAATTCAAATTGTGCAGACATTTTTGTCCAGGCTACAGAGAAATTATGAACATGCAAAAACAAGACAGAACCAATGAAATATTAATAACCGAATATGTTGTAGTCTTTGTATGCTTTTTGTTTGTTTTTGTGTTTTTATTTATCTTTTTATAAACTGTAGCTGTAATCTGTTAATTTTTACCAAATAATTTGATCAGATATTAACCTTAACCAAGTTTAGTGTTTTGTTCTTCTCTCATATTCAAAATATATTTCATATTTTGATGGTTTAATCAAACTATAGTGTCATTAAAAACAAATACCCCCTCCAGACATAATTTTAATAAATCTGGTCAGAAAGTATGATAAGTAATTGTGTTTACCATCAGGAATGAGATGTTGTTGGACTCGATCTCTTCCTCAGCGCTCCTCGTTCTTTCTTCCAGAGACGAGAGTTGAGCGTTGATCCTCTTCATCTGCTCCTCCAACACCTTCCTCTTCTGCTCCTCTTCCTCTCTCAGAGCAGTTATCCTGGACACTTCTTCATCACGCAGAAACTGATGAAGATGCTCAAACTCCTTCTTGATATGTGCCTCTGTTTGCTTGGCTTGGTTCTGGAACACAGTAAACATGTAATTGTTTCCTGTACTGTAAAAAAAATGAATCCTGTAAAAAAAACTGCTATATACAGATAATCAACCTCTTAATTGCAAAACATAATTTATATTTAATAAAAACTGTATAAACCGAATAACAGTTTTCAATGGTTGTTATATGAAGGATGTGTGACTAGATTTTACCTTGATGTGTTTTGCTCTTTGATTACAGGTGAATTTCTCTGACTTTAGCAGTTTGAGCTTCTCTTGTAAAGGCTTCAGTCTTGTTCTGAGCACCTCCTGAAAAGTTAAAAAGTTGAAATTAGAGTGATATTATATAATGTATCTCAGAGGATTGCTTTATCTGTGGCTTGGCTGCAGGATCTCCCTGTGTAGAGAACATTAGGCTTTTAGTCAAGCTTATATAGACCAAAATCTCTCAAATTGAGCTTCTTAATCTTATAACTTT